>CM076579.1:295652468-296199149 GCA_034641835.2 Pinus albicaulis | reverse complement strand
ATAGCTTATGGTTGGTGTGGCCCACGTCGCGGGTGACTTTGATGGCTCAGCTAAGGCTTAGCTTCCCCTGGATGATGACTCCTCAAACCATAGGTGAAGCCTGGAGGATCACAGACAACTTAACAAACAAAAAAATAAATAATAGAAAACCAACTCTTTTCTTAAAATATCATTTTTTAAAATAATTTATGAATTAAAAAAAATAATATTAAATTAATTAATTAATTAATTAATTAAATTATTAAAAATTCATATGTTATTGTTTTAAAGATAAGGTAAATTGAAAAGAAATGATGTTCATATTCAATTTCTTTAAAATTATATATTTTATATATTTATGAATTTCCAAAAATTTAATAAAAAATGCTTATTTTATTTTTTCAAACATATATATTAAAAATATATATTTTCTTATTAATATCAATAAATTTTATAAAATATTTATATTACATATCTATACTATAATAAATATAAATAAAATATATTTTACATTATAAGTAAATATTTAAACATTCATTAATAGATTAAATATAATTTATTGTTTGATTGTTTTTATAATATTTAATTTTAATTTATAATTTACAATACAATATTTGTTTAGCTGCTTTTATTTTAAAATGAGGTTTTTAGAATAATTTTATTTTAAATTATGTGGATGGATGGATGAGATTTAATAAAAAAGATATATTTTTATTAAATATCATTATTTTGGGATTCAAGTGCGTTAAGTAAGTCATTCATCTAAATTAGTGAGTTAGTGGTAACTCACTAATTTCTCATGATTTTTGAATATGCCACTTTCCCGGGAGATCACCCATTCAGGGATAAATAAGTGTTTAATAAGTGTGAGATGTGAGATATTTTTTAAATTCAAATTTTTTTATTGTAATTTGGTTTGTAAGTGGGATTGAAACTAGTGATTTAAGGGTGAAAATGTGAAGCTGGGTTACACTTTTTGCCCTTTTTTGAGAAAAAATTTTCATTTTTTTGGGTTCTTCAACTTTCTGCAAACTATAACAATTTTTCCGTGTAGAATTTCATTTTGCGGTAAAAATAAAAGTTGTGAGAAATTTTGTTAGCTTTCTATTACTTATTTTTTGAAATTTTTTTATGTGGATTTGATATGTCAACTTAGCGTTTCTTTGAGTGTGTGTTTCTTAACAATCAAAGAATTCATAAGTAGTCATGTTATGTGGCAACGTTGTATTCATTGAAAATTCTTGTTTTTGAAAAAACAAATGTGTTACAACAATCTAGACAGAGTCTACTTTGGTTTCGTCATATTTACAAAGCTAATGGATGCATATCATAATTACTAGAATTTTCTGAACTGGTCTAATACGAAAAACTGCGTATTTGTTATATGTTTCGTGTGGCAACAAATTTCTTAACATACAAGTTATAAACTAAAAATCTAAAAGCTACCCATTACAGTCAACGGACCAATGTAATGCCCCATAATTTTTTAAATTTTTTTTACAATGTATTTTGGGAGATACAAAATTTTGATTTCACTTAATCACGATGACCCTCAAAAATTGTTTGCACTCATTTTATTAGAAAAATAATTAAAATTAATAAACGTTTACGAAATTCCATAAAATTTATATTTCCTGAAAGTAGATTCAATTCTAAAAATGCTTGTCTTGGTTCCGACAGTTAATTAACAAGTTTTCATGGAGTTTAATCAGTCCAAAGTTGCAGAACCGTTTTCAGAGCCTAGGTCTGCGTAATTGGTGACGCGTTAGTTCGGCCGAACTATTAGTAATAGTTCGGCCGAACTATTAGTAATAGTTCGGCCGAACTATGTTTTCCGCTTACGAGCAGTTAAAACTAACGTCACAATAGTTCGGCCGAACTTATTATCAAAAGTTCGGCCGAACTATTGTGTAATTTTCCGTCGGCCGGAAATTTTTGTGGAGCCCCCTACAAAACACATATTTCGCGGTCAATATAAATTGCTGCGAAATGATTCACAATTTTCGCACATTTCGCACTTCATTTCATCTTACAACTTGGTTTGAATTCAAAAATTTTTCTTCAAAGATTGGGTTTAAAAAAAAAATTTGGAAGACATTTTCTGGAGGCGGCGTGATTTTTCTTGGAGGTTCAAAGTTTGAATTTAAAGAACTTTTTTGGAAGACATTTTTGGAGGCGACGTGATTTTTCTTGGAGGTATGTACGTGTTTTGTGTTAAAATAAATCTTTTGAGCTTTTTTGTTCAAAAATTTTTCTTCACATTTTAAGATTTAAAGAATTTTTTTGGAAGACATTTCTTGGAGGCGGTGTGATTTTTCTTAGAGATATGTACGTGTTTTGGATTGGATTACGTATTTTTTAGAAAAGATTTTTTTAAATTAAATATTTTGTGATATTGTTTGTAATTGAGTTATTGTCTAATTTTTTAAAGGAAATTTTTTGAACCTCATACCCTATTATCATGGGAAATCGAAGAACTTGTGTGAGAAAATATGATCGAAAAAAGAAAGCCCGAGGAACGTAGAGAAGAGACGAGACAATATCGCAAAAGAAAGTTAGAAGCTCTCTCAAATATTGAAGAGGAAAATCAACCTCAAGCAGAAATTGAAGCAGGTATGTAAATGTAAATATTACATGCTCTAATGATATATATTTAAAAAATTTCTAATGTAAAATGTAACGCTTAATTTTTATTTGATAAACTAGTTTGAAAAATATTTTGTTTGATGTAAACAGACAGAGATATTCCTCAAAATATTGAAGAAGAAAATCAACCTCAAGCAGAAATTGAAGCAGGTATGTAAATGTAAATATTATGATCTATTGATATATTTTAAAGTTTTCCCAATGTAGAATGTGAAGCTTAATTTTTATTTGATGAACTAGTTTGAAAAATATTTTGTTTAATGTAAACAGACAGAGATACTCCTCAAAATATTGAAGAAGAAAATCAACCTCAAGCAGAAATTGAATCGGGTATGTAAATGTAAATATTATGATCTATTGATATATTTAAAATTTTCCTAATATTTATTGACATATTTATTAATTTAGTTATTTATTGAATATGTACAATTTTTTCGAATATGTACAGATGAATTCACTATCGATAATGAGATGTTAGAAAATGTCGACACTCACACATATGGAGATAAAAACCTGACTATATTATACGATATCGTGTCGAGAAAATTTTGGAAATGTTTTTCAAAACTGAGGTGACAGTTCAAGCTCAAATGTTGAAAGGTCTCTTATCATCAAGGAAATTAAAAGAAGCGACGACACTATTGGGTATTCGAAAATCAACCAAAGATAAAAAAATGAAAGAAGAGGTGATAAAAAATATGAGTAGTGCTATAGAGCCAATTAAGAGATCTAGAGATAAAGATGTTTCAAATATACGTAGAGGAATACAAATGGCAATGGTTTCACCAAGTACTCAAGAGAATCGTTTGAATCTAACATCTATGGCACGAGCACTGGGAACCTCGCGAAAAACTCTGCACAAACATCGAAAATTTCAACTGCAAATAGACGTAAATGATGAACTCGCTTGTTGGAGAGCTATTTGTAGGCAACCATACAAAGATAGACTTGGAGAAGATGTTAAAAAAATAATATATGAATATTGGAAGAACAATTCGCGTGTTTCACCCACTGCAAGACATGTGATGTGAAGAAGAATAGCACGAAATCAATACGAAGAACATGAAAAACATCTCTTGGAAACCACTCAAATAGAGTTATTCAACAAGTTCAAAGAATAGAATCGTCAAATTCAAGTTTCACTCAGTGCTTTTGTTCAACAAAAACCATGGTATGTAAAACCTATCACCGTACGCGACACTTGTTGTTGTCGTTATCATGTGGAATTTGAGTTGTATTATGACACATTCCTTGATTTCGGTAGAACATTATGGAAGGATTCACCTCCTCCTTCCACTATCCGTGAATTCATATCTCAAATTCTATGTGAAAGAGAAAGCGATGAACTATTTACAAAAAGAAATGTGTTGGTGGTAAAAAATGCGATGATTGTGGAAATTTGACTAAATTTCAAAACAAATATCGTATTGATATAAATTATCAATCATTGTCCAACATGAAAGTGAAATGGAAGAGATACGAATATACCAGTACATCGATTCAAGGTGCAGATAGTGTTAAAAGAATCGAATTACGAGAAGACGAAATTTTTCTAATAGACTTTTTGAGAAAGTTTGAAGCAGAAATTTACAAATACACCATGCATTCCCACAGAGCTCGATGGCAAGACTTGCAATTCAAAAAATCTCGTGAATTTTTTCCACCAGGAACCATTTTGTCAGTGATTGATTTTGCAGAAAACTACACATTTGCTCCACAAAAAGAAATTCAGAGTGAATACTATCACTCTGACCAAGTCTCCATGCTCGTTCATATTCTATATAGACATGCTGAACAAAATGTCGATCATATAGAAAGCACGAGTGAAAGTAGACATATCATTAAAGAATATCATTTTTATATCAGTGACGATCGTACGCATGATACATGTTTTGTACAACATTGTTTTGGAAAAATTTATGATTCATTGAAAATCGTGGAATAACATTCAATGAACATTGGATATGGTCAGACGGATGCGCAGGTCAATTCAAATCTGCACGATCATTTTTTTGGTTGTGTCGTCTTCATAAGAAAACCTCCATTAAACATTGTTGGAATTTCTTTGAGACTGGCCATAGAAAAGGAGAACATGACGGTGCAGGAGCATGCATAAAACGAGTACTTCGAAGATATCAAATGAACCACTTTGCACGCCGACTTGCAAACGCTGAAGAAGTTGTTCAATGGTGCAAAAATGCTCTAAGCTATGAGATTAACCCATCACGAGAAGTGCAAAGGTACATTCAATTTAATTTATATTGGTAATCTAATTTTAAACATTGTACATTTATCATGCAATGATTATTTTTAATTGTATTTTGATATCATATTTACAAATTCTTTTTCTAATTTTCCATTTAAAGGTTTTTCTGGCATATTGGAATCGGAGACGTAAATAGATCAATTGGAAATGAAGTTGGAACAATAAAAGGGACTCGAAAATTGCATTCAATTCAAACAAAATTGTTCACAAATGTGTTTGCATTGGATAAAAGAAAATATTCTTGTTTTTGTGATGTTTGCATAGACAACACAAAATCCAATGACATCTGTGAAAACAAAATGTATGTGAACGATTGGAAACATACAGAGCTAAATACAAAGGGAATAATGTCTGTTGCAATGATTGAAGAAATGGAATCAGAGGAAACTACAATATCATCCGATGGTGATCGAGTTTCTGATCTTGTTAGAGAAGGTAACAATTTAATTACTTTTTAATGATTTAAAGATTTACAAATTTAAATTTAAATATGCATAATTAAATGTTAAATTTATTTTATTGTGCAGGAGATGTTTTTGCTGTAATTGCACCTATTGACAACGATGAAAATGTGAAGTATTATTTGATGCGTTGCACCGAACGAAAAATGAAATTATTACAAGACTTTAATGATCACGGATTTCAGTATGACAGAGGGTCTATTATACTGAAAGGTTATTTTTTCAAACAAACTCATCAAAGTGGAGACTTTGTTTACTTTGAAGACTATGAACCCGATTCCATAAGTTGTCAATATAGTCACTTGGTGTGTGCAGCACGCATAAAGTTGATAGAAGTTCAATTAAAGAAAAAATCAAAAATTAAGAAATGGAAAATGTCAAAATCCGATCATGAACGGATTATTGAGGATGGAATTCCATTAGAATTTTTTTGAGTGAAGTGTCAAGACAACAATTTATTATCTTTTAAACATTTCAGTACTCAACTAAAAATTGAACTGCTTATGTTATTTGTGGTTTGCAAATGTTACAAATTGTTTGGGTACAAGCACGTGCTCTAGTTTCCACTGAAAATAGTTTTTCTATACATGTGCATTGATTAAAAATGTTAAATATGTATTGGATATATATATTCTAGAATGAAAATAATTGTTCTTGTATATTAATTGTTTTTGTATATGTTCTCCGACCATATGGTACAAATTATTTCATTTTATTTTGTAAAGTCAGATTCGGTCCCCATATGGCCTAGCCTCCAAGGGACGAGATAACAAGTGGTTGTCCCCACTTGCCCGAATCTCGGCTTTTAAGTACAATTTTACTGTTTATGTCGAGCATCTTACATGATGTCCTAGCCAAAGATAGATTCTCTTTGTTTCAAGTTTCTAGTAAAAGTTGTCACTGAATGCCCCGCTGGAACTCTTGTAGTAAACACCATACCTCATCTCTCTTGCTCTCCAATATTATTAGGTTTAATTATTATAACACAAAAATCGTTCTACATTATCAATAATTTTTTGCGCTTAAAGTAAAATCAATGAACACTATTAATCCATTGTCTTTACAAGTAATGTACCATCATACATGCAATTATATCAAATTGGAAATCAACATATACAATGAAATCAATGGGGATTGTCTTGTTGCAAGTAACATAATTTCAATTTACCATATGCGCAAATGTAGGTTGAAACCATCCAAAACTTTAAGTTGTAAATTGAAACCATCCAAAACTTTAAGTCTTAAAACCCTTTCGATTATATATTGTGCATCATTAAAACATTTAACATTTAAATTTCATTAAATATCACATGCAAATGTAGATTGAAACCATCCAAAACTGGAGTTTTAAAAACTTCACATGCCATGCCAATTATAATTCAACAATCCAACAAAAACATTTAACAAATTAAATATCACACGCCACACTAAGACGACCACACTAAGAGCTTGAACCAATTCAAGCAGACCCAGGATCGAATTGTTCTATGGAGCTTCATGAGAAGAGATATGTGAAAAGCACTGTTAAGCCATGCCAATTATAATTCAACAATGCAACAAAAACATTTAACAAATTAAATATCACACGCCAAAGTCGTTTCAAGTTTTTGGTAAAGTTGTCGCCGAATGACCTACTAGAATATTATAAATACTAACTTTGTAAGATCATTTGGCATTCGGAAAAATTCGAAAGTCTTAGACTGTCAATCAATTTAAAGTATCATTCACCATAGGGAGTGTAAAATATTCAATGTAGGTTGGTGATGATGCTCACTCCTAGCTTGAAGCAGCGCCAATGACCAATTCTTTAATGAATTCCAATGCACTAGACCAACGTTGGTTCAACTTACTTGGTTTTTCACGCAAGAAATTCCAAGGATGGACTTTCTAGACAAACTGCTGAAATTGAAAAGCTTGACATGGAGATACGACAAGGTGAACAAAGACTTCAGGAACTCTTTATGGAAAGGGCTCACTTGAAGGAAATAAGCACCACGTTGCGGGGTAAAGTCAAGAACATGGAAGATAAGATCAAGAGGGACTTTCTTGATCCGAAACCTATTGGTTTGAAGAAAGAAAATGCATGTGTTGGCACACTTGGAAAAGAAGACGACCACACTAAGAGGATTGGTGCACTTTGTTTGGAAGGAGTCAATATATGTCGTATTGGAGAAATTAGACAGAATTCGAAAAATAAAGAGCTTGAACCAATTCAAGCAAGCCCAGGATCAAATTGTTATATGGAGTTTCATGAGAAGAGATATGTGAAAAGCACTGTTAAGCCAAGGGCTAGTTCGAAAAACATATTGGAAGAGGAAATGTTGAAGAAGATTGCGAAAGTAAGGCACAAGACAAGGAGGAATGATGATGAAAGTTCCTTGGACTTGAGATTCATGTCTACAACCGTACATGGGAAAAAGTTCTCTGCTTTGATAGACATGGGGGCTACCCATAGCTTCCTAAGTCGAAAGGCAGCTTCATCTCTTAGAAAGAGGAAGGCTAGCATCGAGAAAGAGTTGAGTGCTTTCAAGGCAGTCAACCCAAGGATAAAAGTAGCACGACTGGTGTCATGAAAAGCACACATGTGAGAGTAGGGTCATGGTTTGGAAAGATAGACTTAAGAGTCATTGACATGGATGATCATTCTATGATGGACCATACCAATGATGGACCGAGACATGAACTCTTAATTCTTGTGATCAATCTTAAACTATTTTATGAAAGATAGATAAACCATTTAAATATTTAGCTCAAACTCTTGTAGTAAACACCATACCTCAAGTCTCTCTTGCTCTTCAATATTATTAGGTTTAGTTATTATAACACAAAAATCATTCTACATTGTCAATAATTTTTTGCGCTTACACTGAAATCAATGAACACTATTAATCCAATGACTTTACAAGTAATGTACCATCATACATGCAATTATATCAAATTAGAAATCAACATATACTACATAATGAAATCAATGCGGATTGTTTTGTTACAAGTAACATTTCAATTTACCACATGTGCAAATGTAGGTTCACATTCTATCATTCATGTTACACTGAAATCAATGAACACTATTAATCCAATGCCTTTACAAGTAATGTACCATCATACATGCAATTAAATATCAAATCAGAAATCAACATATACTACATAATGAAATCAATACGGATTGTTTTGTTACAAGTAACATTTCAATTTACCACGTGCAAATGTAGGTTCACATTCTATCATTCATGTAGTTTTAAAAACTTCAGATACCATTAGAATTATAATTCAACTATCCAACAAAAACATTTAACAATAAATATCACATGCCATGCCAATTATAATTCAACTATCCAACAAAAATATTTAACATTAAATATCAAATGTCAAATGTAATTCAATGACAACATTATTTCACATTCACATGCCAAAAGTACTAAAACCATCCAAAGAACACTAAAATCAAT
The DNA here is from genome assembly GCA_034641835.2 of Pinus albicaulis. Taxonomy (NCBI): domain Eukaryota; kingdom Viridiplantae; phylum Streptophyta; class Pinopsida; order Pinales; family Pinaceae; genus Pinus; species Pinus albicaulis. The sequence continues at coordinate 296,190,348 of CM076579.1, read as the reverse complement.
GAACAAGTTATTAATCCAATGACTTTACAAGTAATGTACCATCATATGTATGCAATTATATCAAATCAGAAATCAACATATATAATGTAATGAAATCAATGGAGATTGTCTTGTTACAAGTAACATTTCAATTTACCACATGTGCAAATGTAGGTTCACATTCCATCATTCATGTAGTTTTAAAAACTTCAAATGCCATGCCAATTATAATTCAACCATCTAACAAAAACATTTAACATTAAATATCACATGCCATGCCAATTATAATTCAACTATCTAACAAAAACATTTAACATTAAATATCACATGCCATGCCAATTATAATTCAACTATTCAACAAAAACATTTAACATATGTCCAAAAATATGTCCAAAAAACATATTGTAATAAAATATGTCCAAAAATTGTAAATCTCACTCAAGTATCAAACTGTATCAAGTTTAACAAATTTTAAAACCATCTAAATTTTGAAATAAAATCAAATCTACTTTATATCTTGTCCATCAAATGGAATATCTAGCCTCTGGGTCTCGGTTGGCTCGCTATCTTGTAAAGGGAAAACCTACATACACAATGTACATGTACTTGAACATTAAAATTTGAAGTTTTAAAAATGAACGAGAATATATATATCTAGAACTTCATGTAAAAAACAAAATATAACAAAAAAATCACGCAATACCTCGTAAGGTTGCCTCTCCATTTGATGAACAGGATCTGCCATAGAAACATCTCCAGTGGTAACCTGTACAATATACATGTACAGTTAAATATAAATATATATATATACAAAAATAATTTATATAAATTAAAAACTTTCAAATGAAAATGCACGTGTACATATATAAACTTATTTGAACAATAATATTAAAAAAAAGAACTAAAGACAACTTCTTCAAATGTTGTGGATGTCCCTATCTCCGTCGCTAAAGTCCTCAGATTAAAAAAATCTTCTATACAAACCTAAATTCAAAAAATTTTAAATAACTCAAAATATAGATCTCTCTCTCTATATATCTCAATTTTTTATGGAACTTTTTGAGGTAACATAAATTTTGAACTTGTGAAAAATTGTCCATACTTGGTCATCTCCCAATGAAGTAGAAGGTATATCTCCTAAAGAAGAAGAAGGTACCGGGATCCCAAAAACATCAGACGGAATCGGTACCTGTTAAAATATTTTATCGAATTATATATATACATACATGTACATGTGTGGCAACAATTATTTATTTTAGAGTCACTTAAAAAACACTAACATACATGTGCCAACATATCATGATGGGCAGACCCATCTGCATCGTTTGAGCCAGAGGTCCCGAACGTAATATTAACATTTTCATCACGCATCATGCATGAGAACTGCAAATGGTGTTTTAACATATAATCATACCTTTTTGTTAGATTAATGTACACATACAAATAAATGTATACATGTGTACATACACATGTATTTATTACAAATTGTACACATGTATATGTAAATATAATTTCAAATCCTAAGGTCACTAACACATACCGTTCCTGTGCCCTCTTCCTCACGAAAAATTAGGTCTTGCAGACCATTGCGACAATTTATTGCGTATGTTCGGAGATCTTCAACATTCATGTTGTAAATCTCCTCATCTGTATGATAAACAAAATTGGCACGTGCATATTCACGTGCTCTTTGTCGATTTCAGCCAAGATCGACTCCACTCAATCCGCTATGAACATTTTCGATCATAACATCTCTTGCTTCACGACTTATTTGAGAAGTCGCATCCATCTCTGATCGCAAGGTTTCGACTCGAGACTGGCGACTCACCAATGGCGGCTCAGGGCGAGGCAACTCCACATCTCGCTTTGCGCCCTTACGTTGACATAATCGACCTCTCCCCGGGCCAAAAAATTCTGAAGGAAGATCATTGTAGTCGGGTTTCATACCCAAAAAAAATTTTGCATAAAACATTTGTGCAAAATAAAGAGGAACCTCATCGTTCCATGGAAGCCTTCCAAAGGCCGCAAGATGTCGACTATACAAATATTTTGCTATGTCTGGGTGCTTGAAATACTGCACCTTCAACATCTTTCTTTTTTGCCCTTCCTTATAATTAAACATTGACTTAGCCTGCGCTCTTGAAACTTGTTTTTTTATGTCCTGCCATTTATCGGGACCTATCACTGTTTCTCTTCTCTTTCTCATCACTTCTACAAACGAATCAGTGGTTGGCCCCAAATCTTTGTACACTTTTACCATTTCACTCAATGAATGTGTAACTATCTCTAGGCTTTGTCTACTCTCAGCAGGTAGAGTCAAATCCTGGAGATCTCTCTGCAATTTTGCATAAAGGCTTTGACACCTTTGTAAGGTGCATTCTGCCATGTTAGTTTCCCATGGTATATCAGTAATCTCAGCCGGATAAGTTGTGCTAGGTTGACAGCCTTCTTTTTCAATGTAGCGCGCTGCCCTGCGTCTTTTTTGACCACTGGCTCGAACATTTTCAGCCTCGCATCAATATATATAAAATTTCATATATTAGAAAAAACACGTGTAAAAAAAGTTGTAAAAATTTAATGAAAAAATATTGAAATTGATGGCAACCTTGATGTTGTTGGTTAACATCATCTCCAACATGTCCCTGCTGAGAACCAGCCCCAGAAAGATGCTGCTGAGAACCAAACCCACAGTGACCCTGTTGAGAACCAGCAGCCGTTGATTGCTGGCCTTCGGGGGAATAAATATCACCCCCTTCCCGCACCCTGCTACTTCGACCGGTTGAACCTTGGCCACGCTCCATTGATGGAGTAGAAAGCCTTCTCCTCTTGCCTCCTAAAATTAAAATATGAAACTTATTAACAACTAATTTCACTCACAAAGTTAATAAAAAAATCAATTCCATACGTACACACATGTATGGAGATTTAAGATTATATTTAAATACCGTGAACATCCTCCAATCCCTGACCCTCCATATGGGATTCGGCCGATCTTCGTCTTTCATCCTCCATGATATATATCTATTGGTCAACATTCACAAAATAGATTTCAAAAAATCAATACCTCGAAGTAAAATCCAGTTTGGGGCTGTTAAATCCAATATGTTCTATATATTTCTTACATTTCTGCCCTCCTATTTTTCTTTCCAACCAAGGTTTATAAAATAACATGGGAAGCAACATGAGACTTAGAACAATCATTTTCATTATCTATATGGAAGGCAAGAATGATTATATCCCCTTGAGCTTAAGGGTATGTAGTTTGTCAATTTTTATCATATATTTTTTGGTAAGTGTAAATGTTTTTTTTATCTATAGTACAAGTCATGAGTTCCCCACTTTTACCTTATGTTTAAAGCATGATTCTAGGATTACTAAAATTTGTACTTGGTTTTTTAAGAATATATCAAATAAAGTTTTTGAGAAGAAAATATGGCTTTTTCCTTAGAATTTGGCACTTTGAATTTCCTTACCCATATTTCTTGTTAATGATTATAACCTTAAAATGGCTAATATTGGTTTGTCATCATCATCTAAAAATGACTTGGCACATGAAAATTTACCATGTCCATCATCATCACTTCACACCATCTCATACATGACCCCTTCTACATATTATATGCATGAATTTTTGAAATGTCATCATCTCTACCTATCCCATGAATGGATTGTGACAACAGGTGAATAAAATACAATTTATAAGCAGAAGATAGTTTCTAGCTTGTCCTCCTCCATCCGCCCCATAGCTAGTGAATTCTCAATTTTCCACTTCCAACTTTCTATTCTCGAAATTCATTAGCAGCTAATTTTATCGATAGCCACACCACTATACATATAATTATCATATTATACACTACTACATTAATGAACTCTAAGTTGTTTGTTATTGTAAAGTCCAATAACAAACAATGTTAATTGAGTTTAGTAGTGTATAAAACAATTTCTTTGACTTCCAAGTGTGTTGTGACTAAATAGTAGAATTAACTACCAAAATGAATTTCCAAAATAAAATGTTGGAAGAGAAAAATAGGCAATCATTAGATATGGAGTGCGTGGAGGAGGACAAACTTATACTGATCATTTTCTTATCAAATTTCCTTTATTCACCTAATGTCACAATCAATCGTGGTCTAGATAGAAGGGATGACCTACCATAAATTCAATCATATAATGTGTAGAAGGGTCATATGTAGATGGTGTGAAACGATGATTACAAACATGATAATTTTTCATCTACTAGGCCATTTTGAGATGATGATTACAAACTAGTGCTAGCCCATTAAAGGTTATAATCATTGGTGCCTAATGTGTGGTGGACAATTTAAATCAAGTTCGTATCAAAGTACAATTTAGCTCATTTTAGTCAAGGTTAGTTAGAAGAATTAGCTATTGGTTTCTACCTTCAATTTACTCTGAAAATGAATGTGTACGTGCTTTTGAGAGACATTAGAGACATTAGAGGAACAAGGTCCAAATTTTTGATGAAAATGTGCTATGAAAGTAAAGGGTTTTAAAGGCAAGTATGTACAAGGCATAGTTGAGCCAAATGTTCTTCAAGAAGGGCCTAATTATTTGGGTCTTGGTTATGGAAAACATGGAAAATGCTCCAAAGCCAAGGAGGCTTGTGAGGTTTGTGTTCATGATGAATGGAACATGTACATAGTTTACCTTAAAGTTGTTGTGTTTTACGAATATTAAAATGAAGAACTTCTATTTAGATCCATTCCAGAGATTGACTGCAGGGGCATTTACTAGATATGTCACCTTTCATAAAAGATGAGATCCAGAGGCTACCCGGCCCTTTACAGACTCTGCCTATAGAACTTGTAGAAGTAAACACTAGAGGCATTAACAATATCAAAGAACTAGACATGGGAATGTGTCTCTTTCCCTACGCAAAAAAATAATTCTTGAGGTAGTTAATCTTCATAGACAGGTCATCAAGCAAGTTAATGTGATCATCCCTCCTTCCCTCCCTTCTAAAATAATTATGTTTTGCGGGTCAGAAAGCCAAAATATGGAGACAATTATCACCAAATCCAACGTACGATTATGCATGATGGAGAATATCTAGCGCTTTCCCTTGTTGAATATATTAACAAGGGAAAGCGCTAGAGATTCTCCATCATGCATAATCGTACGTCGATGCTTATAGAGTGAAAAAACTAAAAGAATCAACTTGTAGGGTCATTTTAATGGGGGGTGGAGAATTCCCGGGTCTTTGCAAATTCAAAGTATGGTGCATGTTGCATGAAGCAAGATGTTGAAAGTAGAGTTATGTTAGACACACATAAATGCAACAAATATGGAAATTTGTACATGAGCTCTATTATTTGACTTAAGAGTCAGTTGTTTGAATTTAGGCATGTTTTGTCAACTTGTGTTTGGTTGATGGTTTTGTACACCAATATGTAAGAGTACACGGACATATTCACATGATGTGAATTTTTTTTTTCTTTGAGGGAGAAAAATGACGTGTTTTCAGTTTGATGGTTTTTCTTGTGACAAAACGTCACAAGATTTTGCGTAGGTCCACTCTTTAGCGAGAGCCTCATGATTACAACCTATCCATGAGAATCAAATGGGAGTGCATCCTTATTTTGAAAACAAGTAGGATTCTAAGCTACCTACGACTCAAACCATGATTTTTAAATTTGAAATATAATGGTGTTGTTTGAATGCCTGAATCCACAACCCTAACACATGAAATCACTAATCTAATTACACATGAAATAAATAGTTATTTTCTTCAAAATTAAAAATATAACTAAAAACTAAATTCAACATAGTTGAAAGAAAAAGAAGCGCCATTGAAATAGTTTGCTGACAAATGGTTAGATTTCTTATCCAATTAAGGCCTAGCATGTATTTTGATGTTTCATTAATTTCTTTGCAAATTCAAAGTATCCAGTGCATGTTGCATGAAGCAAGATGTTGAAAGTACATGAGCTCTATTATTTGTCTTCAGAGTCAGTGGTTTGAAGAGGCATGTTTTGTCAACTTGTGTTTGGTTGATGGTTTTGTACACCAATATGTAAGAGTACATGGACATATTCACATGATGTGAATTTTTTTTTTCTTTAAAGGAGAAAAATGATGTGTTTTCAGTTTGATGGTTTTGTTTGTGACAAGACGTCACAAGATTTTGCGAAGGTCCACTCTTGAGCGAGAGCCTCATGATTACAACCTATCTGTGAGAATCAAATGGGAGTGCATCCTTATTTTGAAGGAGAAATTTGAATAGGCTTTAGGAAATTTAATTTCAAGTCATTTAATTTCACTAGAAATAATTCAGAGGTACATGATATGAATAGTATTTAGGAAGAACAATAGTCCCTCATGGAATATGAAGAAAGTAGCCACTTCATTTTGTATATATGCATGCTTTGAGTTACTCCTCAAAAAATTTCAAAACATGTGTATTTATTACTCTACGCATCCCGATTTTCATAGGATCCATAGCACATACATTTCTATATGCACCCTAGTTGTTGTAAGGCCTAATTATTTCATCACTTTCAAAGGAATTACATCAATTGTTTCTCCTAAATCTAGCATATAGTTGTGTAATAATATTTTATTTATAAATAGGAATATATGAAAATGTTTATGAATTACATTTTTATTCCCTTGATTCATCTTTTATAACTCTATAGGATAATCCTCAAAAGTAGGGTCATCTACTTCATCAAATTTTAAGAACTTCTTAACCTTGCATCTTTATTTCATATTTGCATAACTTCCACAAATGGGATAGAAACAAGATATTTTCCAAGTGTTGAAGTAAACCAACATTAATTTCATTGTACACTCTTTATATAGGTATGGTTGAATGTTGTACATCTAGTACATAGATCAATTTGTTGTTTTCATTGTTTACTCTTAGAAATTATTTGAAGTGGGAGCGAAGAGTTGGTTTCTTCCTAGGTTGGCTTACATTTCCTTTAATATGTGATCCATGCCTTTCTCTAATTCATATTTTTATCTCTTGTATTAATTATGTTATTCTTTCTATGTATTGTTCAAGTACAAGGGGGTGAAATAATTTCTTATCATTTTCTAAGTGGTGAGGTCGTTTGAATCTCCAAAATTTACTTGTCACTAATGTTCAATGTTTAGGTACAGAAAAACCGTGCGAAGGCATACAGCTGCAAAACCACGAGTGGAGATGGGGAACTGTATTTGGATCTCGAAGGTGAAGAAAACTTAGCAGATCCAAATACTCCGCTAATGGCTATGCTGCATAAAATGAAAAGAGAGTTGATGCCACTGAAAACCCCAATGAAGGGCTAGCTTTAGCCAGTAAATATTTTGAGAGGTTAATCAGAAGAATTGCCCTCTCAGGAAAGTCACAAAAGTGAAGGTTCGGGAAGAAAGAGAAAGAGAACGGTAATCCCTCAGAAGATTCTGAGAAAAAAAATTAAGTCTCGAGACAATAGTATAGGAGGGATAAGGAAATTCAGGATGAATTTCAAAATATTATAAAGTCTTCCTCCTATAATTAAGATAGAGAGGATCCCACAAAAGTTTGACTTCTAGAGATAGTAAAGAAAATTTTAAGTATTAAAGTATGAAGGTATAAAAACAAGTGAGAGAAATTGTCTACCTACTGGTTGAAAATGAGGGATTCGGTTTCCTGAAATTCGGGAACTGGTAATACTAATAGCTACTAATTGAAAAATTAACTATGATTAGCAATGATGTGGAGTTGAAGAACCACAAACTGAGAAGAAAACCCCCTCAAAAAATTCCAAGGTAAGAATATTGAACCACCTATCGTGGATTAAATATTTTGGAAATAGAATTTGATCAAGAAAAGTACATATAGCTGAAAAAATTTCTATATTCTATCATTAGAAATATAAAATTTTGAGTAGGACAAGAGAGACTAAAGACAATTGGAAAAAAAAAATTAGATGTGCCTAATGAACCAACTATTCCGTTTTGGTTGATAACTTAGATGTGGTCTAGCAAAAGAAAGGAAGATTCCAACAATCTGGAATAGTGTGCAGAACTGACATATAAGGTTTCCTAAAATTTCCAAGAGATAAAAAGAACCTTAGTGTGAGTTAAATGTTCGATTTATCAACTCCTATGCGGTAATAATAGGAATAAACTGGGTAGAATCACAGTAAGGATCTACCAAATAGTTGAGAGAAAATACTACAGGGTATCTGTGGTGATGAAAAATCAGTGATATTAGAAAGCCCAGTAAGAAAAGGCTGAAAAATTTATGTTGTAAGATTAAGACAAGAAACTGACAAAAAACACTGATAGGAAAATTCCCAGTCAATAGAAAGAATAAGGATATAGTTTTGAAATGAAAATCCTCATATATTTTCCTCTAAAGAGGAAGATGATTATTAAATGAAGAATTAAACCATGTGTTACACCAATCCGTAGAGTATACAGGTTGACTAACCCAATATGGAAAGAATTAAAACTACAGTGATAACCAGTTGCTGAATAGAAACTATGTAAGGCCGAGCATATCCCTGCTAGGAGCATCGGTAATGCTGGTCAAAATGAAAGTTGGAATCCTCAAAGTAAGTATAGTCTATGGAAAACTGAATAGACTGATGGTCAAGAAGGAAGATCCTCTACTTAGAATAAAGGATCAACAAATTATCATAAGAATTAAAGATGAAATTTATAAAGAACAAAATACAGGAATTATGAAGGATTAGCTTGGTCACGTTTCATCCCTTTATGTGTTAAGAAAAACAAAATATAAGGAACAGTTCCAAGTTGTCTTAAAATTTTGAAAAACATAGAGGACGTAAACGACAGGAAAGACTTAACAAAAAGGAATTTTGTAAAAATATCAATGCTTAAGTCATGTAAAGTCAAATGGAAGATGAGTAGTGGATTGAGGAAAGGCTCAAATGAGCATGAACTGAATTGTCGTCCTGATACTTTCACTATAAAAATTATTGTGGATATTGAAAAATAATAGAAGAGATGAGTAAAGAAATGTTAACCATAACTATACAAAAATCTCTCCGCAGCAATAAGGAGATGAATACGACATAGACAAAATAAGGTCAAAATAGTTTGAACAGTTAAAAGAGTTAAACAAATAGCGATTCATGTTTTAGGATCCTAACCCAATCCAAGAATTGGCAAGAGGTACGAAGGCTTGGGCAGAAGAATATATATATATATATGTGTGTGTGTGTGTGTGTGTGTGTGTGTGTGTGTGTGTGTGTGTGTGTAAAAGGTATTCTTATACTAGAGTTGAAAGTGAAATTATAATTGGAAAGAGCATATCCAATTGGAATTCCCACAGTATTCTGACTGAAAGGAAAGAATTATAGAGTATGCAGTGAAACAAGTAAATACAGTATAGTAGAATAAATGCGGAATACTGTAATACTATTATGTAGAAAATTAAAAAAAAAAAAAAAGGAAAGAAGTTTACATTAACTGCAAATCTTTAGACATAAATAAAAAATATTTCTGATTCACATACAATTACTCGGGAATTTGGATGGAATAATGTAATGAAATTCCCAAAAAGGAGAGTCTCAATGGGTCAAGAGAGGAGTGTCTCCAAAATTTTAAAGAATAATTGAGTAATAAAAACTTTGATTGGGAATAACTGAGGAAAATAGAATGAGTACATCAGTAAAATAGGATAAACCTCTAAGAAAAAAAACTGCAAGATACTGAAAAATTGATAGATATTTCAAATCAGGGGAAACTGATACCTTCAAAAACAGAGGGTACATTATTAAGGTGACCCTAGTATAGCAGAAAACTCAAAAAATACCATAAATGTCCTTAGATAGGATATACTGGTGACTCAAATTAAAAAAAAATTAAACCAGAACTCGATTGACCTGGTATGAGGAAAGAGTAATGAGAAAATCCTATGTGGATAATGTTGTTAAGAGACAATGAAACCTAAGTATCATACAAAAATATGGATCATAATTTCTCTTTCGGAAAGGAAATAGGAAGTTGGTTGAATAAAGAACGTGATATTGGTTAGCTTAGCAACAGGTTGAAGTAGAAACCGACATTAATAAAAAGTATTCAATGTGTCCAAGACCAAAACTATAAATTGATATAAAGTTTCGAGATTTAAGGAAATAACTAATATACTTGATAAAGCAAAGTTCCAGTAGAAATTGGAAATTGAGTTGAAAGTGAGCGTGGTTATCACCATCTAAGTCAATCTAAATTGATTAAGAACTCAATTAAGTATTAACTATATGTAGTACATGTATGAGCTGGAAAAGGGGGTATAGTACCTGAAGAAAAACCTCTGTATACGATAAAGTTAATTTTTTATTTATCTATGAACTTCTCATGAAGAGGTGTTTGTTTGGTGAAGTGTGTACAAAGTGTAATAGGAATTTCACAAATCCGATCAAAGGAGTCAAGGTGAGAAGATGTGCAGAGAAATCACCAAGAAATTCAAATGAAAACATGTGTGCAAGAAGAGGGAGTCCCGCCGAAATATATGGAATGCTAAGTAGTACTGTGAACCCTGAAGGGTTTTTGCTAATAAGTGATTTTATTAAAAAATACTAAAGTACAGAATATTGTTATGATTATTTCTAATCAATATATATATGATTTGGTATGAACTGTGGACAGGAGGAACCAGGAACAAAATATTTTTCTAGATAGACTTCGTATACAGAAGCAGGAAGAACATTAACTCTAGAGTATAGCAGTAAGCAGAGTAAAGGCAGAGAAAGATAATTGTGCTCTGAAGAAAATGGTTGGGAGATAGAGGAAGGATGAAGGAGGAATCTTCATCATGAGTTGAGAAATCAACATCAAAATTGGTAACACCAAGGACGGTGTTCAGTTTTAGAGGGGGAATATGTAATATCCCCAGTTTACTATGCTTTTAGTAGACATTTGAACAAGTCCAAAAGGGTACAGTGGGTCTCAATGGAAAACAATTATGTGGATTTATTTTATTATTTGGAATTAATAAAATAAAATAGGAAATTAATGTGCAATGAGTAGATTATGATTAGAGATCTGGAAACCAAATCCATGAGGATGGATAAAGTTGTGAGACTTTCCCAAAAAATTCCAAAAATCCTTGGAAGAAATAAAATAAATACTAAATTTATATTGGAGAAAAAAATCTAAAAAGTTTCCCCAGTAAAGAGGAAATTGCTGGGAAAAGGTGGATTAAAGCTAGAAAGCAAAAAAGTTGGCTTTAAAAGTACCTTTGTGGAAGAAAAAAAGGAAAATCCTAGGCACACAAGAAAGAAGCATTCTAAATCAATTGGACGCAGTTAAGAGAAACAGGCTGAGGGAAAGCAAGCTTATATAAGCATACTCGGATAGAAAAGAGGTTGTCTATCACTGGAGGAAAAGATCTCTGCTCGGGGGTGAGCAGTGGAGAAAAAGCTCTAAGGTTGGGAGGCAACTAGTCAAACCTAAGTGGTATGCACATTTAATTTGGAATGATTTTTACTTAAATTTTAATACTGTGATGAACTATTGAAAGTGATAAAGTAGCCATGTTAATATGAATTTGCGAAGTTTAAATCTGTGTGTAGAAATAGGGAAATTTATGATTTACAGTTATCTTATGCTGGTATGTACATTTAACAAAAATCACTATAGAAGAAATAGTAAAATTTGTATAGTTGCATAGAAATATTCTGTAGAGGATCAACTCTCAGAATGTCTAAAACCCAGTGATGGGTCTAGATATGAGGTTAGTTACCTCACAACAAACTAAGCTTCTGATATTTTAGTTGGTTTAGAATTCTGCTATCAAACTGTATAGCTCATAGAGAAACAAATTCTGAAATAGAAATTAATATTAAGATATGGAATAAGTAGATACTTTATAGCCATAGATATGTTGTATTGTACAGTTACACATTCTGTACTAACTATAGACAAATAATTCAGAACTGAAACTAAGGTAGACAGACATATCTCTAAAATGTATATTTATGCTAAAAGTAGAAATTCAAAGCATCTTTGTAGAGAGAAAACATTCTAATATTTGATACTGAATTACATCTGAGCAACAGTTAGTTATACATGAATGAAAATAAAAAGTACAGTATTGTAAATAGTTACTAGTCCATAATAGAGATGTCTGACGGATAAATAAAGGTATCGCATAGTTAAGAAATATTCATATACTATCGTATATTTGGATGTAACAAATTATGATCTAAAATATATGCAGGAAATAGTATGTGCATAATTTCAAGATGCATTCAGGACATGTTACTGTGGACAAAACACCGACTATAAATAAGTCATGGTATAGAAAATATAAAATATCTTCATTTAAACCAAATAGAGCCTTATATTTAGAAGCTAGAAACATATTTGTAAACTTTCCAGCCCTAAGAGTTATAGGATTACATATAATCTGTTTATAATAAATAAAATTACAATGAAACACTCTGTCTCCTTTTCACAAATTTGTAATAGTTCTTAGAAATTCTACGCAGAACTACATGTAAGAAAACCAGTAGGTGTCCAACCAACCTCTGAAAAGAAATAGCCCTGTATTTTGAGGGACAAAATAAAGATATAAAACGTGTACCAATCCCAATGGGAATAATATTGAAATTTTACCTGAAATCAACAGAATCAGATTCTGATATAGAAGGGTTTGAAATAGACATGATTAAATATAAAAATTTATGTAGCAAATTGGTGCAGAAGCAGTATATGACAGATTACTGGAAATCAGTGAAAACGTTACAACAGCATCGCAGAGCCTAAGAAGTACACATATGGTGGAGATATATATACACATATATTGCGTACAAGGGGAAAACTTATTCGTTTACATAGTTGTCAAAAAGTAATAATATTCTAGCAAACGATAAAGTAACCAGAGAGAAAAAGGGCTTGGGACTTCAACCACATGGATGTGTTGAAATCCAGGAACCATGACGCAACAAACCCAAACGAAAAGGGAAAAGTAGGGAATAACATACTTAAAAACAAACTAAGTCAGTTATGTATGCTAATAGTCTTAAGAGAAGCCAACGATAGAAATAAATCACCTGTAGAATACCAAAGCTCCAAAAATGCAATAGCAGAAGTCTGAGGATTGTTCCACCATTCACTGGGGGTTCAGAAAATGCGGTGATAAAATGAAAACATAGACAAATTCCGAAATTCAACAACACCCTATTTAAAATAAAATTGGAATAGGTAGAAAATATGGAAATTTCATTTCACATTTCAGAATTTACGCCTAGGCATTGTCTGTGAGGAAATATCCTCTCAAGAAAAGTGAAACAGACTTCCAAATCAGTGAGTATTGGAGTCAGGAAAATAGTGAAACCCAACGAGAACATTGTGGGCAACCTTGTAATTAAAATAGAAGAGAAAAGTGGATAGACAACTTAGCTGTTTTCTTTAGCTGTTTTCTAAAGGGATACTATGGCATGGGTAACAGAACATACCCGACAGATTTTAACGGTGGCGCCCCTAACAATGACGAGCAGAACCTCGACCAGATGCGGCAATCAAACCAGCAGAAACTCAACCAGCAGAACCTCGACCAGCAACTCGCCCAAGAACCTGTAACAAGAACCGAACCCGTAAATATAAAAGCCATCAACAGATGTACAGACATGAGATAGAAGAACGGCAGCGTTTGCAATAGAAACAGAACATACCTCGACCAGCAACTCGCCAGCAGAACCTCGACCGCCAGAACCTCGACCGCCAGAACCTCGACCAGCAGAACCTCGCCAGCAGAACCTCGACCAGCAATCAACGACAGAACATAAAAAGTCGCGCGGAAATCGCCCAGCGCAATCAACGACAGAACAGAAAAAGTCGCGCGAAAACAATGAAAACAGTAAACTGAGACCCTTCGCGGGCGATTTATTTATAAAAACGTAGTTCGGCCGAACTTTCAACTGAGTTCGGCCGAACTACCATTGCCGGTTTTCCAAACCTCCGGCAAAAATTCTGTTTGCTGGGCCGTCACTGTGCCGTCAATATAAACGGACTCAAAAGTTCGGCCGAACTATTGCCGAAATTTTTTTTTTGCCCCCGATTCTCACAAAAGTGTAACCCAGCTTCACGTTTCCGCCCGAAATGAATCACATAACGTTTCCTAGAGGTCATAGTGTTTAATAAGTGTGAGATGTGAGATATTTTTTAAGTTCAATTTTTTTATTATTGTAATTTGGTTTTCTATTAATAAAATTAAGAACAATTTTTTAGATAAAAGAAAATATAATATACATATCACATTAAAATATATAACATATAAATAGTACTTATAAATTAACATCCATTTTACCATATAAATTAAAATAATGATTACATAACTATCTTTAAATTTAAGTAATAAGGAGTTCAAAATTTAAAATATACAATATAACAAGCTTTTTAATCATGAATATTTACCATGAATATTATTAACTTTTAAATATATATTTTTTACAATACCATAGGCTAATACCATGGTTTTTCAATACCATGGGCCAATACCATAGCTTATCAATACCACATGTCTAAAAACTATAACTTATTTCAAAGTCAAAATATTTTACAAATATTTTATTTTAATTTAATTTTATAACATTTCATAATTAAATGTAAAATTAAAAAAAATGTTATAATAACTTTTGAGGTATATCTAAACCCTCAATCCTTAGGACTACTAAAAATATTCCCATACAGATTAAATTGAAGTTATAATATTAAATTGAGGTTATAATTATAAATGAGAATACTTATATACATGTGTGTGTGTGTGTAATTTATATAATATAAATAATATTATAAAGAAGAGAAAGAGGAGAGGGGAGAGAGGAGGAGAAAGGGAGAGACGGATTTGGAGGAGGAAAGAGAGGGAGGGAACACCAAATACATTGAGAGATAGAGGAGGAGACAGAGAGGGAGCAAAAAGGGAGAGATGAAGATGGAAGGAGAGAGGAGACGACTGGAGAGAGAGAAAAGGAGAGGATATAGATAGGTAAATAATGGGGAAGAGAGAGGAAAAAAGACATAGATATGGGGGGGGGGGGGGGGGGGGATAAGGGGAGAGTGATGGAGATAGTGATAGAGTTGGAGGGTGGAGAGAGAGAGAGTGTGTGTGTGTGTGTGTGATGGGGGTTTATACAAATGGAAGTGGGAGAGAAAGGGAGAGAGAGGAGAGAGAGGGGGTGAGAGAGAGATAGAGTTGGAAGGGGAAGAAAGACATAGAGAAAGAAAGGTGGAGAGGGGAAAGGAGTGACAAGGGACATCTGGAGAGCCGGTGAGGAAGAGAGGAGAGAAAGAGGGAAGAGTGAGAGTGAGAGAGAGAGAGAGAGAGAGAGAGAGAGAGAGAGAAGGGGAAATAGTTGTTTTCCAAAGTTAAACATTATAACTTGCATTTAGGAATGGTTAGAGTCTTCCCCAAGTGTTTTTATGCTTATCATAGATTGATTACAAGCATCATTTATTAACCATTTATATTATATCATTATGTTAGTTATAAAAAGCATTAATATATAATTTAAACATATATACATTTTTTTTTTAAAAACAAGATATTTACCCCACCTTACCATGTTGTTTCGAACACGAGATTTATCCCCACCTTACCATATGGATTCTTAAGCTATAAAAAGGTTGTGTTACAATAATATGGGCCAATACCATGGGTTATCAATATCGTATGCCCAAAAAACTATAACTCACTTCATATGACACTTAGACATTTTTTTTAATTAATCAATTTAATCAAAAGAGAAAAATATTATAACTACTTTGGAGACAAATCTCAACTTTTGATTTGTGTATATTACTATGAATATTCTAGAATATTTTATAGAGGTTAAATCCCTACCACTCACCTAATAATTATTAATAATTAAATTTAAATTTTGGAAAACCTTAATAAAAAATAGATATAAATAACCATGAGAATATTAATATTAATAATTTTTTAAGACCAATAAAAATTATAAAATTGTTAGTCAAGTCTGGCTAGGACAACAACTGGTTGGGGATGGGCCTTGTCAACAAGCAGAACCATGATCAAACCTTATGGAGGTGGTTGTGCCCTATGCTAAGGGGATGAGACATGCTAAAAATGTAATCCTCAAGCTGTCATTTTTAACAATAATTTATGAATAAATTATATACATATATATAATTAATTAATTAATTAATTAATTAAAAATTCATGTTTTAAAAATAATTTATGAATAGATTTTTAAAAATAATTTAATTATTAAAAATTCATGTTCTAGATATAGCGTAAAGTGAAAAGAAATGATGTTCATATTCAATATTTTTAAAATTGTATATTTTATATATTTATGAATTCCAAAAATTTTAATAAAAAAATTATTATTTTATTTTTTCAAACATAAAACCAAGGATCTTGATTCAATTAGGCATATGAGGGCACACAATGGCAAACTTGTGACATTAGGGCAACTTTGAGATTTTTATGGCAATTTAGACTGTCACAACCCGACCACATCTTGATATATCCAAGCGCATATGCACCTCTGATCCAACCATATTGCGGCTAGGTATATATATTTATATATATATATATATATATATATATATATATATATATATATATATATATATATATATATATATATATATATATATATATATATATATATATATATATATATATATATATATATATATATATATATATATATATATATAAACTTTCGGCTTTGCGGATCTTTCGGATTCTTTCGACTCTGCAACTGATTCGATTATATTGCGGTTAGGGAGATATCTAGGTCTGTTGATTGGACGTCAACTCCTTGTTTCTGTAGTTGGAAGGCGATCTGAAATGGTTATATCAGGTGCACACATTCCTTATCTTTTTTTCTAATACATATCTACTGCTCATATATTTGTTCACAAGTATGAATAATTCACCGCATCTACCAAATATTGTCAAAGGTAGACCTAACATAGTTGCTCTACAGAGCCTTTATGAGTATAGAGAGTCTTTAGAGAAACGTAGAGAAGAAAGAGAAGTCTAGATACAAAAAGAGTTAGAAGCCATGCTGGAAAATAAATTTACATCTCTTGAAGACAAGATCCAAAAAAAAATAGAAAATAAAATAAAACTATTTGAGAATCAAATAGAGAAAATGGAGATTAGATTACAGGTAATAAAAAAACAAAGCCAAGATACGAGCCAAACAGCCCAACAAGGAGATGCAGAGACTTTAGAAAGTCTTAAAATGAAGGACATGATTAAGGAACTAGAAGAAAAATTTAATAACAACAGTGTGGCAGGTAAATTAGATATCAAACCCATTAAAGAAGAAATGAAAAAATTGACAGAATTAGACCATGAGCATAACAAAAGGGCCTTTAACCTTATAATCTTTGGTTTGAAAGAGGAGGTAGACGAGGATACTTTAACCATATCCCAGACAAAATTACATAATAGACCACAAATTGAAACAACATTTCTCATAGAAGCAACAAGGTTGGGGAAATTAACTGAGAATAAAGGAAGGTTGATCCGGATAAAGGTGAGCTCTACTGACCATAAGTATGACATACTTAGTAAAACCTTAGGTCTAAAAGGAACGAGAATATTTATAAATGAAGATCTCATTCGAGAAAATGAAGCAGAATTAAGAAAGGAGGTTCAAAAGGTAAAAGAAGCTAGGAAGGAAGGAAAATGGGCAATAATCAGAAATAGAAAAGCAGCTATTCAAGATAGAAACCAAAAATAGAGTATCAAATAGAAATTCAACATGCTCTGGATTCTTTCTTGGAACTCTCGGGGCTTTCCATGGAATAAAGGCCGCAAGCTAAGTTGGATCTTGAATGAATTCGATATTATATTGCTAGTTGAAACTTGGGAGCACGAAGAATCTAAGGTCCCTAACATAGATGCTTTTGTACTATGGTCAATCTGGAACAAGCGATCCTACCATAGAGGCACTGGGGGTATAGCTTGTTACATTAGGAAGAACATCTCCCCCCATGCTAGGCTTTATAAAAAATACCCTTACAACCCATATATTTTGATAGAGATTATTGATAGTAATGATAGAAAAACCTACATAGCAATATGTTATTTTGTCCCTATCAATTCTAACTTCTATAAGAAAAAAAATTTAGATAAAAATGGTCCTTACAATGGTTTAGAGAATGATATTTCTAGCCTTAGGAACGAAGGTAATATCCTCTTAATGGGTGACTTTAATGCTCGAACTTCAAGCAACCAAAGTATTATTCTAAGCAATTATTCCAACCATAATCCTCTTTGGTTAGACGAAGACCTTACTCTAGTTGGCCGATACAAAAGAAGCTCTGAAGATCTAGGGGAAAATTTGTTTGGTTCTGAGCTGGTCAAGCTTTATAGTGCTCAAGATCTCATAATTTGCAATGGTCTAAAGAAGCGACCCAATTCTAGCCAGATGACCTGTATCCATGGGCTTGGTAACAACATGGTAGACTATGTTATTTCTGATATCCCTTTATACAATGAAATAATAAATTTTTACATCTTAAACGACCACGATCGTGACTCAGATCATAGACCTTTAATTGTAACTCTCATTTTTTCATGCATAGAGATCCCATAGAAAATAATCCTTATAGCCAAAAGAACTTAATATTTGATAGAAATAAAAATGATATTATTCTAAATGAATTAAAAATTAATTTGCTTCCTTTATCTAGTATAGACAACATAGAAGACCTCTATCATAATTTTAATACAACCCTCTCATATTCTATTAACAAGTTCTCAATTGAAGTTTCACGTAATAAAAGAAATTTCAAAACCAACCCTTGGTATGATAAAGATTGTAAAAGTGCGAGGAGAGAAATTAAGGAAGCTATTGATGAGTCTCTTAAAATTGGTAAGATAAAAAATATACAAAGCCCTAAATAAAAGGGAAAAAATGCAATATATTCATAAAAGACAAGAAAATCTCTTACACCTCTCTAAGGTAGCTCTTAAGAAATTCTGGAGGCAGATTCTAATAGGAAAAACCAAAGATAATAATAGAATTGATTTACACGACTGGAATTCCTATCTTAAAAAGCTTTATGAATCTCCAAATGTCAAAGATAACTTTGAAACCCTCCTCACAATGGAAGAATTTTTCTCATTAGAAGACATAGATTTTGGGGTTAAGCACCTGGAAAATGGAAAAGCTAAGGACATTGAAGGTTACCAGGTAGAAATCTTAAAAATTGGAGGTCTTGTCCTCATCCCTCACATCCACAAGTTTTTCAATGAAGCAGTCAATCAAGGGTTTCCTAAACCATGGAATCAGCCTCATTATTCCTATTTTTAGAACTAGGGATACAGATAACCCCTCTAATTATCGAACAATTATGATTAACCCTCTCTTAGCCAAGTTATATGGTATTATTTTGGAAAATAAGATGAGCATATGGCTTGAAAGTGAAGGTAAGTGGGCTAAAGGCCAAGCAGGTTTTAGAAGAAAGCACTCAATAACGGACCACCTCGTTATGCTTAGGATCATTGTGGAGGAATGTCGTAATGATAAATCCAATCTCTTTTGTTGTTGTGTGGACTTTAGAAAGGCTTTCGATACGGTACCTAGAAATAACCTATGGAATAGATTAGAAGAGCTAAAGGTTCCTTTCGAGTTGAGAGCTGCCGCTATAAGGTTATACGAGAATGTGATTTCCAAGTTTAAGAGCAATGAGGAGTAGTCGAAAGATATTAAGTGTAATATCAGAGTTAAACAAGGTTGCCCCCTCTCCCCTACCCTATTTGGCATTTACATCGACAAGCTAGAATGTTGTTTAGAGGAAGCAGGTTATGCTAGCACAATCTTAGCTGGAATAGTCACCATCCTTCTTCTCTATGTTGACAATATTTTTCTTCTGGCAAGGTGCCCATCTGATCTTGATAAACAACTAAGACTTCTTAAGGATTTCTGCTCTACCATGGGTATGATTGTTAACAATGAAAAAACAAAAGTTATGATTATTAAATCCAAGAAGGACACTTATGCTAATTTTTTGTATGAAAATAACAACTTGGAGGAATTGTCTTCTTACAAGTACCTAGGAATTGATATTCATCACATGCTCAATTGGAACTATAGCATTGAGAAAATGATTAATGGAGGGTGGAAAGCTTATTTTGGTCTTGAAAATAATTGTAAAGCATCAAACCTTGTGATGTGGGATAAAAAGAAGCTCCTCTTTGAAACTTTAGTCACTCATGTTATCTTGTATGGATGTGAGGTTTGGGGTTGCAACATCTCTAGAGAATCTTGGAGAAAGATTGAGCAAATCCAAAAGAGTTTTATAACGTATAACCTAAAAATTAAAATCAATACACCCTATCCTATTCTCCTTATAGAAGTGGATCATTCCCCTATCGAGAGCTTAGCTATGACTAAGCTCTTGTGGTACAAACACAAAATCAATAACATGGGAGACCATAGACTTCCTAAGCTAGCTCTAAATTCCAGCCAAAACCATCTAAGGCGTAAACGAGGCTGGTATAAAGATACCAGGGCCTGGTTAAACCATTGGGAGATCAATGAAAATGTTGCATTGCAAAATATTAATAACATTAAAAATATCGTTGCTTCTAAGTTTAAAGAGAAAATGTGGCATGAGAAAGATTTAGAGGCTAAAAGAAAATTAAGATATTATAAGGAGGTCATCAACCCTACTCTAGAAGATCAAAAGTATCTCTGTGTTTTAACTAGCTCAAAGAAAAAAATTAATATAGCCAAGATAAGAACGAACTCTCATGAGCTCCATAGTGAAACAATTTGTTGGGCAGTTCCTAAAACACTATGGGTGGAAGGATCTACCATCTATGTGAGAATATGAACATTGAGGATGAAAATCACTTCCTCTTAAAGTGCCTTGGGTACACCCACATTAAATCTCAGTTTCATAATCTTTGTTTCAATACAGACCTTCCTAGCCTTTTAACATGTCAAAATTATAGTGAGTTGGGACATTTCTCTCCAATCTCTTTGAGCATAGGAGTACAATTTTAAAACAAGCTAAATAATTTGTTTCTTTAGGTCAGATAAACCAAATTTTGGTCTCAGTGGACTTTAACCATCATCATCATCTATCATTACAAAAATATATTTTCTTATTAATATCAATAATTTTTATAAAATATATATATTACATATCTATACTATAATATCATAATAAATATAAATATCAATAAATTTTATAAAATATTTATATTATATATCTCTACTATAATAAATATAAATAATCATAATAAATAAACATCCTAATTTAATACAGATTTCAAAATATATTTTATATTATAAGTAAATATTTAGACATTCCATTAATAAATTAATTTACATTAATATTAATATATTAATATTTAAAATGAGGTTTTTAGAATTATTTCATATTAAATTACGTGGATGCATGAGCGAGATTTAATAAAAAAATATATTTTTAGTCACATTAACGTATAATGGAATCAAATTAAACTTTGTTTTAATATCAAATTAAACTTTGTTTTAATTTTGGTAGTTAATAATTTGTTCATTATTATTTTATTTCAATTATTTCAACAATTATATATATATATATATAAACTTTATATTTAATACTACAAACAGATTAGAATTAAAATATAAAAGAAATATTATTATTAAAAATTGTAAAACAATATAATATAAATTTAATAATATCAAGTTTATCAACATTAATCAACCATTTAACTTTTATAACTATATTAATTAGTAAAATTTAAAAAATTTCTAAAAATAATATACACATAATTGTCAAATATCTTCAAAACATTATTTTCCTTTATTGCAGAAAAAAAACTCAAACATTAATAGTTTATTAAAGAATCACACTTTTTGAGAACTCCAGCTATTATAGATATGTTTGGTGATCTAATAAGAGTTGATTTAGGAAAAGTTTTTGTTTTTTTTTTTTGTTTTTTTTCTTTGGCTGTTTAAATTTAAATTATAGACAAGAAATTCAACATATTGATAGTATTTTTGTTTTTGTTGATAGTATTTTTTTTTAATATTGGTTTTAGAGTTTTAAGAGTTAGTTAATGGGAAGTTATGAGGGCAATTTTCTTTAATTTTATTGGGTTAGATTTTGGTAATAATTATTGCAAACATTTCTTTAAAAAAATATATAATATTGATTTTTTTAATAATATATATTTTAATAATTGTATTTTTGAAAATGCTATCAAAATAATATGAATTTAAGATAATTAATTAGGGTTATTTTAGATAATTGGATAAAATGGTTATTATCTCCACTCTCCAAAACCAATTTCTAAAAAATGAAATAATAATGAGAAATATTATTGTAATAACAACATTAAAACTATTGATATATTAA
The DNA here is from genome assembly GCA_034641835.2 of Pinus albicaulis. Taxonomy (NCBI): domain Eukaryota; kingdom Viridiplantae; phylum Streptophyta; class Pinopsida; order Pinales; family Pinaceae; genus Pinus; species Pinus albicaulis. Next base: position 296,168,067 of record CM076579.1, on the reverse strand, counting down.
CCCTCACTTTCAATTGAGTGAAATAATATTTTTTTACCAATATATATATGTAAGAAAAATAAATAATATTGAAAATTACTTTTTTAATTTTTTAACTCAAATAACTTGATTTAATTTGCATAACTCTGATGCATCAAACTTGAAAAATATCAAATAACTTACAAGTAACTTGATTTTATATGATGTATATATGTCATCATTTCTGTAAATGGAAATACACATATCTTCCAATAAAATATAAAATTGTCAAATTTTAATTAAAAAACAAATGACTTGATTTTAGTGGTTCATCTGATTTTATAGAGAAAGAAGTGTACACTTAATGAGGAAGCGTACACTTAATGAGTGTTCTAGTGACTCGAAATAAAAATTGTCTACAAACCCAACAGAATAAAAATTCTCTACAGATTATTCTTTACAAATTTATATATGTGATCATTTCTGGAAATGGAAATACACATACCTTCGAACAGAACATAAAATTATCAAATTTTAATTAAAAAACAAATGTCTTGACTTCAGTGGCCCGTCTGATTTTATAGAGAAGCAAGCGTACGCTTAAGGAGCGCTCCAGCGGCTTAAAATAGATGCATATTCACACGTTTAACACGCAAAAACGCTCTCCCGTGTATTCACAACTGTCACATGTACCGCATCAATCCACACGGTTTCAGTTAATTAAAGGTAATTAATTATAGGAGTTGTTTTTAGTGAGATTTTTTGAAGTTTCAGAATCCGGTGAAAAATTTTGAGATAAAATCTTGGTTTTTGTTATTCAAATTGGTTTTTTGACTCTATATATGGATTCAGCAGCCTCAAAAACCTCTAGGACGCTTGGATTGTGCAAAGTTAGCAATCAAACTTCTCATTTCAATAAATTCTTGCCAAAATTTAGAGAAATTACACCGTAAAAAGTCACCCTAAAAACCTTCAAAAAGTCGCACTAAAAACTACTGGGTAACTATATGTGCGCTGCCGAATCCCGCAGCCATTCGCACCATCAAACACTCTCAGCTGAAGAAGCAACCGGTTACGAGTTCGAATCCTTGCCCTTTCGCAGTCTCCTGTTTTAAAACACAAACTTTAGTGACTCCTCCGCAACATGGTTAAACTCTTGCCAAAACAGAGCAGCTCGAGCGGACAGGAAAACTGCCAAATGAAGTCGCGGCAGTTCAAAGGAATCCTACTGAGAAAATGGGGAAAAGGGTGTCGGAAATTAGAATGCCGAATTCCAGGGCCAAAATCTGGCTGGCCTCTTACGACAATCCGGAAAAAGCTGCCCGCGCCTACGACTTTGCGGTGTACTGTCTAAGAGGGCCGAAATCCAAATTCAATTTTCCCGTCTCCCCGCCGGAAATTCCATGCGCATCTGCTCTGTCGCCGCCGCAAATTCAAGCCGCCGCGGCCAGGTTCGCAGCAGAAGATTTCCGGGTGCCGTCTGAAGAGGACGCTGCGTCCTCTTCTTCCTCCCCTTCGGAAGCAGAGTCCGGCATTTGACAGCCAACAGATTTCAGCGGAACAGTACCCCACATTCTGGGATTCGTTACTGCTTGAAGATCTGAACAGTGGCGAGTCTCTAAATCTAGAGGATTTTCCTCCCTTAGACTTAGATTTCTCTATGGACGATTTTGGGTTTGTGATCGAGCAGACGAAAAACTGGGGGCTTTTCTAGAGAAAAAGATTCATCTACCTCTGCTGCCGATTTTTCCCCTAAAGATTGATTAACGAATATGCGTTGTTTGAAATTTATGAGATTAGTGAGGTTTACGAGGACTTTCATCAATGGAAGTTGATTCGTCCGTTGGGAAATTTAAAGCTGCGCAGGCGCTTGAAAATCCAACAGATGTAGCTTCATTTGTATATAGTTAAACGTTTATTGGTATATAATTAAATTTAACATTGATTATTCTTTACATGTCCTTGTCCCAAAATAAATAAAATAAAATCATAGTTAAATGAAGTCTTCTTTAAACAAAAACTAAATTTAGCGATTCCCTTTTTGTTGCTATTCTTCTATTTATTTATTCAATATTCTTTTTTTTTTTTGAATAAATATTCCTTATTATTTTGTATTTATTTTATTTTAATCAGTTATTAGTATTATTATTTTTAAGAGTAGTTTTTAGTGTTTTTTTTTGGATTTTTTTAATTTAATTTCTTTAAAATCTGACAAGAATTCATTGAAAATAGAAGTTTTATGAGTAACATTGCACGAGCAAAGTGTCCTAAGAGTTTTTTAGGATGCTAAAGCCATATATACAATCAAAAAATCAGTTTAAATAACAAAACTCAAGATTTTACCTCAATTTTTTTCACTGGATTTAAACACTCAAAACTCCTAAAAATCACACTAAAGACAACTCCTTATTTTTAAATCAATTTTATTTATTCTCTTTACACAATAATTTTAAATTGCACTATAAAATCTAACAATTTAACTATTAAAATATACACAAATATACACTCTACCACATTAAATATAAATATAATATATTTTATAATTATTAACCGATTTTAATAAAATATTTAATTAAATTGAAATTATTCATTTTTATAAATACAAGTAACGTATTTATTTGTATTAACCTATTTCATAACTAATTTTAATTTATTTCACTAAATAAAGATTTTGAACTAGCATAAGAACATATGTACTCGTATATTCGTTCGTATTTAATATAACGAGTGTATTTTTAATTTAAAAAAAAAAATAAACTAACTTTATTTTTATTTCACTTCTAATAATTTTTTCCATAATCACTCTTTCATTAAAAAAAAATATAATTTCTATCTAATTTTTAAAATAATTATATACCTAAAAGCAAAATAATTTTAAACAGCTCTGTATGATTATAAAATTATTTATGATTATAAAAAATGTAAAGTTACGCCAAATATATATATTTTTTAATAAATGATTTTAAAAATATTTCGTTTATTAATTGTAAATAAATGGTCTATATATAACAAAATTACAGAAATTTTATTTTATTTTTTATTTTTTAACATAAAAATAAAGTTTAAGAAATATTTTATTTGTTTGAATGACAAATCATATTATAAATTGATTTATTTGTCCGTGATTAGAGTGAGAGTGGGTAGAATCAATGATTTGGGGATTTGAACAATGGACAGGTTGTCTGACATTAAAAAGAGGTTGGTGGTCTTATGCCACCCCGATCATGTGAGGTACAAAAGAATGAATGGGGAGAACACGCGGGGAGCAGCAAGGAAGACCAAACACGGGAGGATGGTGGTATGGTGGAGCTTGATATGGTGGCAGGAGGCGACGATCATTTCTTTGTTTGGCTTTATTGTGGTGGTGATTATTCGAGCGTCTTTGTGGAGCGGCAGCAAAACGAAGGGTCGTCCATGGAGAAGGAGCTTTTGGGCACTTCCGAGTCAGCTTTTGAACCTCATGGCGCACGAGGTTGGGTATGTTATTTCTCCTAATTTCTCCCTGGGTCTGGTGATAGGTAATTTCAATGATGATTGTAAATGGGTCATGGGATGGTTGAATCCTACTGGAAATGAATGGAGTTTGTGGGAGAGTCCACGAAACGTAGTCATGTTTTTAAATTTGGAAATTTCGATTCATGTTTCTATCAATTTGATGCTATCTAGAATGGGCATGGTCTCTTGTGTCAACATGAGTTGGGGTAGGAGAAGAGTTTTCTCTGTTAGTTGGGGTTGGGAAGGCTCTGAATCTTAGTAGATGGTTCGTTCGCGAAACCATTATAAATGGTGGGTTTTCTGTTACGGTGTCTGGGAAATGAGTCTGTAAAGGGTGTCAATTTATATGTTTGATTTGTGAAAATCCTCAATCTACTAAGGACCACCTCAACGAGGTTAAGGTGAAAATTGAAAGTGATTGGAGTAGTGCAGGGCTAGATGGCCTTCTGGTTCACATGGTGACTTCTAGAAGTGAGAAACAAAGAAGCGGTTCCACTGCTAAACATCGGGATGTGTGGTTGTGGCGTAAATTGCTTCCTGATTATTCTGTTGCACCCCCTACAAGCTTCTCTGTTAGGTGGTGTGAGCATAGTCCTGATAGTACAGTAGGCAGGGGTGGCACCAGTGTTTCGGCGAAAAGTGGGACTTTGGCTTGGCTCGAGTTGGTGACCAGGGTTTTGGATCAGCTCTGCAACACAACAAAGGACATTGGTTGGGTCGACATGGTGAGGGGCAAAAAACTACGAGGGCAAGCGTTGGCACTACTAGCTAGGGCAGCGGCAACAGATACAGGAAAACAAAGGCCAATTCCAGGGCCTCTGGAAGAAATTCAAAAAAGGATGGTCGACGCACTCATGCACAGCGATTGCAGGAGGCTATGCAGGCTTACGATGTTGGCACACCGGCGGAGGTGAAGCATCTGATAAAAACATGGGAGACAGACTTGATTGGAGGAGGTTTAGGTGGAGGACTGGCAAGATCTTGTGTCAGGTCCATACAACACTCGAGGACGCTCGACTCAGTACAAGCACACAATGCATCTGTACTAGATGATGAAGAGCTTCGTGGACCGAGCTATAATGTATCCTATGTTGCAAGTCAGGGAACTAGACCCGGGACTGCAAGAAATTCAAAAAGAGTTGCAGTTGATACAGGTTCAAATTCAACATAAAAAAAAAGTCTTAGTCGCATAGAGGGGCATGTCCAGTACCTCCCCTAGTCAGAGCTACCAGGGTCATATTCTCATGACTCGGCGCCAGTGGAGTCTTCAGGTTAAATGGTGTCTTTATGCTTACAGTTTCTGCCGTTTTGTTAATTTTTGTTAAATTGTATATGTCAAGTATTATAGTATATGACAGAAATATAGGAAGAAACTGGTGGTTAGATTTGCATACTTACAGATCCTTGAAATATAGACTTAAAACCTTACAATTTTGGATGGCCTATAATGCATTTCGGTGGCCAACAAACTTGGTTTCCCACAGGGCAGGTTGCAGTCACCGAATGTTCTCTATATGACTATAATATGCTTTTAAATTGAATGAATGAATGAAGAAGTTCCTACACAACTTACAAAAAAAATGATTTATTTGATTAATCTATAACTAACACATATGCGTGCACACACACATATATATAAAGTTAATTGTGTATTACTTTAAAATTACATCAAAATTTATAATGTTATTGGTTTCAATCTTTCTCAAGAGAAATTATATCTATTGAGTAATAATTTAAGAGAAAGTATATCAAAATAAAGTAATTACGGCGTAAGGCATTCACTATGGGAATAACTTTCCCAACTACTACTCTATCCTGATGTGCACCATCAAATTCAATGTCAGATGATTGAAATTTTTTTCACCATTAAATCCCACTGCTTTAACTGTCAACTGAATCTTGCAGACCTCACTGCTTTAATGGTCAATTGAATCTTAATTTGTGCAACGACTCACCTTGTTCATCTATATTATAATCCATGAACATATTACAGGTAATTTGCTGATCTTTCTGTCATTTTTTTCTCCTCACCATGGTGCTCTTGTAGTTTTTCCCTCTTAAATGTTACTCAAGCATCTGTTCAATTTATAAACATCTTGCGTGCCAATATTTGTTGTCATTTTGGCACATAGTTTGTTGTATGAAGGTCTCGCCTCTGAACGTTCAAATTTTATTTTAGAATCTGTGAACAATTATACAAAAGTAAGAGGTTTCAGCTTAATTGATAAGAGTTTGTTAAGTGCATTTTGTGAAAGCGATATGTTAGCATATGATGCAAGTTAGGATGAGCCCCCCTTAGCCAATGCTAAAACCTTACCAAGAGGGCTAAATTTTCATAACTCAATTTAAATTTCTCACCCACTAAATTGGTATTTATGTACTGTTACCAATCTGTGTCAAATGAATTAATATTGAATCTCTCATTCTATTCCTACTCATGAATGCCCTTCAATACTTCAAAACACATCATTTTTATGAGAAGAACCCCAAGATTTAGAAGGCAATTGCACAAAAGTATATTGAGTATTTGGTAAGGGCGGAGAAAATCCACACTGTGTTAGATGATGAAGGTAGTGAATGGCCTATTGCATGGTGGTGCAGTTGTTGTGACCAAGCCGGGAAATAAGGATTGGGATGGAGATGGAGAGGATCTTGAGAAAAAAAATCATTTGGTGCGAAACTTAATTGAACGATTATTCACAAGAAACTTAACATGAAATCGAATAATGTGGGAGCTTGAAAGCGTCTAACAACCTTTGCAAAAAGCAGTTATCTTTACTGTAAAATTTTCCTAATTTTTAGAGAGGTTAGCCTCTTTCCGCACTCAGTGGTATGAAAGTTTCATCTTTTGTATCTTCAAAAACTTGAATTTTGCATATATCTGGCAATGACTATTAATGAGCACGATTTGTTATATTTTCTGTTGTCGGGCATTTGTTAATGTTTTGGGGGAGATTTTTTTATTTTTCAAAATGTGTAAGTTTTTGAAAATTTAAAATTGACTTTTCAAAACATATATGATTTTCTAAATTTTAAATGTACTTTTCAAAATTTTAAATTGTTTTTTTTTAAGTTGATATTAAATTTTTGCACAATTTTAAATCAATTTTTCAAAATCAATTTTTCAATTTATATCTATCTTCAAAAAAAATATTTATTTTCATATTTTATTTTGTTTTTCAAGTAGTCCAAATTCATAAGAAATTACATCAAACTTAATTAAAAATTTAATTAATAAACATATAAAAATTCATATATCTTCTTTCTCAACTTTTAAAAATTTTAAAGATTTTTTTCAATTTGACTCAACTAAACATAATTTGCTTTTATGTTTACATTAATTTACATTTTAATTTTAAATAAAACCCAATATTCTCAAGAATTCACAAATAATACACTAAACAAATGTTTTATGAATGTTCCATTTTAATTAGTAACGACGAAATTAGTATCTGTATTTGCTTTTGCTTTCAGATCTCTCGGTGGTATAAGTTAGGTAGGTTTAGTTGTCGAACAAGTTGTGACTCGGGTTTGAACCTTCTCAATCACTTGCAGACAAAAAGGAGTTGTTACTTTGTGCATATTTCATATGGTGAAAGTGAAAGAAACAGATGTCTTTTACTTTTGCTAAACTAATTAATTAAGTTGGATGAGATAAAAATAAATACATGATTTTGAATTGGTAGAGTAGATTTATTGATTGTTGACAATAGTTTTGGTAGTTTTCCTTCCTCTTCGATCAAAACCAGAATACATTTTGTATGGCTATTTTCTTGGGAAATTTTGAATGGATATCTATCCATTATAATTATATGTGAAATGTTTATAATTATGGGAAGGACCGGCTTACATCAACATTTATAAGACAATATCAGTTATTATTACTAGTAAACAAACACTTTGTAAGAAGTAAACATATTGAATAATCAACAACCAAAGATTAATGTAATTTGTTGTCCCATTTATAACTTCTAAGCCGTTTGTAGACCTAGGTAGGGTAATCTATTGGTTGATAAATATTTTCCAACAATTCAGGAAGTATTGTCTAGAAATCATCATTTTAGCATAAGGTCTGGGGTTCTAAAGTAAATATGTAATTCTAATCTTTTACTAAAGTAAATATACAATTTCAAATTCTTATTATTGACTAACTAATAATATATGATATCAAAACTCTAATACTTGATTTTATGTAGTTAATTATTGAGCGGAGATTAAAAATAATTTGTTAGATAAAAAGAAATATAATATATATATCACATTAAAATATATAATATATAAATAATACTTATAAATTAACATCCATTTTACCATATAAATTAAAATAACCATTTTATAATTATCTTTAAATTTAAGAAATAAGTGGATAAAAATTTAATATTTACAATATAACAAGATTTTTAATCATGAATATTATTAAATTTTAAATATATATTTTTTACAATATCATGGGCTAATACCATGATTTTTCAATACCATGGGTCATCTAGGGTTTTGATTATTATGTTATGGATTTAGGATTTTAATTATTTTGTTACAATACCATGAGCCAATATCATGACTTACCAATATCACATGTCAAAAAACTATAACTTATTTCAAAATCAAAATATTTTACAAATATTTTATTTTGATTTAATTTTATTACATTTCATAATTAAATTTAAAAGAAAAAAGGTTATAATAACTTTTGAGGTATATCTAAACTTTCCATCCTCACTACTAAAAATATTCCCATAGAGATTAAATTGAAGTTATAATAAATTAAAAAAAGAGAATATATATATATAAGAGAGAAGAGAGGGTAGAGAGGAGGAGAGAGGGAAAGAGATGGATTTGGAGGAGGAAAGAGATGGAGGGAACACCAAAGACATTGAGAGATAGAGGGAATATTCCCATAGAGATTAAATTGAAGCTATAATAAATTAAAAAAGAGAATATATATATATATATATACAAGAGAGAAGAGAGGGTAGAGAGGAGGAGAGGGAGGGAAGGAGATGGATTTGGAGGAGGAAAGAGATGGAGGGAACACCAAATACATTGAGAGAGAGAGAGGGAGTGAAAAGGGAGAGATGAAGATGGAATGAGGGAGAGAGGAGGTGAGGAGAGATAGAGAGAGAGAAAAGGGGAGGATAGAGATACGGAAAGAAGGGGAAGAGAGAGCCACAAAGACATAGATATGGAGGGGGGGGAGAGAGAGGGAGATAGTGATAGAGTTGGAGGATGGAGAAAGAGAGAGAGAGAGAGTGTGTATGTGTGTGTGTGTGTGTGATGGGGGGATATACAAATAGAGGTGGGAGAGAAAGGGAGAGAGAGGACTTGAGAGAGAGAAGAGAGAGAATGGAAGAGAGAGATAGAGTTGGAAGGGGAAGAAAGGCATAGAGAAAGAAAGGTGGAGAGGGAAAGGGAGGTAGAAGGGAGAGCATGTGGGGGAGAGAGGAGAGCAAGAGGGAAGAGAGAGAGAGAAAGAGACAGAGGGAGAGAAAGAGGGAAGGAGAGAGAGATAGATATATATGGAGAGATTGCAATAAGACCTGCAAAGTTATGGTCCAATTAAATGTTTGAAAATTAATTTTTTCAATAATATTGAAAAATAAATAGTTGTTTTCCAAGTTAAACATTATAACTTGCATTGGTCAATACTAGACTCTGGTCTTGCCCTTGGCACTAGTTAATAAGTGTTTTGATGCTTATCATAGATTGATGACCATCCTCATTTATTAACCATTTATATTATATTGATAAGTGTTTTGATGCTTATCATAGATTGATGATAGTCCTCATTTATTAACCATTTATATTATATTGATAAGTGTTTTGATGCTTATCATAGATTGATGATAGTCCTCATTTATTAACCATTTATATTATATATTTATGTTAGTTATAAAATAATTAGTATACAAGTTAACCATATATACATTTTAAAAAAAAAGAACAAGAGATTTATCTCACCTTACCATGTGGATTCTTAATTTGTAAATATGTTTGGTTACAATACTATGGGGTAATACCGCGGGTTATCAATATCTTATACCCAAAAAAACTATAACTCACTTCATATGACACTTATACATTTTTTTTAATTAATCAATTTGATCGAAAGAGAAAAAATATTATAACTACTTTGGAGACAAATTTCAACTTTTGATTTGTGTATATTACTATGAATATTCTAGAATATTTTATAGAGGTTAAATCCCTACCACTCACCTAATAATTATTAATACTTAAATTTAAAATTTGGAAAACCTTATTCAAAAATAGATATAAATAGCCATGAGAATATTGATATTAATAATTTTTAAGACTAATAAAAATCATAAAATAGATAGTCAAGTCCTACTAGGACAACTGGTTGGGGATGGGCCTTAGCAGCAAGACGACCCAAGATGGAGTGGTTGTGCCTGTGCTAGGGGGATGAGAAATGCTAAAAAATCCAGTCAGCTTATGGCTGGTGTGACCCAGGCCACGGGTGACTTTGAAAGCTCGGCGGTGTGGTCCATGCCATGGGTGGCTTTGACAACTCAACTTTGCGCTTAGATGCGCTCCTCAAGCCAGGCCGCAAGTGACTTTGATAGCTCGGTGGTGTGGCCCAGGCTGCAGGAGGCTTTGACAGCTTGGCTTTGGGCTTAGATGCGCTCCTCAAGATAGGCCGCAGGTGACTTTGACAGCTCAGCGGTGTGGCCCAGGTCACGGGTGACTTTGACAACTCGGCGGTGTGGCCTAGGCCGCAAGTGACTTTGACAGCTCGACTTAGGGCTTAGATGCACTCCTCAAGCCACAGGTCAAGCTTGGAGGGGGTGACTTTGATGGCTCAACTTAAGGCTTAAATGCCCTTGGATTGCTGCTCCTCAAGCTACAAGTCAAGCCTAAAAAATCACAAACAACTTAGCCAACAAAAAAATAGAAAATCAACTCTTTTCTCCAACTCTCATTTTAAAAAATAATTTATGAATAAATTTTAAAAAATAATTTAATTATTAAAAATTCATGTTTTAAAGATAATGTAAAGTGAAAAGAAATGATGTTAATATTCAATTATATATTTATGAATTCTAAAATTTTTAATAAAAATACTTATTTTATTTTTTTCAAACATATAATATTACAAAATTATATTTTCTTTTTAAGATCAAAAATTTTGTAAAATATTTATATTACATATCTATACTATAATATCATAATAAATATAAATAATTATAGGAAATAAACATCTTAATTTAATATAGATTTCTAAATATATTTTATATTATAAGTAACTATTTAAACATTCCATTAATAAATTAAATTATATAAATATTAATAGATTAATATTTAAAATAAGGTTCCCCGGATGCGGGTGTTTATGACTGATCATACAGCGTATGGGCTGTGGGACGGCACGTGGCAAGGCCACATGGCCACCCACAAGCCAAACCTCTGGTGCCAAAATGCATTTAAGTTTCCTCGCTGTCACCTTGCGCGGCATTTACTCCACTGCATTGGTCGAGGCGGACACCATCGCTTCAAAATGCCGTTCTCTGGCTACACTCCTCGGCTCTCTGGCTATGCTCTTTGTCCCTCTGTGAAGCTCCACCTCCCTTTTGTTGGTTCTATGCCGAGTCAAGTCCCTCCTCTGCATAGTGGTTGCTCCCCTCTAGCTGCGAAGCCAAGCTCCCGCACGTCAATTGGGAGGTGTTGTAGTCTCAGCAGTTATATTGAGTTCCTCCCAGGTTTCCATCATTCTCAGAGCCCCCTTTGCCAACTGCGTCTCTCGGCTTCTTTCGGCCTCATCTCTCCCTCCATTTCCCTGCCATTCCCCGCTAGTCTTGCCTCTTCCGCTGCTCAGGGCTGCTGTCACCCCCACTGTGCCAACATGCCACGCTTAAGACATCGCATGTGATGCCGGTGGGGCAGCAGCAGGGGCCGAGCGTTGCGTCCAGTGCCCTCCTCCCTATCCAGCTCCTCGTCTTCCTCCCTTGAACACTCCTGGGGCAGATACCCTGACACCCGCAGTGGTCGTGGTTGTCTCTTCAGTTCCTCTGCTTGTCACCCCACCTTTGAGCCTCCGACGCTACCTCCGCCTCTTCGCAACCCCCCGCCATTGCCCACTTTCATTTTCAGTGCTCCTCCAACCGTCCCCTCGTCGTGGCCACCATCTCTGTCTCTTTCCGCGAGGTAACTGGGGATGGCCCTGAACCTAGCCAACCCATTCCGGCTCAGTGCCCGCGTAGTGATCCCAGCCCCTCTGAAGAAGTGAAAGCTCAACAGGTCTCGACAAGGCACAATTCTGGTTCGAACAGTGGCGGCAGCTCGGGCTACTACAAGGAGAGGCATATGCAGGACGAAAGAACAGGTGTTGATGCTGTCGCGCCTCACCAAGACTCAATTAGCCTCCAGTTTGCAGATGATGATGAGTACAGATGTTTGATTGTTGAAGAACCACCCCCAGTTTCTCATGATGCTCAGACTCTCAGGTCCCTTTAGGTTTCAGGTTTCTAGCTCTTTAGTCTTGCTATCTGCTTATTTCCATGCTTGGTACAATTACTTATGTCTTTTTGTCGTTGGTTTCCTCACTCGAGGTAGCGCTGCAAACCCTATATGGGCTGGTTTCCCCTCGTGGGCAGCTCTATTTTTTTGCTGACTTTGATGAAATTATGGCATTAACACAAGCCAACACTGATGAGGCCCGAGCCTCCTTGTAACAAATGTTTCATTATTAATAGATATTACTCTTACTTACCAAAAAAAAAAAGGTTTTTAGAATTATTTCATTTTAAACTATGTGGATGGATGAAATGAGATGTAATAAAAAGATACATTTTTAGTCACATTGACATATAATAGAATCAAATTAAACTTAGGTTTAATTTTGGTAGTTAATAATTTATTATTATTATTTTATTTTAATTTTATATATATATATAATACTACAAACAAATAAAGATTAAAATATTAAAAAAAAAATTGTAAAACAATATAATTTAAATTTAATAATATCAAGTTTATCAATATTAATCAACCATTTAACTTATATAATTATGTTGATTAATAAATTTAAAAATTTTCAAAAAATAATATGCACATAATTGTCAAATATCTTGAAAACGTTATTTTCCTTTATTGCAGCTAAAAAAACTCAAACATTTATAGTACATTAAAGAATCACACTTTTTGAGAACTCCAACCATTATAGATATCTTTGGTGATCTAATAAGAGTTGATTTAGGAAAAGTTTGTTTTTTTTTCTTTTTCTTTGATTGTTTATAAATTATATTCCAGAAATTCAACTTTGATTGTTTAAAGTAGTTGATAGTATATATATTTTTTTAATATTGGTTTTAGAGTTTTAAGGGTTAGTTAATGGAAGTCATGAGAGCAATTTTCTTTGATTTCATTGGGTTAGACTTTGTTAATAATCACTGCAAATATTTCTTAAAAACACATATAATATTAATTTTTTTTAATAATATATATTTTAATAATTGTATTTTTGAAAACACTATCAAAATAATATGAATTTAAGATAGTAAATTGAGATAATTTTTGATAATTAGATAAAATGGTTATTATCTCTATCGCCCAAAATCAATTTCTAAAAAATAATATAATAATGAAAAATATTATTATAATAACAACATTAAAAATATTAATATATTAACTCTCAATTTCAATAAAGTGAAATAATATTTTTTTTACAAATATATATGTGAGAGAAATAAATAATATTAACAATTAGTCTTTTAATTTTTTAACTCAGATAACTTGATTTAATGTGCATAACTCCGATGCATCAAATTTGAAAAATATCAAATAACTTAACAAGTAACTTGATTTTATATAATTTTATATAATGTATATATGTCATAATTTCTGTAAATGGAAATACACATATCTTCAGACAGAATATAAAATTGTTAAATTTTAATTTAAAAAACAAGAGATGTTTAAGGAGGCAACAGAATAAGAATTGTCTACGAAGTGGCCCATCTGATTTTATAGAGAAGTACGCTTGAGGAATGCTAAGAATTGTCTACGAAGTGGCCCATCTGATTTTATAGAGAAGTACGCTTGAGGAATGCTCCAGCCGCTTAAAATAGGAGTTGTTTATCGAGGCTGCGTTTTGGCCAGGACGGCATAAATTTGCTGGAATCCGGTTAACTAAATTTTAAAAAATCAGGTAGTTGTAGTGCTTGGAATCCATTTTTGATAGTGGAAATGGATTCAGCACTATCAAAAACTACTGGGGCACTCAAAATACTAATGTTTAACAACTGTAAACAAGATTCTAGGCAAATCTTTGCCAGATTTTCTGAAAATCGTTACCAGATTCTGGGTCAAAACGCGACCTCGGTAGACTACGCGCTTAAAATAGATGCATATTCACACGTTTAACCCGCAAAAGCGCTCCCCCGTGTATTCACAACTCTCACATGTACCGCATCAAACCACACGGTTTCAGGTAACTATATATATACGCTGCCCAATCCCGCAGCCATTCGCACCATCAGACACCTTCAGCTGAAGAAGCAACCGGTTCCGAGTTCGAATCCTCGCCCTTTCGCAGTCTCCTGTTTTAAAACACAAACTTTAGTGACTCCTCCGCAACATGGTTAAACCATTGTCAAAACAGAGCAGCCCGAGCGGATCGGAAAACTGCCAAATGAAGTCGCGGCAGTTCAAAGGAATCCAGCTGAGAAAATGGGGGAAATGGGTGTCGGAAATTAGACTACCGAATTCCAGGGCCAAAATCTGGCTCGGCTCCTACGACTCCCCGGAAAAAGCTGCCCGCGCCTACGACTTTGCGGTGTATTGTCTAAGAGGGTCGAAGGCCAAATTCAATTTTCCGGACTCCCTGCCGCAAATTCCATGCGCCTCTGCTCTGTCGCCGCCGCAAATTCAAGCCGCCGCGGCCAGGTTCGCCGCAGAAGATTTCCGGGTGCCGTCGGAAGAGGACATGGGGTCCTCCTCTTCCTCCAGTTCGGAAGCAGAGTCCGGCATTGACAGCCAACAAATTTCTGCGGAACAGTACACCACATTCTGGGATTCGTTACTACTCGAAGATCTGGACAGTGGCGAGTCTCTAAATTTAGAGGATTTTCCTCCCTTAGATTTCTCTATGGACGATTTTGGGTTTGAGATCGAGCAGAATAAAGACTGGGGACTTTTCTAGAGAAAAAGATTTATATACCTCTGCAGGCGATTTTACCATTAAAGATTGGTTAACTAATATTTCTGTTTGAAATTTATGAGATTAGTGAGGTTTCTGAGGACTTTCATCAATGGAAATTTATGCGTCCTTTGGGAAATTGGAAATTGCGCGGCGGCTTGAAAATGGCGCAGTTGTAGGTTTATTTGTGTATAATTTGATGTTTGTTTGTATATAGTTAAACTTAACATTGATTATTCTTTACAGGTCCTTCTCACAAACTAAAATCACAGTTAAATGAAGTCTCCTATAATCTAAAATTATTAAATTTATTTTAATTTAATAATGTTTTTAATTAAATTGAAATTATTCATTTTTAAAAATTTAAGTAACATCTTTATTAGTATTAATCTATTACATAACTAATTTTAATTTATTTCACTAAATAAAGATTTTGAACTAGCATAAGAACATATATACTAGTATATTTATTACTATTTAATATAACCAGTGTTTTTAATCCGAAGAAGAAGGGAAAACAAATTTAATTTTTTTTTTTTTTTTCACCACTCTTTAGTTCAAAAAACTTATACAAGATATAATTTCTATCTAATTTTTAAAATAATTATATACATAAAGCAAAATAATTTTAAACACTGCTTTATGATTATAAAAATTGAATTAAAGTTCAGTGAAAGAGCAACGCTCAATATTGGGTCATATATATATATATAAATGAATCTAAAAATATTTCTTTTATTAATTGTAAATAAATGGTCAATATTTATTATTTTTTAAATAATTATATATATATTTTTTAACTTAACAAAATTATAGAAATTTTATTTTATTTTTTAGTTTTTAATATAAAAATAAAGTTTAAAAAAATATTTTGCTTTTTGAGTTGAAAAATCATATTAAAAATTGATTTATTTGTCTCTGATCAAAGTGAGAGTGGGTAGAATGAACGATTTGGGGATTTGAATAATGAACGGATTGTTCAACACTAAAGAGGGGCGGTGGTCTTGTGCCACACCAATCATGTGAAGGTACAAAAGAATGAATGGGGAGGACACGCGGCGACGCTGCTAGCCACGAAACGACAATAGATATAGGAAAACGAAGGCCAATTCGGGCTCTCTTGCAGCAATTCGAAAAAGGGTGGTCGACGAAATGATGCACAATGACTATAGGAGGCTATGCAGGCTTATGATGCTGGCACACCAGCAGAGGTGAAGCATCTGATAAAAATGTGGGAGTTAGACCTGAACCGTCGTGCAACGAAGGAGGTTAAGGTGGAGGACTGGCAAGATCTTATCTTGGATCCGGGCAACACTCGCGGATTCCCGACTTAGTACAAGCACACGGTGCATATGTACTGGATGATGAAGAGCTTGGTGGACAGAGCTATAATGTATCCTATCGAGCAGGTCAGGGAACCAGACACGGGATTTAAGGAAACTAAAAAAGAGTTGCAGTTGATCCAGATTCAGATTCAACATCAAAACAAACACCTTGGTTGCATAGAGGGGCATGTCCAGTACCTCCCCAAGTCAGAGCTACCAGGTTCAGGTGCTCATGACTCGACACCAATGGAGTGTTCAGATTAAATGGCGTCTTTATGCTTACAATTTTTGATATTTTGTTAATTTTTGTTAAATTGTATATGTCCATGTGACAGCTGGCTTAAGTGCTAGCTAAAGATTATGTTATGTTTGTTAAAAAATTAAGACATTTGTTTGCTATTTTTTTGGAAATATTACATTATGAGCATAAGTTAATTTTAATTAAATAAAATTGGTTATGGAAGTGATTTCCCTAAAAAAAAAATGATCGATTGTAAAAGTATTCTAAGAACTGAGAATTAGTTGAACAGAAATAGTTCAAATAGTTACCCCAACCTCTAAGCATAAAGACATATCTCAGTGACGAAGAGGTGTTCTGTTCGGTAACTGCAGGGAGGAAATTGGAGAGAAGAATTCCTGAGCTGGTGGTGACCAGTGGAATTACTCTGATTCCTGAGATTTTTCTGGATTAGAAAACTGGACCGGAATGTCTCGAGGTCTCTTTCGAAACCTTTGTCAATTCATATAGCTCAGAATTGGAGCACGGGGGAGAGATGATGACGTAATTGCCTCTCTCGAGGAAGGGAGGACAAAATCAGCCAGTAATCAAAAGATAGATAAGTTTATCTACCATTGGAAATCTTAGTTGGTTTATGAATGAAATTAACAGCTTAAGTGTTATAATCTGTAGAAATTATAGTACTTAAATTGTGAAAGGATAGGTTTCTATGTATGTTTTCTTTTGACAAATAAGATAGTTAGTTAGAAATAAATTTATTACTAAAAATTATAAGGCAGAGAACTGTTAACACATAACCTTCGAGATGAAGGCTCCGTGTTGTTCGTTCTCTGCAACTATGATAAAACACGGACAAAATGGTCTGGCCATTTCCATTGCTAAAAACAATAGAAAGAAAAGTAAAGATAGAACCCTTAAGCCTATAAAAAGATGTTCTATAGTAACTGGAGGACCAGATCACACTGTATAAATGTTGAACATTATATAATAGATTTGTACTGAGAACATAGTTACAGAAATAGGGTCATGCAAACATTACATGTAAATTCAAGAACTATGAACAAATGAAAATTTCTCCTAAAACTGTAAACAATATTCTCTGTTGACAGAGTACAAGAAAGCAGACCCAAACCATCGTACATAAGTAATTACCATGTGTTGTATATTTAGCTTTGGAATTGAAAGCAATAGAATACAGAAGCCTCTATTTTGAATTCATCGGAATGGTAAGATACTGCTAAATCGACGCAAGTACCAAGCATTTAAAATATAGAACTTATGTTATTGGTGCAGAAACAAAACTTTACTTTGAATATAGCCATAAGAGTCTCTATGTATTTTATATTCAAGAAGTCCGGAATTATCACAGTCAACACCATAAACCCCAGAAGACCACAACAATAAAGAATGATGATAAATATAAACCATTACTAAAGGAAAACAAATTCAAGTTTATGTCTTGAGCATTTGCAAAATATGATACAAACAAGACATCTGTAGATGCAATAAATTAAACCTTATTCATACAAACAAGAGTTTGGATAGATAACTAAGAAATATACCAAGCACGCCTCACACAATGAGTTAATGAAAATTTGGAAAAACTCTTTAATGGTCTACAGTCAAACCCTTGAGAAACTGTGGATAAACGCTGAGACCCTTTATTAAAACATGCTTGAACGCGAGTTTTAGATAAAGAGATTAATTAAAATATAATTGTCACACATATGCGACTATGGCATGCCCATTTAGGGTATTGTTCGTGGAGTAAGGTTCAACATTTAAAATAACAGAATTAAGACGGAAAGCTCCATAGCGAGCTGAAATTTCTTTGTAAACTCGATGGTCCTGTGACCAAGTCACAAGCGGAAAGAGGTACCTGATAGAACCGGTTTAGGAGAAGTTAAAAGAATTATCAAACCATGCTTCACAAAAATCATCCACCACAATGCCAAACCAGGCAATTATACCTTCATAGACCGAAGAAAGAGTGTTAAACAATCTAGTTTCACATACCATAAATGTTAGAGGAGAAATTGATACAATAACAAGGCAACCTTACCTATAAGAGTAGTTCTTCGCTGGAAACCGAAGAGACAACCTGCAAGTTATACCACTAATATTTATGGTCAGTATAGTTGTGGAAGTTTGAAGAAACAAATCAAAACAAACCTAACCTAAATCAACGATGCAGGTAGAGGGTTTCACTGTAGATTTCCCTTGCAGCCGCGTTGTTGAGGAGTGGAACTCCATCCAGAGGAAGCCTGAAAAACATCACGGTGGCCCTAGAAACACTGTTACCGATGAAATAGGTAACCGCACTGTTACCTACTTTTTTTGGTAGCATAAAAAGTACCCGATTTTGAAAAGTGGTGATGCAGAATCACCCCCTTTTTTTATTGGTGCACATTTTTGACACTCTGATATTTTTATTTATGAAGTATGAATATTTGTTTTAAAATGTTAGTGATTTTCATGCTAATTTTGAAACGTATTGATGCAGCATCAACTTTTTTTTTAGAGCGGTGATTTTCATGCTACTTTTGAAACGTATTGATGCAATATCAACCTTTTTTTTTTTGTTTTTTTTTTTTTTAATTTTATTCATTTTTTTGTTTTTAATTATTATTATTATTATTATTATTTTCTAAACTTTGTTAATAATTTTTATTATATATATATATTTTAAATTAAATTTTATGTTTAGTTTTTTTCATTTAATTTTTTAATATTTAATAAATTTTGTTTTTTTTTTTTTTTCTTTTATTTGAATTTAATATTTTTTTTTAATATTTTATTTTTTTATTATTATTTTTTTAATTACATAAATTTTTATATATATATTTTTTATTTCAATTAAAATTGTTGTTGTTATTTTTTTTAATAATTTTTATTTTTTTTTAATATATTTATTTATTTTCAATTTTTCATTTTTAATTTATTTTTAAAGTTTTTATTTTAACCATGTTTTTATTTTAATATATATCTAAAATTTATTTTTTATTTCAAAATTCATTTGTTTATTCATTTATTTATTAAGATTTAATATTTTTTATTTTTAAATTTAATTTGTTATTTAAATATTAACCATTTTTTTAAAATTTAATAAAATCTAATATATATATCTTTTTAATTTAACTATATATATATATATATATATATATATATATATATTATTTTTTATAATTTAAATTTAATTTATTTTTTAAAATTTATTTGTTTTTTTAATGTATATTTTTTTAAATTTAATATTTTTATTGTATTTTATTTTTCATTTTTCATTTTTAATTAATTTTTCATTTTTTTTACTTTTAATTTAAATAATGTATTTTTTATTTATTATTTTTTTTTTTAATTTTTTTTAAGTTTTAAATTTATTAAAATTTAATATATTTCTTTAAATTTATTTTTTTATTTTAAAATTTATTTTTTATTTATTTTTTTTATTTTTTTAATTTAATAAACATTTTCTTTCTTTTTTTAAATTTAATTTCTATATTTGATTTTTTATAATTTATTTCTTTTTTAACTTTTTTTTAATATATATATATATATATTTTGAAATTTTAATCTTTAATTTTTAAATTTTTTTCCCTTAAATTTTAGGTTTTTTTTTAAAGGTTTGAATTAAAATTTTTATTTTGTTTTTGTTTTTATTTTTTTATTCCTATATATTTTTAAATTTTAAGCTTTAAAATGTTTTTTTTTTTTCTTAAATTTTAGTTTTTTTTTAATGTTTGAATTTTAAAAATTAAAAAATGTTATTTCTATTTTTAAAAATGTAAAAAATATGACAAATTTTTTTTTTTTGTTATTTTAGCATCAAATGGTTTTGTTTTGAGGGTGTTTTTTCAATCCTTTTTTCAAGAAACAATTTTGTTTTTAGCATAATTTTATAAGATGTTGAAATTTGACCTTCAAAAAAACCCAAGTGCGTTCTGGAATACACCTTTTTTTTTTTTTGGGGTGTTTTTTCATGTTTTTTTGAGTCTTTTTGGGCTAGAGTTCTTGTTTTAAGGTCAGGTTACCTATTTCATCGTTAATAGTGTTTAGACAAAAAAATGTTCAACCTTAAGACGCGGACGAGGATTAACTTCCACGAAA
Source organism: Pinus albicaulis (assembly GCA_034641835.2). NCBI lineage: Eukaryota > Viridiplantae > Streptophyta > Pinopsida > Pinales > Pinaceae > Pinus > Pinus albicaulis. The sequence continues at coordinate 296,147,792 of CM076579.1, read as the reverse complement.
ATCACATCTAAAAAAGAATATGAAACATGAACCATGTGTAAGGTCGACTGTGATAAACTTTTATGTTACAGTAAACATTTTTGCAAGAATCTCACAACAACCGTAAGCACTTACCAGAGTGATTGAGGGCGGAAACCTTATCAATGCCAGGAAGCACCCTAAAGGGGTTTGTGTTGCAGAGGCAGCAAGGCTCTCCTGCGGAGCGCGGAGGCGAATGCTCGAATGGCATGAACGGTTAGGGATAGGAGGTCATTAACGTCGTAACCCTAAATCAATTCAACTGTTGGATCTCGGGTAGAGTTAAATCGAGGGTGGAGAGACAATCCAGTTGTCCTCCATAATTTGATTGCTAGCACGGAGCGGATTTCCCAATAAAACAAATCGATTGTAAGATTTATTTACAATTATATCGCTATGCGGAAGGATTAAATATTTATTCAAATAATAGATGCCATGAATGCAAAGTACATTATTATCTAATAAACCAGAAGGACAATACCTCCAAGAAATCCGAATTGATAGGCTGTCAGTGAATCACCTTGAGAAGCACAAAGCCAAAAATTTAACCTTAGGAATAAGGTTGTAGTTGGAATATAATGTAACCATTATAATGCAGAACAATTATACATCGCAAGTGCAGTATAGACGAGTTTATTTGTTAAGTTAGTCTAGCTCACATAGTTGTAAAGTTAAATGCAATTAGATGTAAAAGCAATGAAATGTAATTTATTTATTTATTTTTTTAATTTTTATGAGTGTAATGTTGGATGTTACAAGTGGTATCAGAGAAGCGTTCACACGCTGGGACCCTATGGGTCACCTAATATGAAAAATTGTGTGTAAATGGTGAACAGCTAAGAAAGTATAATAGGAGACAATATGAGAAGGGGGTCAACGCAGCAACCACCCCAGAACGCTGGGGAGCCTGTACCCCAGCCATGGTTAGAAATGAATCCTGAGATGTGGATTCAATTGAGTGTGGATCAGCACTAGCAAACAAGTAGATTGCTGGAGGAACAACAACACCAAACTAGCATTATGTTAAATATAGTGCAGAAGCTACAAGAAGAAACGGTGCGGGTTTGAAGTGATAATGAGCGCTTGATGCAAGAACAAGAAAGGATACTTAAGAGCCTCTCGGATAAGCAGAATCAATGAATGGAACAACCTAGTCCTGATAGAGACATACAGGCAGGTAACGAGCAACAAGCAAGGGACCACACCACTAACAGAATGGAAAGAAGTCATTCGCAACAGAGTAATAAAAATAAAAACTACAATGAGGCTGAGTAAGGTAATGTGTCAGATCAATAAGAAGTTAAGAAGCAGAAAGTGGAGCTGCAAGGTGAATTTCGAAAGATAAAACCACCTACGTTTGATGCAGTAGAAGAAGAGGTGGCTGAAGCATGGTTGATAAATATGAACAAATATTTTCAAGTTTACGAATATAGCAGCAAACTTAAAGCCAAATTGGCCATCTATCAATTGAGGGAGAAGGCCACACTATGGTGGGAGGAATTTAAGAATGTCCGTAGTATAGATGATCAGGACGTGACTTGGGATTCGTTCCAGCAATATTTTTAAGATAAGTACTTAACTGAGCGCTTCTATGACGATAAATATAGAGAATTACATGATTTAAAATTGGGACAACCGACAATGGATGAATACATCACCAAGTCCACTTCTTTACTTCGTTATGTTCCTTATCTAAGGGATGAAAAGGCTAAAGTTCAGTGGTTCCTGAGCAGTTTTCCGACTCATATGAAGGAACGAATTGAGTTTGTGAATCCCAAAACCATGGACGAGGCAATTCGGAAGGCAAGAATGTGCTATCAGCAATCTAAGGCAAAAGGAGAGCTGGGGAAAAGCTGTCAGTTCAAGCTTCAAGAAAAACATAACCAGTAATTTCAAGAATTCTGCCAAAAGTTCAATAAGAAAACAGTTTGGCAGAAATCATCAAAGAATACGATGGTCTGCGGAAGATAAACCCACGGAAGTTTCCAGCAAGCTAGATCAAGCACAAAATCAAAAACCACCCCTATAGTGTTGGGGGTGTGGTGAGGCTCACTATTATAGAAATTGTCTGCAGCAAGGAAGGAGCGAGGTAGTTACCAACTTGTTAGCCACCTATGAATTTTTTTACAGGCAAACAGGTGGCTAAAATGTTCTTGAGCCTTCAAGAAATACATTTCCCCTGAAAACACATCATTCTTGAAGCCTGTGTATGTCTTTTCCCTTTGAACAATCTTCACTACTGTTTCCATTAAAAAGCCCTGCTATTTTGAGAAGAAGAATGCTTCAAGAAGGCCTCCATTTGCCCATTTTGTCCCCTCAAAGCCTCTGTTTTCATTACCTTTTTCCCCTTTAAAACTTCCTTCATTAACCCTCTAAATCTCCCCAAAACCCTGTGTAAGCCTTATGATATCCTTTATTTGGTTTTAAACACCCCTTATTCCCTCTACCAAAACCCCTTTTAGGCCTTAAAAACCCTCTTTTTGGCTTAAAAACACCCCATTTGCATTTGAGGCTTTAGCCCCTTTCGGCTAAGCCCCTAACCACTTCCCCACCATATAACCGGGTGCCGAAACCAGGCGCCAAGCCCGTAGGGGCTTATCACGATCGGAGGTTTGTGGTGAGCGCATTTCTTTGTTAAACAAAAAAGTTCCGATGCGATGGAATTTTGTTCTATCGGCCCCCGATTACATATCAGTCGTTGATCTATGCAGATCTAACGGCCAGTGCCGACTCCACTCTGCGCCCACCTCGTCCCTTTGTCAACCCCGCCGATTGAATATAGACCGTTGATCTCCCCGCTAGATTCGACGGCTCTAGTGCAATTGCAGATCGCCAATCGGAGATTTCTTAAGGCACCACTTCCTGTTGCCCCGATTGCCGATCCCCGATTGTGATTTCCGCCGTTGATTCCCCTTTAAATCCAATGGTCAAGCGCCAATCACATCACTGCCCCAATCGCGAATTGGAAGTTTTAGAGGTGTCACCCTCTGCCTCCCCCGACTGCGATCCTCCGATTCAATTGTGACTGTCCGTTCAATCTAGATCGACGACCTACATTGCATCGCACCCTCCACCATATCTCTTCATCAGAACCTCTATGAAATTCAGCATTCAATCTTCGTCGTCGATCTCCTCCTGAGATCCAACGGCTCACGGTTAATCGCCCTTCGCCCATGCTAGTCCCACCGTATAAAGCCCATTTCATTGTATTTTCATTCATTTTCTATGTATTTCGCCAAAGTCTAAACTCTCACGACTTACATTAAAATTTTTTTTTCTCCGCTCACATTAGAACTTTAATGCTTTACATTAAAGTTTATTTCATTTTTCCCAACCTTCTAAAGTCATTCCATTAGTTAATCTCCACCGTCGATCATCGCCTCCAGATCTGATCGAACGGCCCACAACCATTTCTCCACCAAACCTCCATTAGAGCAGATTTTCACCATTACACTGCATTTTTCCACCGTTCTCCATTGCGTCCACCGCATTCACCTCTGCTGCGCTGCCATTCTCATAATCCTCCATAGCATCCATCCCCCTCCTACACGGATTTCTTAACATTTTTTGTGTGTTTTGCAGGGTTACAGACGGTGGAAACCGCCATTGCTCACAGTCACCATCATAGTGACACAGAACGCAGAGAAGGTCATTTTCAAAGCCATAGATTGCAAAGAAGATGCTTGGGAAGGTGTTGGAACGAGATATTTCATCAAAGAACCAGGGTTAACTCTGTAAAACCCCCAGCGCCATTAAAATTGCAAATTCACAGTCAGAGACAGTCAATGAAGTGACACAGAGTATCAGTGAAGAATTAAAGAGTTTAAAGCTTGTAATTGGAGATTTTAAGCTTTAATTAAATGTTTAAAGGGCGAATGTACCATATTGAAGACCTTGTGATTAACATAGAAGGCCTAATGAGGCCTAAAGCACAGAAAACAATGTTATCAGTGTTTTACATCAGCAGAAGGTTTTTCCCCAAGAAAGGATAGAGTTCACATAATGTTTTACTCTTCATCAATATTCCCGAGAAGATCTACTCCCTGACAGAAGTCCCAATGTTGCCAGAGCATTTGTTACGCAGCATGGTAGACCTGAAGTCATTTATCTGCCTTTCTCTTGTCCCAGAAGTACTACAGAATACTACAGCCGAAAAGTACATCAAAGAACATACCTGGAGTTATTATCAGCCTGTCGAAGACCACTCTTTCATCCAAAGAGTACTGAAGATTAATGCATAGATATTAAGACAGAATGGGCCTCGAGCCATTCTTCTTCCTCTGTTTTAATGTTTCATTTAAAAGTTCTATCTACCTCCTCTTCCTTTCTTTAGCTATAAAACTCATGAAAAAACACGTTGTTGATTATTGATCGGATAACTGTGAATTGCAAGCTGTTTCTCTTGAGATAGAGTTTTGTGTGTTTAAGTTGCAAAATAGGCTGAGGAGATGATTTCAGACTGAATATCAAGCTATTGGACAGTGTTGTATATGACTGGTGTTGCTCTTTAATATGATAAGCACATTTCTTTGGATCCTGATTTAAAGCAGCGGTGATGTGTTCTGCCTTTGTCTTTGTTTTCCTTCTGTAACTCATTACATTTCATTTCTTAGGTAAGAATCAGAAATCTGGCTTAGGATATACCCTTGCATGGTACCCTAATGCTCCTGCTCTTCTTATCTTTAATGTTTTCTGCTATATGTGTTATCTGAGGACTAATTCGAGATAATTTAACCAATGTAGTAGCTGTTATTCACTGCTAACTGATGTATGAATTTATGAATCTATTCTTATATTTTCTTGTCTGGTTTTAATTGAAAGAATTGGGATACTGGGAGTTTAGAATGCTGATTATGTCTCACTAGGGTCTTTTTCAATCAATTGAAACTTTCTAAGTTCCCTTAAATTGATGTCAAAGAATTGAAAGTTCAAAGCCTTTCTCGGATCTTAGGCTTCACCTTTGTGTTAAATCTTAAGTGTTTCTCATTTTCTGAAGAGCTAACCTTCTTAGAAGTTGGATCATAGGCGTTTAAGGCATGCCCTCTCCCTAGATTTTCTTCCTAAGTGGTCACCTCGGAGGTTTCCTTGTCATTCACCTTCATTCCTTATCATTTCATACCACACTATCATCTTTAAAGATCCACTGTTTTAGATGACTAGCCCAATTGAAAGCCTTGAATACTGAATAGAAAGTAAACCCTTTCATGACTCCATTGCCCAATGGTCTCGAGTGTTCCCTGAAGTATCTCTCCTTTGCCTAGAATCCTCTTTGCTCACCCTTGTGTTATATTGAACCCTTCATTCCCATTTCCCAACAACCAAACAAACAAACAAAACAAAACAAACCTCGTGCCTTATAACTAGCCTAAAACCTTAAAACTGAACTTCAAAGACATATACCTTTTCCTTTATAGAGAGATCCCTTTCTGGACCCAGGAGGGCTAGATCCTGAGGTCCCAAAGTGGTTTTGATGTTGTCTTATCTTTTGGTATTGCCAAATCTGCCAAAACATAGGAACTCCAACACAACTTACAAGAAACCTCAACAGTAGGAGATGTAGCCAGAAATATTCCCTAAATTAACGTAGCCTTGGAAGACTATCAGACAGATTACCAACTGACAATGATAGAGTTAGAAGGTAAGCTACTCTCTTAACCTGTTTCTATTTTGGTAGACCCAAGTGCAAGCTTAAGCTACGTAAGTCCTAAATTAGTTGAGATTTGTAAATTGAAAAGTCAGAAATTCAGAAATTCATGGCTGGTATAGTTAGCCACGGGAGCAAAGAGAAACGCTTGTGCCAAAATTCCGAACTATACATTGGAAATTAGTGATCAACAGCCAACTGTAGACCTGAATATATTACACCTAGGATCCTACGATGTGCTACTTGGCATGGATTGGTTGGAAAGGAACTGGACGTTAGTGGATTGTAAGGAAAGAGTTATATATTACAGAATGCAGGATGGAACTCGTAAGGAGATACAAGGTATAAAGAAACCCCTACAAATGTGTCCTATTACAGCCTCTAAAATGAGTAAGTGCATGAGGACAGGATGCCAATTATATGCCATTCAAGTGGGTTTTACTAATTCCAAGGAAAATACTCCAATGATGGAAAACATTCCGATAGTGCAAGATTTTATGGACGTATTTCCATAGGAAATGTCAGGTTTGCCGCCAAGAAAGGACATTGATCTTACTATAGAGTTGACACCTGGAACATCACCGATGTCAAGGACACCATACCAAATGAGCATACTAGAATTGACCGAACTGAAGATGCAGTTATAAGAACTGTTGGATAAAGGGTATATCCAACCAAGTGTATCCCCTTGGGGAGCATCAGTGCTATTTGTAAATAAGAAGACGGAACCATGTGAATGTGAATGGACTATCGACAACTCAATAAATTGACTATCAAAAATAGATACCCTCTACCGCTGATTGATGATATGTTTGATTAGGTGAAGGGAGCTACCGTATTCTCAAAGATAGATCTAAGGTTTGGATATCATCATATCCGAATAAAAGACGAAGACATTTATAAAACTGCTTTCCAAACCAGATACAGGCACTACGATTTTATAGTGTTACCATTCGGATTGTCTAATGCACCAGCAACCTTTATGAGGCTGATGCATGGCATATTTCACCCCTTTCTGGATAATTTTGTGTTGATATTTATTGATGACATTTTAGTTTATTCTAAGAATGTAGAAGAGCATAAAGAGAACTTGCGGATAGTGTTGGAGATGTTACAGAAGCATCAACTGTATCCTAATTTTAGCAAGTGTGATTTCTTCAAGGAAGAAATACAGTTGACCCAGAGAAAATTAGGACGATTATGGAATGGAAGGTACCCCAAAATGTGACAGACATATGATCCTTTATGGGTTTGGCCGATTATTATCGGTGATTCATTGAAGGATTTTCAAAAATTGCCTTCCCAATTACTTCCTTACAAAGGAAGGGAAAAATATTTAAATGGATGAAGGAATGTGAAAATAGTTTTGAAAAGTTAAAAATTTTATTGACTACAACTCCAATGTTGAGAGTAGTTGATCCCAATAAAGAGTGCGAAGTCTGCACTTATGCATGTAAAGAAGGAGTTGGGGCAATTATGTCACAAGAAGGTAAGGTAGTTGCCTATGAGTCTCGGAAGCTAAAAGAGCATGAACAACAATACTCAGCTTTTGATTTGGAGCTGACAGCAGTAGCGCATGCACTCCGAGTATGGAGGCACTACTTACTTGGAAAGAGATTTGTATTCAAAACTGATCATAGCAGCTTAACCAATTATTTTAAGCAAGCCGATCTTATTTCTCTCCAGGCAAGATGGAATGCTTTCCTAAGAGAATTTGACATTGATATGCAGCATGTGAAGGGTAAGGAAAATAGAGTAGTAGATGCATTGAGTAGAAAGTTGCAACGTGTTTATGAATTATACTATAATTAGATTGAATGTAAATTTCTGGAACAAATAAAAACAGAAGCGGAAAAGGATCCTGAATACCAATTTATATGGCAGCAAGCAGAGGAGGCCAGAAATCAAGAAAAATATGTTAATTATGGATTAGTAAGGATCAATTGCTAACTTTCAAGGAGAGGATTTATATGCCAAATCGAATGGAACTGAAAGAACTAATCCTGAATGAATATCACCGAAGTAACTACTCTGGACATCCCAGGTATCAGAAGATGCTAACAGCAATTAGGAAGAGCTACTTTTGGCCAGGTATGCGAAGAGACATTGTCGAATATCTAAACAAGTGTTTGGAGTGCCAGCAAGTGAAGGTGGAGCATCGACACCCAGCTGGACTGATGCAACCTATATCGGTACTTGAATGGAAGTGGGAGGTTATATCCTTAGACTTCATTACTAGCTTACCAAAGTCAAAGAAACATAATGAATCCATAATGGTAGTGGTAGATCGACTAAGAAAAGCAATGCATTTTATACTAGTGCAGTCCACTTATAAGATAGTGCAAATAGAAAACATATTTATGCGAGAAATTTTTAGACTGAATGGTACCCCAAAGACTGTCATTTCTGACAGGGATGTGAAGTTTACTTCAGAATTCTGGAAAAAATTATTTACAGGGTTGGGAACCCAAATTAATTTCATCACTGCTTATCATCCACAGACAGGTGGACAAACTGAGCGAGTGAATCAGATCCTGGAGGATATGTTACGCATGTATGTAATGTAGCAACCAACTAGGTGGGAAGAATATCTGCACCTAGTAGAATTTTCATACAATAACGGTTATCAGGAACCCCTAAAGATGAGTCCATTCGAAGCATTATACGGATGACAATGTCGAACTCCTATTAATTGGAGTAGCCCATAAACCAAGTTGATGCTTGAACCAGAAATTCTAGCTGAGATGGAGTCAGAAGTAAGGAAGATCAGGCAAAATTTGAAGGCAGCTCAGGATAGACAAAAAGTGTATGAAAATAAAAAAAGGACTTATCATATATTTGAGGTGGGAGACCATGTGTACGTAAGGATCAAACCAAAGAAAAGAACTCTAAGGTGGGCCTCTTGTGCTAAGTTGGCTCCCAGGTTTTGTGGGCCTTTCCAAATATTGGAGAGGGTAGGAATCGTGGCTTATTGACTGGCCCTGCCCAGTCATATCCGTGTGCACAACATCTTTTATGTATCATTGTTAAAGCGATACGTACATGACCCAAAGCATGTAATCCACTAGCAAAGCATTCAGGTAGGATATGAATATAAAACCTGATTAGAAATATGAAAGTTTATGAGAATTTAATTCAAAGTTTGCTGACTACAGGTCGAACTAGACGACGAGTTCCTGATCGAGCCTCAGCGTATAATCGATCAGAGAGAAATCATGCCCCGGAAGCGAGCCATCACCCAGGTTAAGGTGTAGTGGAAGCACTTCGGCCTAGATGAAGCTACCTAGGAGGATGAAGGTTTTGTTCGGGAGGCTTACCCAGAACTATTTGCTGAGTTTGAATGAAACACTGAGGACGGTGTTCACTTCCAGGGGGGAAGTTGTGACAGCTAGCTTAAGTGCCAACTAATGACTATGTTATGTTTGTTAAGACATTAAGGCATTTATTTGTTATTTTTTTGGAAATATTACATTATGAGCAGAAATTCATTTCAATTAAATAAAATTAGTTATGTAAGTGATTTCCATAAAAAAAAATGATTGATGGTAAAAGTATTCCTAAAACTGAGAATTATTTGAATAGAAACAATTCAAACAATTACCCCAACCTCTAAGGATAAAGGCATATCTCAGTGAGGAAGAGGGGTTATGTTAGATAACTGGAGGGAGGAAATTGGAGAGAAGAATTCCCAAGCTGGTGGTGACCAGTGGAATTACTTAGATTCCTAAGATTTTTCTGGATTAGAAGAATGGACCAGAATGTCCCGAGGTCTCTTCCGGAACCTCTGTCAACTCATATAGCTCAGAATTAGAGCACGGGGGAGAGACGCGGACGTAGTTTCCTCTCTCAAGGAAGGGAGGACAACATCAATCAGTAATCAAAAGACAGATAATTTTATCTGCCATTGGAAATCTTAGTTGGTTTATGAATGAAATTAACAGTTTAAGTGTTATAATCTGTAGAAATTACAGTACTTAAATTGTGAAATGATAGGTTTCTATGTATGTTTTCTTTTGACAAATAAGACAGTCTGTTAGAAATAAATTTATTACTGAAAATTATAAGACATAGAACTGTTAACACAAAACCCTCGAGATGAAGGCTCTGTGTTGTTCGTTCTATGCAACTATGATAAAACATGGACATAATGGTCCGGCCATTTTCATTGCTAAAAACAACACAAAGAAAAGTAAAGATAGAACCCTTAAGCCTAAAAAAATATGTTCTGTAGTAACTGGAGGACCAGATTAGACTGTATAAATGTTGAACATTATATAATAGATTTGTATTGAGAACATAGTTACAGAAGTAGGGTCATGCAAACATTACATGTAAATTCAAGAACTGTGAACAAATGAAAAATGCTCCTAAAAATGTAAACAATATTCTATGTTGACAGAGTACAAGAAAGCAGACCCAAACCATCGTATGGAAGTAATTACCATGTGCTGTAGATTTAACTCTGGAATTGAAATCAATAGAATACAAAAGCCTCTATTTTGAATTCATCAAAATGGTAAGATACTGCTAAATCGACGTAAGTAGCAAGCATTTAAAAGATAGAACTTATGTTATCGGTGCAGAAACAAAACTTTACTCTCAATATAGCCATAAGAGTCTCTCTATATTTTATATTCAAGAAGTGCGGAATTATCACAGTCAACACCATAAACCCCAGAATACCACAATGATAAAGAATGATGAAAAATATAAACCATTACTGAAGGAAAACAAATTCCAATTTCAGTCTGGAGCATTAACAAAATATGATACAAACAAGATGTCTATAGATGCAACAAATTAAACCTTATTCATAAAAACAAGAGATTGGACATATAACTAAGAAATATACCAAGCACACCTCACACAGTGAGGTAATGAAAATTCGGAAAAGCTCTTTAACAATCTATAGTCAAACCCTTGAGAAACTGTGGATAAAATCAGAGACCCTTAATTAAAACATGCTTGAAAGCGAGTTTTAGACAAAGAGATTAATTAAAATATAACTATCACACATATGTGACTACGACATGCCTATTTAGGGTGGAGTAAGGTTCAACATTTAAAATAACATAATTAAGATAGAAAGCTCCATGGCGAGTCGCATTTCTCTGTAAACTCGATGATCCCATGACCAAGTCACAAGCGGAAAGAGGTACCTGATAGAACCGGTTTAGGAGAAGTTAAAATAATTATCAAACCGTGCTTCACAAAAATCATCTGCCAAAATTCCAAACCAGGTGAGTTTACCTGCATAAATCAAATAAAGAGTGTTAAACAATCTAGTTTCACATGCCAGAAAAGCTAGAGGAGAAATTGATACAATAACAAGGTAGCCTTACCTATAAGATTTCTTCGTCAGAAATTGAAGAGACAACCTACAAGTTATACCATTAAGATTTATGGTCAGTATCGCTGTGGAGGTTTGAAGAAACAAATTAAAACAAGCCCAACCTAAATCGATGATGCAGGTAGAGGGTTTCACCATAGATTTCTGCTATGGCCGCACTGTTGAGGAGTGGAACTCCATCTAGAGGAAGCCTCAAAAACATCACGGTGGCCCTAGACAGAAAAACGTTCAAACCTTAAGACGCAGACGAGGATGAACTTCCACGGAAATCACATCTAAAAAAGAATATGAAAGATGAAGCATGTGTAAGTTTGACTGTGATAAAATTTTATGTTACAGTAAACGTTTTCTCAAGAATCTCAAAGCAACCGTAAGCACAAACCAAAAGGATTGAGGGCGGAAACCTTATCAATGATGGGAAGCACCCTGAAGGGGTTTGTGTTGCAGAGGCAGCAAGGCTCTCCTACGGAGCATGGAGGTGAATGCCCGAATGGCAAGAACGGTTAGGGATAGGTGGTCATTACCGTTGTAACCCTAAATCAATTCAGTCATTGGATCTCGGGTAGAGTTAGATCAAGGGTGGAGAGATAGTCCAGTTTTCCTCCATAATTTAATTGTGAGCATGGAGTAGATTTCCCAATAAACCAAATCAATTGCAAGATTTATTTACGGTGATATAGCTGTGTGGAAAGATTAAATATTTATTCAAATAATAGATTCCATGAATGCAAAGTACAGGATTGTCTAATAAACCGGAAGGACAGTACCTCCAAGCAATCCAAATTGATAGGTTTTCAGTTAATCACCTCGAGAAGCACAAAGCTAGAAATTTAACCTTAGGAATAAGGTTGTAGTTGGAATATAATGTAACCATTATAATGCGAAACAGTTATACATCCCAGGTGCAGTATAGACGAGTTTATTTGTTAAGTTATTCTAGCTCACATAGTTGTAAAGTTAAATGTAATTAGATGTAAAAGCAATGAAATATATATATATATATTTTTATGAGTGTAATGTTGGATGTTAAAGTCCATTATTATAGTATATGACAAAAATATAGGAAGAAACTGGTGGTTAGATTTGCATGTTTACAGATCCTTGAAAGACAAACTTAAAAACTTACGATTTTGGATGGCCTATAATGTGTTTCGGTGGCCAACAACTTGGTTTCCCACGGGGCAGGTTGCGGTCACCGAACATCCTCTATATGACTATAATATGCTTTTAAATTAAATGAATGAATGAAGGAGGTCTTACTCAACTTACAAAAAAAAATGATTTATTTGATTAATCTATAACTAACACATATGCGGGTGCATGTACACACACACACACACACGCATATATATATATATATATATATATATATATATATATATATATATATATATATATAGTTAATTGTGCATTACGTTAAAATTACATCAAAATTCATAATGTTAATGGTTTCAATCTTTCTCACGAGAAACTAGATCTATTGAATAATAATTTAAGAGAAAGCATATCAAAATAAATAAATTACGCCGTAAGGCGTTCCCTATGGGAAGAACTTTCCCACCCGATACTCTATCCTGATGTGCACCATCATATCCAATGTTATACGATTGAAATTTTTTTCACCATTAGATCCCATTGCTTTAACTATCAACTGAATATTGCAAATCTCACTACTTTAACTGTCAATTGAATCTTGATTTGTGAAACGACTCACCTTGTTCATCTATATTATAATCCATGAACATATTGCAGGTAATTTGTTGATATTTCCGTCATTTTGTTCTCCTCGCCATGGTGCTCCTATAGTTTTTCCCTCTTAAATGTTACTCAAGCACCTATTTGTTCAATTTATAAACATCTTGTATGCCAATATTTGTTGTCATTTTGGCACATAGTTTGTTGTATAAAGGTCTCGTCTCTGAACATTCAAATTTTATTTTAGAATTTGTGAACATTTATACAGAGGTAGGAGGTTTCAGCTTAATTGATGACGGTTTATTAAGCGCATTTTGTAAAAGAGATCTGTCAGCTTATGATGCATGTTACGACGAGCCCCCTTAGTCAATGCTGAAACCCTACCAAGAGTGCTAAATTTTCATAACTCAATTAAAAATGTTCACCCACTAAACTGGTATTTATGTACTGTTGCAAATATGTGTCAAATGAATTAATATTGAATCTCTCCTTCTATTTCTACTCATGAATGCCCTTGTATACTTCAAAACACATCAGTTTTATGAGAAGAACCCCAAGATTTAAAAGGCAACTGCAAAAAAGTATATTGAGTATTTGGTAAGGGCGGAGAAAATCCACACCATGTTAGATGATGAAGGTAGTGAATGAACTATTGCATGGTGGTGCAGTTGTTGTGACAAAGCCTCGAAACAAGGATTGGGATGGAGATGGAGAGGATCTTGAGCAGAAAAAATTGGGTTCAGGCCTCAATTGTTATTCAAAAAAAAGTTAACATGAAATTGAATAATGTAGTAGGGCTCGAAAGTGTTGAATGACCTTTGTAACGAAGTTATCTTTACTGTAAAATTTTCCTAATTTTTAGAGAGGTTATTCTCTTTCTCTTTCCCTACTCAATGGTATGAAAGTTTCAACTTTTGTATGCTCAAAATCTTAAATTTTGCACATCTCTAGCAATGATTATTAATGAGCACGATTTGGTATATTTTCTGCTGCGCCAATGTTTGTTTAAGTTTTTGGGAGATTTTTGGATTTTTCAAAATATGTGTAACTTTTTGAAAATTTTAGATTAATTTTTATGACTTTTGAAATTAGAAATTTATGTTTTAAAATTTTAAATTGTTTTTAAGTTGATATTAAATTTTTTATATAAATTTTAACAATCTATTTTCCAATTTATGTTTATATTTTAAAACATTATTATTTTTTCATATTTTAAGTTTTTGTGTTTAAGTGATCAAAATTTATCAAAAAATTACATCATACTTGATTAAAAATTTAATTAATAAACCTATAAAAATACATATATCTTTTTAAGAATTTTTTTTTTTTAATTATCGTAAAAGTATATTTGGGTCAGCAAAACATAATTTACTTTTATTTTTACATTAATTTACATTTTAATAACCCAAGAATCTCAAGAATTCACAAATAATAAACCAACAATGTTATATAAATGTTCCAATTTAATTAATAACGAAGGAATTAATATTTGCTTTTGCTTTCACATCTCTCGGTGGTATAGTTTGGTGGTACAAGTTAGGTAGGTTTCGTTGTCGAACAAGTTGTGACTCGGGTTTGAACCATGTCCATCACAAATGCATACCAAAATGAGTTGTTACCTTGTGCATATTTCATATGGTGAAAGAAAAAGAAACAATGTGGCTCGGATGAGACAAAAATAAATACATGATGTGGAATTAATAGAATAGATTGTACTAATGGTTTAAAACAGTTTTGGTAGTTTTCCTTCCTCGTCAACCGAAAATACATATTAGAAAAACCAAAATACAATGTGTATGGTCTTTTTTTGGGAAATCTTGAATGGGTATCTATCAATTATAATTATATATGAAATTTTTATAATTATTGAAAAGACCGGCTTACATCACCATTTATAGAATATTGTTGCATATTGAATAATCGACCACAATCAAAGATTATTGTAATTTATTGTCCCACTTATAACTTTTAAGCACTTTGTATAATTAGGTAGGGTAATTTATTGGTTGATAATTTAATATTTATATTATAACAAGATTTTTAATCATGAATATTATTAACTTTTAAATATATTTTTTTACAATACCATGGGCTAACACCATGGTTTTTCAATACCATGGATCATCTAGGCTTTTGATTATTACGTTATGGATCTAGGATTTTAATTATTCTCTTACAATACCATGGGCCAATACCATAGCTTATGAATACCACATGTAGAAAAAACTATAATTTATTTTAAAATCAAAATATTTTATTTTAATTTAATTTTATAACATTTTATAATTACGCGCGTTCTTATTTGAAAACAACTCCCCTACCACTGTGTCCATGTTTGAGTCATTGGATCAAAATGTTAGATGATTGAAATGTTTTAGGCGATTAGATCCATAAGTAAATAATTTTTAAGTTAAAATGTTGTTATTAAAAATTTTTAGATTTTAACCTCAATTTAACATTTTGACTATGTCAAATTACACAAAAATAGAAGTAAAAGTAAATTAAATAAAAACATTGACATAATGTAATGAACGTTTTAACTAAGTCAAAATGCAATAAGAAATAAAAATAATAAAATAAAATAATAATAAACTATAAAAACAACTCATGGTATTGACCCATGGTATTCATGTGGAATGTAGTTTATTTAAAGAGGGAAATTAAGATGATCTAGATCCATCTTAACTCTGGATCTACCAAGAGCCAAGAGGTATCATATGTCTTGATATGAAAACCTCTTTTAGAGTGGAAAGAGAATTGATCCTTATGATAAATAACATATATCTAAATTAATTATTTAATACAAATATTTTTAAATGTTTATAACCATTATTGTATTAAACTTTTACTGAATAAAATTCTTTATAATTTTTATACATCCAAATATACATAATGAATAGTTTTTTCATATGTTTTTTATAACGTTAGGTTTTTTTTTCTTTTTAATACTTTAAATTTAATTTAAGTTTTGGTGACTTTTAAGTTAAAATATTGTTATTAAAAATTTGTTAGATTTTAATCTCAATTTAACATTTTGACTATGTCAAATTACACAAAAATAAAAATAAAAGTAAATTAAATAAAAAGATTGACATAATGTAATGAAAATTTTAACTAAGTCAAAATACAATAAAAAATAAAAATAATGAAACAAAATAATAATAAACTATAAAAACAACCCATGGTATTAACCCATGGTATTCATGTGGAATGCAGTTTTTTTAAAGAGGGAAATTAAGATGGTCTAATCAATCTTAACTCTTGTTCTACCAAGAGCCAAGAGAGATCATATGTCTTGATATGCAAACCTCTTTTAGAGTGAAAAGAGAATTGACCCCTCTAATAAATAATATAGATCTAAACTAATTATTTAATAAAAATATTTTTAAATGTTTATAACCATTATTCTATTAAACTTTTACTTAATAAGATGTATTAAAATGTCCATACATCCAAATATGCATAGTTTTTCAGGTTCTATATTATTTTTTTACAACTATTTTATTATTCAAAAAATACACGCATTTTTTTGTTATATATTATTTATGTTACAACTGTTTTAGTATTCATGAGTAGTATTTATTAATATATAAAAAAATAAATTAATAATGATTTTTTTTAAATATGTAATATTTTTTAAATTTCCAAATTATTTCATAGGACATGATTTATCTTGAACAATAATGATGAATTTTCATAATTCTCATTTCTTAAATAACACTAAATTTACCTTTAATTACTTAATTGTTATAGTTTCTAACTACATAATAATTTGTAACTACATACATACTCTTCTTCGAAAAGCGTTGGCAAAAATTTTCTTATATGCGATTTTCACCTAAAAAATTTCTTACACAATTTATGGATCACAGAAGCCAAATTCCTAAAAATGTGAATGTTTATTTACCTAATGTTGGCTCTCATGTTCAATACCTCCCCATGAAGTTTGAATATAATAGGTAATGGAAATTGAACGACATATAAAACAAATAATCTATACATCAAAAAATCAGTTCTATATATTATAGTAGTTCTCACTTGAGTAATATTTCAATTTAGCATTCAATTCTTTATTAATAAAGTTGTTTTACTTAGTAGGGAGCACAATAATTCTATAATCAAATAATAGGAGAAAAAATATTCACAATATAATTTATTTGAATAAATAGATGTGTAAAATATTATAATAAGGATACTAGATTTGTAATCATAAAATATAAAACTATAACTTAAATTTGTGAATTTACTTTGTATTTTTTCTTATGTATATAAAGAAAGTCTAAACCAAGTTTGGAGTTAAGAAAATAAACCATAACATAAAGAACAATATCTCCTTCCAAAAATGTCTTCATATTAAAATGACATTCAATTTCTTGTATACCAAGACTATTGTTCTTCATATACAATTTCTGACAAGCATGCAATTGGGGCTAGAATATGTAGATGAACTTGGAGTAAACTATATTTTTGTTTAAAAAATATCTCTTTATTTACATCTATGGTAGATAGATTGTACTTGAATGTATTTAAAATATCTTATTTGAGTTACATGCTCATTTCGTGCTTGTTTCAAAGGATTATTAATCACCAAAGGATTTTCACCCCCAATTTCCAATTTCAATATCTATAAAAAAATTTGTATCTATGTGAACATATTATGTTCGTTTACATATATGTTTCACCTACAATTGCCTATTTCAATATCTATAACAAAATTTTCTGGTTGATAACTCTTATCATCAATATCTTTGAAACCTTCGCTACCTGCTTCCATGGAAGAAAAGTTTGCTTTTCATTCCTCCACGATGGTTCCTTCTCTGCAACGTATTATTTCTTCTAGGCTACTCTTTCCTATGCTATTTCCTTACGACGCTTCTTTTGCAACATGTGGTGCAATTTCTAGTTATATTATATGTAAAAGCAAAAAGGTTATAATTACTTTTGAAGTATATCTAAACCCTCTATCCTCGCGATTGTTAAAAATATTCCCATAGAGATTAAATTAAGGTTCTAATAAATTAAAAATGAGAATATTTTTATATATACATATGTGAAATTTATATAATATAAATAATATTATAAAGGAGAGAGGGGAGAGTGGAGAGAGGAGGAGAGACTAAGCTATAGAGATGCATTTGGAGGAGGAAAGAGAGCTAAGGAACACCAAAGACATTGAGAGATAGAGGTGGAGAGAGAGAGAGAGGGGAGTGAAAAGGGAGAGATGAAGATGGAACGAGGGAGCAAGGAGGAGACAAGGGGAGAGAGAGAAAAAATAGAGGATAGAGATAGGGAAAGAAGGGGAAGAGAGAGGAACAAAGACATAGATATGGAGGGGGGGAGAGGGGGAGAGAGAGAAGGGGAGAGTGAAGGAGATAGTGATAGAGTTGGAGGGTGGAGAGAGAGAGTGTGTGTGTGTGTGTGATGTGGGGAATATACAGATGGAGGTGGGAGAGAAAAGGAGAGAGAGGAAGGAAGAGAGAGGGGGGGAGAGAGAGATAGAGTGGACGGGGAAGAAAAACATAGAGAAATAAATGTGGAGAGGGAAAGGGAGTGATAAGGGACAAATGGAGAGATGGTGAGGGGGAGAGAAAGAGAGGAGAGAGGGAGAGAGAGAGATAGAGAGATATGGAGAGACTGCGATAAGACCTTCAAATTTATGGTCCAATTAAATGTTTGAAAAATATTTTTTTCAATAATATTGAAAAATAAATAGTTGTTTTTCAAACTTAAACATTATCACTTGCATTGATCAATACTAAACTAATAGTGGTCAAAAATAATTGTTAGAGTATGCCCTTGGAATGGATTAATAAGTGTTTTAATGATTATCATAGATTGATAGCTATCGTCATATTTTAACCATTTATGTTGTATTATTATGCTAGTTATAAAAAAAATCATATATAAGTTAAACATGTATACATTTAAAAAAAACAAGGAATAAAAGATTTACCCCACCTTACCATGTGGATTCTTAATATGTAAATAGGTTTTGTTACAATACTATGGGCCAATACCATGGGTTATCAATATCAATGCCCAAAAAAACTATAACTCACTTCATATGACACTTAGACATTTGTTTTAATAATCAATTTAATCAAAAGAGAAAAAATGATATATTACTATGAATATTCTAGAATATTTTATGGAGGTTAAATCCCTACCATTCACTTAATAATTATTAATAAATAAAAATTATAAAATAGATTGTATCGCCCTAGGACAATTGGTTGAGGATGGGCCTTGTCAGCAAGGCGACTCAACCTCAAACCTTACGGGGGGGGTGGTTGTGCCCTGTGCTAGGGGGATGGGACATGCTAAAAATCCAGTCTGCTTATGGTTGGTGTTGTTAAAATAACTCATTAACTCCCGCATGGAGATTTAACTATATTTAGAGAGTCAGTTAAGTGAGTGTTGAGTAAGTCGAAGTTATGTGATAGATGAATTTGGTAAGTGTGTGAATGTCAAGCGAGTTTTTAGTCGAAAATGATAAATACCCTTCACTAGATTCATTGTATTAACTAAGATTGAAGTTTGTGTGATTAATAGAAGAGCCGCAGCTCGCATGAATTTCGTGTGTGAATTACTTGTGTTACTTTGTGTTCTATATCCTCTTTCTTTCCAAAAAATTGGTATCCGAGCCAAGGAAAGATCACAAGATCCGTGGGGCATGTAGAGCTAGCGAGAAGAGGGCCAAGAACATAAGGCTAACTTTTTTTTTTTTTTTTTGTAAAATAGATGGACAGTTAAGGAGTGCACAGGTCCGCACATTTTTAGTGAAAAAAGCACGCAACTTTCACACTTTATTAATACAAAAAATGTGCAACAATCGTGAAAATTACAATTTTTTGAAAATTCAGCTTTTTACGCAGTTAATTGGTTTCAAAGGTGCGCAATTGGGTTTAGAATTTCGAAATGATGACAATTGTGTTGAAAAAGGTCAGATAAGGTTAGTTTCAAAAGGAAGGATTATTAAATTTCGAGAGCTCATTTCTTTTGTTTTATATTAAACCCCATACGTCACACCTTTTCAAAAGGGAGGTTTATTAAAAAAATTTAAAGATTTTATATTTTTTAACATTAAGAGGTCACCTTATTGTTTTAAGGAGGTATAAAAGGATTTTTGAAAAGGGAGCTTATTATAAAAAGGTTTTTTATATATAATTCTTTTTATAAAATATTTATTATATAAAATTAAATAAATTAGGGATTTATTGAAAGGGATTTTTTTATTGAAATAGAGCTTTGTAAAGCTCATAAAAGAAGAAATTTAGGGTTTTATAAAAAAGATTTTTTTTGAAGAAATATTGCAACATCAAGTTTCCAGCCACAACTTCCTTCTTTCACAGGGAAATATGATAATGTGTGGGCCATTAATATGGAGACCATGTTAAAAGTGCATGATGTTTGGGATCATGTCAAATTTGGGTTTGCAGAACCTCATAATGAAGCAGAAGAACAATGGAACAATGGAAGAGACAAAAGGAAGAATGCACAAGAGTTGCTTCTTATCCAACAGGGAGTGGACCGAGCAGAATTCCAGAAGATTATGATCATGTCTTCAGCAAAGGAAGCATGGGAAACTTTGGAAAAAAGTTATCAAGGTATATCCAAAGTCGATATTGTTAAATTGCAGAATACTAGGAGATATTTTGAAAGTCTGCAGTTGAAGGAGACATAGGACATCGATTCTTTCATGAATCGAGTCATGATTGTTGTAAATTAGTTAAAAATTTATGGTGAAGAAATTAAAGATCGAACAATGATTAAGAAGGTCCTTAGATCTTTGTTTACCAAGTTTGATGTTGTGGTAGTAGTCATAGAAGAAGCCAAGGATTTGGAAAAATTGACAGTTGATGAGTTGATGGGATCACTTCTATCGCATGAGGCAAGGATAGACAGAAATCAGGATTCCACTTTAGAAACTGCTTTCAAAAGTCAAGTGTCTATTTCAAGAGGTCGAGGCAGAGGTAAATCGAGAGGCAGAGGACGAGGTGGAAGATATAGTGGTCAAAGAGATGGCCGAGAATAACATGAAAATGAAACTGAAAGCAAAAACAGAGGCTTTAAAAATAACTGAAGGTTTGACAAATAAAATGTGAGATTTTATTATTGCAATAAATTTGGTCACTATGCCCGTGATTGCAGGAAGAAGATAGTTGATCAAGGAAATCAAAGAGCTAATGCTAGTACATAGAATACTAACTCCATGTTTCTGTCTTGCCATACCATGCATGAATTTCCTGATAATGTGTGGCTATTAGACCGTGGTTGCAGTAACCACATGACATGCAACAAGGATTTGGTTGCAATTATGAATCAATCTGTAAAGATAGAGGTAAATTTGGGGACTGAAAAGACTGTGGATGTAGATGGAAAATGAGTGGCCACCATTCTGACTAAGCAGGGGGAGCCGAGACAATCTAAGAGGTATATTATGTTCCTAGTCTTAAACACAATTTGATAAGTGTTGGTCAACTAACGTTGAAAGGATACAAAGTTATATTTCAAGGATAAGAGTATGATATTTATGAAAAACCCCCAAGCAAGAAGCTAATAGAAAAGGTGTAGATGAAAAGGAACATACTCTTTCCTCTAATTATGAATTACAATGATCATGCCAGTTCTTTTACAGTTTCATGTTCTAATGATAATTGGTTATGACACTTTCGGTTTGGACACTTGCATTTTTTTGGTTTAAGATTCTTGCAGTAGAAACATATGGTCAAAGGATTATCTCTCATCAAAGACCTGCTAGTACTTGTGAGTGTTGCATCTTGGGAAAGCAACACCATGGAATTTTTCCAAAGGGAGTTGCATACAGAGCAAGACAACCTCTTGAGTTGGTGCATACAGACTTGTGTGGACTTATGAGGACACAGTCGATTGGTGGAAGTTGTTACTTCCTCACTTTTATTGATGACTATAGCAGAAATACTTGGGTTTACTTCTTGAAGAAAAAGTATGAAACCTTTGCAAAGTTCAAGGAATTCAAAGCTTTAGCAGATAACCAAAGTGATCGACAAATTAAGGTATTGAGGTCAGATCATGGTGGAGAATATTATTCGAAGGCATTCCATGAGTATTGAAAACAACATGGAATTAGAAGATATTTTACAACAAGGTACACACCGCAACATAATGGTATAATAGAGAGAAAGAATAGATCAATTATGAATATCACAAGGAGCATGTTGAAAGGAAGAAACTTGTCTAATGAGTATTGGGCATAAGCAGTTGCATGGATGTTTATGTGATAAAAATATCACCTACAAAGAGTGTGATGAAGATAGTACCAGAAGAAGCATGGTAAGGTATGTCATGCAACATATCTCATCTCAGATTTTTTGGATATGTAGCCTATGCACATGTGCCTAAGAAGATAAGTGGAAAATTGGATGATAAAAGTGAAAAATGCATATTTATTGGTTATAGTGAGCAGTTAAAAGCTTACAAATTGTATAACCCTGTCACCAAGAAGACCATAATCAACATAGATGTTGTGTTCAAAGAAATTATGCCTATGATGATAGCCATTTTATTATGAGGTTCCTTCTGCTGACATTGTTGAGATTCATCGCCCTCAACAATTGTCTAAATCTCAACAATCTCAACAGTGTTACGTCTCAATAACTATCCAACGGTTGTCCAGAATCTCAATAATCTCAACAGTGTCACGTCTGTACAAGATCTCAATAGTGTCACGTCACTTTAAAATCTCTCCATCATAATGTCACATCGCATTAAACTCTCTTCATCAGGTTAAACATGTCGTAAACTCCCCGATATCTCCATCAAATACTTGCTCTCCATCACATTCTTGAACATGAAAGTTTACTTCAACCTCGTGCATTGATTTATTCACCTACGATAACCACTTTTCCACTACTTTTCCATTGTGAGACAGATTGAGTATCCATCATGATAGAACGAAACCAGTTTCCCATGAATTTCATGGATGGAACAGATTAGCTGAAACCATAAAAACCCATTAAAAAAACTGTCAAAACTAACAAAACCGCTCTGCAAATGTTCTGTGAGAATTGAAAGAGCCAAACCAGCTGCCCACGACTTTCATGGATGGAACAGATGAGATGAAACTAGAAAAATGCATTAAAAAAATTGTCAAAACTAACAAAATCCCTGTAAATGTTCCGTGAAGAATTAAAAGAGCCTACCATATCTAGATACTAATAGGGAAAGCCCATAACCAATTTCAACCATAAAATCCACCATTGAGTCCAAACTTGATATGCTAAATCCAAAAGCACTGCGAAGGCAGAAACTTCACGACTTCCCATAGACTGTGAAGAGATCCCACACAGTCGGAAACTTCACGGCTTCCCACATTGCTTCCCACAGACTGTGAAGAGATCCTACACAGGCAGAAACTTCAGGGAGTCCCACAGACCTTCAATAATTTATCTCATCAGGGAATCAATGGTTCTGCGCAGAGATAAAATTATTAGAATATCTAATTATAAAAAAATTGAGACATGCCTATAAGGTATGATTTCTATAAATGCACGAAATTCACATTCAAATTACACCTGTTCATTCATGCACCACCCCCGTTGATTTGTGACACCAATTTCTCCACACCATCTAGCCTCCACTTTAAGCTTTACCATTGGTTTGTTGAAATCCGTCGTAATTATCATGAGAATTGCAACATGTTATTTTGCACCTCAAGTATCAAAAACTTACAAAAATAAGGGATTGGACAACAAAGATCCGTATGCAGCTTTAAAGCAATATATTTCCACATATTCTCAATAGAGAGAATTTATTTTAGTGGGATATTTCAATACTAGAACAACAAATCAACAAGCTATTATTATTTTTTTCAAAGAGGGTCACAATCTTATCTGACTCATTCAAGAGGAGAATTCTCGATGGTTGAGATGTTCAGAAGATGAAAAATTTAGTCATTATTTTTGAGATTGTGTGGTACTTTCAACTTAATTATCTGCAATGATCTAGATAGATGTAAAAAGTCTAAGAACTTCACTTGCAACACATATAATGGGGCAAGTGTCGTTAACTATGTTATTGGTTCACAAAGCCTAATAGAAAGAACATATGAAGTTAATATTGGAAAGCATATTTGGGACTTAAAATCATATCATAATCCAATTTATATAAATTTATCCTGGTTAGAAGAATGACAGAATAGGAGGAAAATCCAATGTTCTTAGCAATCAACATCAAGGGGAAAAATTATTCGAACACAAGAAAATTTCACTATCTTCAAAATAATGTTGAAGAGATCAATTCAGAAGGATAAAATTGGTCCCCAAAGCCTCAACAACCATGAGTTAACAAATATAATCCAGGGTGCACTTGAGAAGTGAAAAAGAGAAAAAAATAGGAAATCAGAATCAAATTGTTTTCCTGTGAATGCATGGTTCGATGAAAAATGAAAAAATCCAAGGAGAACATTGAAAAAGGAAGGAGAGGGGAATATGAATGTAAATTTATATAACCAAATTTAAAAAAATAAAAAAATGAGTTCATGCAAACAAGGCGGGACGAGCTGATATATCTAAGCAAGAATAACCCAAAACGTTTTTGGCAAGAACTTCAAGCAAGGAAGAAGCAATTTGAAAATAATATTACAACCAATCAATGGTTTGACTATGCAAGGCAACTCTATGAAAAATAATTATAAGTTGAGCCTCCTCCCAGGATCAACACATCTACAATGCTTTTCACAATACATGAGGTAGAGGTAGGAATTAAAAAGTTGAAAACAAGGAAGGAAAAGGACTTGGTTGAACTTCAAGCAGAATATCTAAAGTGTGGAATGAACATTTTGGCATTGTACATCATGGAAATATTCAACTACGTCATTCAACAAGGATTCCCAAGGGATTGGATAACTAGTTTAGAAATTCCCCTTTTTTAAAGTGGAGACATTAATAATCCTTCCAACTATAGAACCATTATGATCAATCCTTTGTTTGAAAAGATTTTTAGTGGCGTGATAGAAAATAGAATTAGTAAGTGGGAAAAAAGTAAAAGAAAAGAGGGAAAAAGGGCAAGCAGGTTTTAGGTCGAAGAATTCTACAATAGATCACAATATCATGCTGAGACACATTGTTGAAAAGGTTTGGGGGAGCAAAGAAGAAGTATTTTGCTGCTTTTTTGACTTCAAAAAGGCATTGGAAACGGTCCCTAGAGATAATTTGTGGCATAGAATGGAAGAACTTGAAATTCCTTTACAATATAAAGTTGCTGTCCATAGGCTTTATGAAGAGGTGAAAGTCAAAATTAGAACTTCAACAGGAATTTCAAAGAAAATTAGAAGTGACATCGTAGTCAAGCAAGGTTTCCCTTGATCCCCTACCCTTTTTGGTTTATATATTGACAAATTGGAAGAGTGGCTAAATTTTCAAGGTGGGTATGGTGTTATATTAGGGGAGTTTGTGATCAACCTTCTTCTATATGCCGATCATCTTGTGCTAGTTGCTAAATCGGCCCGTGGATTGAAGATGCACCTATATTCCCTTGAGCATTTTTGTAAAGTAGTGGGGATACAAGTCAATACCAGTAAGACCAAAATAATGATTTTCTCTAATAAAAGGAAGCAAATCCAACAAACGTTCTTCTTTGAAGGCAACATTCTTGAAGAAGTAAATGAATACAAGTACCTCAGGATCGATTTCAACAACAAGCTTAATTGGGAGGATTGCATAAAGAAATTAATTTTAGGAGGGTGGAAAGAATTATATGCACTTCAAAATAGATGTAGAGAGGCAAAGTTATGGAATTGGAACAGGATCAAAGTACTTTTTGGACTCCTAGTTTTTCTAGTGCTATTATATGGGGGTGAATTGTTGGCCAGCAGAATCTCTGTTTCAAAATGGAAACAATTTCAAAAAACTCAAAAACGCTTCATCACAAACAAGTTCAAAATAAAAAATTTGGTTCCTATGAGATAATGTTGAGTGAAACACAGGTAGCTCCCATCGAAGAAATTTCCATGGTGTGTCTTATAAGGTATCTAAAAAGAATTGAACAAATAGGAGGAGGTAGATGGTCGAAGTTATCTTCAATGAAGGTATGAGTGAAAGAAAGAAATCATGGATGAGACAAAACAAAAAATGGATGCAAAAATGGAATATTTATCTTAATGCATGTCCCACAAATAGCAAGGAGTTAAATAATTTTGTGTTGGAGAAGTTCTGTAAGGGTATATGGGGAAAAGAGTTGGGTAGAAAGAAAAAGTATTTTGTTAAGGAATTCAACCCCATTTGTGATCTCCAACAAAAAGAGTACATTGGAGCTAGAATTCCGTGGAGAGAAAAGGTTCTTATTACTCAATTAAGAAATAACTAACATCAACTTCGGTGTGAAATGGGATGATGGAAGAGACCTAAAGAAGCTTGGGAAGAAAGGATATGTACATTTTTCACTTCTAGGGTAGTGGAATCAGAAAAACATTTCATTTTGGAATGGGATTCTTTCAAAGACATCAGGGATAGTTATCACAATATGTTAGCATCAATTCTGTGGCATTGTATTTTCAGTGAGGGGACTGTTAGAAGGCTGGGTCAGTTGATCATAAATTTGAGTAAGAAAAGGATTGAATTACAGAAGGTAAAAAAACAAGGAAGCTGGTAGTCCCATAGACTGTTTTTAGTCTCGTGGATGTTAAAATATCTATCATTCATTCATTCATAATGGAAATACAGGAAAATAAGCCACGAATTGAGAGGTCGTGGCAAGACTCTGTTTATTAAATCCACAGTACGATGCTTATAGCACACAATTCTCCATAAAAATGAAGAATTTTTGTATGGATTAGTCTCTAAATGGAAAACATAACCTGCCTCGTTGCATTCACATTCTCGATAATCGCCACAGTTGTTCATCGCTATTCGTTTTCATTTTCTTTTCCACAGCTCTGTATTTAATCGACACATCTCCATAATCATTCTACGGTTCTTAATTCCATTCTATGATTTTTAATTTTTGAAATTCCGAAATGATTTACCATATTTGAGGAAAACCAACACTCGATAGTACCATAAGAGTTTTCTTTGTCTAGGGCTGTTGTTGAAGCCTTCCGATATTGTTTTTCAACGCTTGAGCTTGTTGTGTTAACAACATGCATCACATGGAAAGCCCATGTTCTGAAATGGCATGGATTAGATTCCATCTAAGTCGATATCCCATTCTCTGGCAAGTACAAATATCCACACAAATGTCTTTATTTTATAGCTACGGGCATTATAAAAAATTCCAAAAAAATACAAAGAACGCTAGAGAATATGAGTCAATCAAAACAACCACAACAAATCACATATTTTTTTCCGAAATCCATTTACAAAAAATACAAATTGGATGGTATTGAATGGGTAAATGATCTAAAATAATGTTTTAGTGATTCTGATTTGTGAGTTTTTCCCAGTTAGAGATGATGATATGCAATGAACTGACATTAAAAAGTTTAAATGTGTATTTACCCACTTTTTTTTTTTTGAAGTGAGTGTATAATTCTTTGAAATGGATTTTAATAGGGCTTAAATATAGCAATCTCTTCTTTTATTGGAAATCTTATTTTATTTGATGGAAGATTTTCCTATTTGAAATTTTACATTCTCATACTTTATCAATATATTTTATAATACTTTTATTGTAAATTATATAGTATGGACTTAATAATATATTTATTTTACTATTTAATTATCGATGAAATTATTGGTGTTGTTATATTCAATTTAAATAATCATTTTCACTATTTTGACATATCCAAGGAAATATAATGTTAATGAAATTATAATTCATGAAAAAGTATGGAGAGAAATTTCAAATTACACACAAGGAGGTTTTTAAGTGTGTATTTTAATAGATGTAGTGTGTTAGATCTAGCTTGGTGATGTCTTTCTCTATAATTTTCTTAGAATAATCATAATGGAGGGATATCTAAGAGAAATAACTTAGATTCCTTACATTTAGTTTTCATTACAAATTTTTCATCACAATGATAGTAGACATTGAGAAGTTGTTGTTCTATCTTGTGTTGGGGTTAACTTGCATACTTGAAGGTGTTAAAATTGAGGTGGAGGAGTTACACAGGGGGTTGTGGTTGTTGAATATAATTGGTTGATTCTAGGTGTATAAATTCTCAACTGAAAAATATGATGTCCATATTTTCATTCAACAAAATTCAACATTTTTTAAAGGGTGAAAGTGCTTGCCCTTATATTTTTTTCTCATTGTGCACACTATGAATTTTGTTTAATGCATTTATCAGTTATATATAAATATTAAACTTATTTAATTTTAACTGCAAAAATATACTTTATTATAATCATAATTATACTTTTAAATAATTTTTATGTTTATATAGTTTTTTTCCAATTAAAAATCATATCGTCATCCCCTTGCACCTTTTGGGGCAATTGATAGTTTATATATTAATAATTTTTGGAAATGGAAATACACACACTTTCGAACATAATATAAAAATGTGTTAGATCTAAGACTTTTGTGATCCATAATGTAGATGAATGTGATCTCAATGACTATTTCCGGGAAATGATTCATCCCCATTTTTTTTAATTAAGATTGATTAGCTTCTCCACCTTGTCCTGAGGATGAACCACATTAGTTGGTTCGAAATGTTGACCAAATCCTAATGATGTGATTAATTCGAAAGACATTCATCTACATTATGGATCACAAAAGTCTTAGATCTAATGGCTGATAAATCTTGAAATTTTAAGTGAGCTCGATTACAAGTAGCTAAGAAGAAACTCAAAAGATGTAGGGATGCATCATTCATTCCGGTATTTGCTCGTATTAATGACTAGTTCTCAACGACTATTTCCAGGCAATGATACATCCCCATTATTTATTTATTAAGATCGATTAGCTTCCCCACCTTTTCCTAAGGATGAACCACATTACTTGGTTAGAAACGTCGACCAAATCCTAATGATGTGATTAATCTAAAAGACATTCATCTAAAATATAAAATTATCAATTTTTATTTAAAAAACAAATTACTTGAACATCTGATTTTTTTTTATTTTTTAAGAGAAGCAAGCGTACCCTTAGGAAGTGCTCCAACGGGTTAAAATAGATGCAAATTCATATGTTTAACACGGAAAAGTGCTCCCCCGTATATTCACAACTGTCATGTGTACCGCATCAATCCACACAGTTTCAGGTAACTATATATACGCTGTTGAATCCCGAAGCCATTTGCACCATCAAACACTTACTGCCGAAGAAATAAGCAGTTCTGAGTTTGAATCCTTTCCCTATCGCTGCCAAAGTCGGAAGCCATTCGCACCATCAACAATCTCAGCCGAAGAAGCAACCAGTTGCGAGTTTGAATCCTTACCCTATCGCAGTACCCTGTTTTAAGACACAAACTTTAGTGACTCCTCCACAACATGGTTAAACCCTTTTCAAAATAGAGCAGCCCAAGTGGACCGGAAAAATGCCAAATGAAGTCGCGAAAATTCAAAGGAATATGACTAAGAAAATGGGGAAATGGGTGTCGGAAATTCGAATGCCGAATTCTCGAGCCAAAATCTGGCTGGGCTCCTACGACTCCCTAGAAAAAGCTGCTCGCACCTACAAATTTGTGGTGTATTGTCTAAGAGTGTAGAAAGCCAAATTCAATTTTCTCGACTCCCCTTCAGAATTCCATACGCCTTTTCTTTGTCGCCACCGCAAACTCAAGCTGTCATGGCCAAATTCGCCATAGAAGATTTTCGGCTGTCGTCGGAAGAGGGCGCAACGTCCTCCTCTTCCTCTCCCTTCGAAAGCAGAGTTCGACATTGACAACCAACATATTTCTGCTTGAAGATCTGGACTATGGCGAGTCTTTAAATTTAGAGGATTTTCCTCCCATAGATTTCTCTATGGATGATTTCAGGTTTGTGATTGAGCAGACGAAAGACTGGGGGGCTTTTCTAAAGAAAAATATTCATATACCTCTGCAGGCGATTTTACCATTAAATATTGATTAACGTGTATGCTTTGTTTGAAATTTATGAGAATAATGAGGTTTCTGAGGACATTCATCAATGGAAATTGATGCGTCGTTGGGGAAATTGTAGGTTGCACAGCCGCTTGAAAATTGCACAGATGTAGCTTTATTTGTATATAGTTAAACGTTTATTTGTATATAATTAAATTTAACATTGATTATTCTTTACATGTCCTTCTCACAAACTAAAATCACACTTAAATGAAGTATCCTTTAAGCTAAAATTAAATTTAGCAATCCCCTTTTTGTTGCTCTTTATTTATTTATTTATTTAATATTCATTTCAAATATTTCTTATTTTTAATTTAATTTAATTTATTTTAATCGGTTAAAATTTTGCGGTGAAATTCTGCGGTGAAAATTTTGCAGTGAATTTTCTTGATGAAAGGTCAGCTGTCCGATTTGCTGATATTCAGGTGCACACATTCCTTATTATTTTCTAATACATATTTGCTCATATATTCTCAAGTATGAATTTTCTCCATTAATACTTGGGTCTGTGGTGAATTTTCTCGATTAATACTTGGTTCTGCGGTGAAAATTTTCTACATTAATACTTGGGTCTACGGTGAAAATTCTGGCGGTAATTTTCTCCATTAATACTTGGGTTTGCGGTGAATTTTCTCCATTAATACTTGGGTCTGAGGTGAAATTCTGTGGTGAAAATTTTGCAGTGAATTTTCTTTATTAAAGGTCAGCTATTCGGTTTGCTGATATTCAGGTGCACACATTCCTTATCTTTTTATAATACATATTTTCTCATATATTCTCAAGTATGAATAATTCACCACAACTACCAAAGATTACCAAAGGTAGACCTAACACAGTTACTCTACAGAGCCTTTATGAGTATATAGAGTCTTTAGAGAAATGTAGAGAAGAAAGAGAAGTTAGGCTACAAACCCAGTTAGAAGCCATGCTGGAAAAAAAATTCACATCTATTGAAGATAAGATCCAAAAACAAATAGAAAATAAAATAGAACTATTGGAGAATAAAATGGAGGCAATGGAGACTAGGTTGCAGGTCATAGAAAAACGAAACCAAGATACGAACCAAACATCCCCGGAAGGAGATGTTGATAATATAGAGAGTCTTAAAATGAAGGACATGATTAAAGAACTAGAAGAAAAATTTAACAGCAATCTCACCCTAAATAGTGGGACAGGTAAATTAGATATCAAACCAATTAAAGATGAAATGAAAAAATTGTTTGAATTAGACCATGAGCGTAACAAAAGGGCCTTTAACCTTATAATCTTTGGTTTGAAAGAGGAGGTAGACAAGGATACTTTAGCCATAGCCCAGACATAATTACATAATAGATTACAAATTGAAACCACGTGTCTCACAAAAGAAACAAGGTTAGGGAAATTAACTGAGAATAAAGGAAGGTTGATCCGAATAAAGGTGAGCTCTACTGACCATAAATATGACATACCTAGTAAAACCTCAAGTCTAAAAGGAACAAGAATATTTATAAATGAAGATCTCATTCCAGAAGATCAAGCAGAATTAAGAAAGGAGGTTCAAAAGGTAAAAGAAGTTAGGAAGGAAGGAAAATGGGCAATAATCAGAAATAGAAAAGCCGTTATTTGAGATAGAAACCAAAAAGATAGTAATCAATAGCAATTCAACATGCTCCGAATTCTTTCTTGGAACTTTCGGGGCTTTCCATGGAACAACAGCCCCAAACTAAGTTGGATCTTAAATGATGTTGATATTATATTGCTTGTTGAAACTTGGGAGCGTGAAAAATCTAAGGTCCCTAACATAGATGGCTTTGCACTATGGTCTACCTGGAACAAGTGATCCTCTCGTAGAGGCATTGGGGGCATAGCTTGCTACATTAAAAAGAACATCTCCCCCCATGCTAAGATTTATAAAAATGACCCTCACAACCAATATAGTTGGATTGAGATTACTAACATTAAGGCCTACATAGCAATCTATTATTCCCCCCCCCTCCCCCAATAATTCTAACTTCTATAAGAAAAATAATCTAGATAAAAATAGTCCTTATAATGGTTTAGAGAATGATATTTCTAGCCTAAGGAATGAAGGTAATATCCTTTTAGTGGGTGACTTTCATGCTCGAACTTCAAGCAACCAAGCTATTCTTCTAAGCAATCATTCCAACCTCAATCCTCTTTGGTTAGACGAAGACCTTACTCTGGCTAGCCGGTACAAAAGGAGCTCTGAAGACCTTGGGGATAATTTGTTTGGGTCAGAGCTAGTCAAGCTCTGTAGTGCTTAGGATCTCATAATTTGCAACGGTCTAAAGAAGTGGCCCAATTCTAGCCAAATGACCTGCATCCATGGGCTTGGCAGCAACGTGGTAGACTATGTTATTTCTGATTTCCCTTTATACAACGAAATAATAAGTTTTGACATCTTAGACGACCACGAGCCTGACTCTAATCATAGGCCTTTACTCATAACTCTCAATTTTTTCATGCATAGAGATCCCATAGAAGATAATCCTTATAGTCAAAAGAACTTAATCTTAGATAGAAATAAAAATGATCTCTTTCTAAAAGAATTAAAAACTAATTTTCTTCCTTTATCTAGTATAGACAACATAGTTGACCTCTATCATAATTTTACTACAACCCTCTCATATTATATTAACAAGTTCTCAATTGAAGTCTCAAGTAATAAAAGAAATAGAAAAACCAACACATGGTATGACAAAGATTGTAAAAGTGTGAGGAGAGCAATTAAGGAAGTTGTTGATGAATCTCTCAAAATTGACAAGCTAAAAATCTGCAAAGCCTTAACTAAAAGGAAAAAAAAGCAATATATTCGTAAAAGACAAGAGAATCTCTTACACCTCTCTAAGGTGGATCCTAAGAAATTCTGGAGGCAGATTCTAACTAGGAAAACTAAATATAATAATAAAATTGCTTTACACAACTGGAATTCCTATCTTAAAAAGCTTTATGAATCTCCAAATGCCAAGGATTTTGAAACCCTGCTCACAACAAAAGAAGTTTTCTCATTAGAAGACATTTATTTTGGGGTTAAACACCTGGCAAATGGGAAAGCTAAAGACATTGAAGGTTACCAGGCGGAAATCTTAAAAATGGGAGGTCCTGTCCTCAACCCCCACATCCACAAGATTTTCAACCAAGTGGTTAAGCAAGGGTTCCCTAAACCTTGGACTCAGAGCCTCATTATCCCTATTTTTAAAAGCGGGGATACAAATAACCCCTCTAATTATTGGACAATTATGATCATCCCTCTCTTAGCCAAGTTATATGGTATTATTTTGGAAAATAAGTGTAGCATTTGGCTTGAAAGTGAAGGTAAGCGGGCTAAAGGCCAAGCGGGTTTTAGAAGACAACACTCAACAATGGACCACCTCGTTACACTTAGGATCATTGTGGAGGAATGCCGCAATGATAAATCCAATCTCTTATGTTTCTTTGTGGACTTTAGAAAGGATTTCGATACGGTTCCTAGAAACAACCTATGGAATAGATTAGAAGAGCTAAATGTTCCTTTCGAACTAAGAGCGGCCGCTATAAGGTTATACGAGAATGTAATTGCCAAGTTAAAGAGAAATGAGGAGTGGCCGAAAGATATTAAGTGTAATATCAGAGTTAAACAAGGTTGCCCCCTCTCCCCTACCCTATTTTGAATTTACATCGACAAGCTAGAAGGTTGTTTAGAGGAAGCAGGATGTGATGGCACAGTCTTAGCTGAGATAGTCATCATCCTTCTTCTCTATTCTGACGATATTGTTCTTCTCGCAAGGTGCCCATTTGATCTTGATAAGCAACTTAAACTTCTTAAGGATTTCTGCTCTACCATGGGTATGTCTGTTAACACTGACAAAACAAAAGTTATGATTATCAAATCCAAGAAGGACACTCTAATTTTATGTATGACAATAGTAACTTGCAGAAAGTGTCTTCTTACAAGTACCTAAGAATTGATATTATTCACAAGCTCAACTGGAACTATAACATTTAGAAAAGGATTAATGGGGGGTGGAAAGCTTATTTTGGTCTTGAAAATAATTGTAAAACGACAAACCTCGTAATGTGGGATAGAAAGAAGTTCCTCTTTGAAAATTTAGTCACTCCTGTTATCTTATATGGATGTGAGGTTTGGGGTTGTAGCATCTCTAGAGAATCATGGAGAAAGATTGAACAAATCCAGAAGAGTTTTATAACTTATAACCTTAAAATTAAAAGCAATACACCCTATCATATTCTCCTTATAGAAGTGGGTCTTTCCCCTATTGAGAGCCTAGATATGACTAGGCTTCTGTTGTACAAGCACAAGCTCAATAGCATAGGAGACCATAGACTTCCTAAGCTAGCTTTAAATTCCAGCCAAAACCACCTAAGGCTTAAATGAGGTTGGTATAAAGACACCAGGGCCTGGTTAAACCATTGGGAGATCGACGAGAATGTTGCATTGCAAAACATTAATAACATTAAAAAAATTGTTACTTCTAAGTTCAAAGAAAAAATGTGGTGTGAGAAAGATCTAGCAGCTAAAAGAAAATTAAGATATTATAAGGAGGTCATCAACCCCACCCTAGAAGATCAAAAGCATCTATCTGTTTTAACTAGCTCAAAGAAGAAAATTAATATAGCCAAGATTAGAATGAACTCTCATGAGCTCCATAGTGAAACAGGTCGTTGGACAGTTCCTAAAACACCATGGATGGAAAGGATCTGCCATCTCTGTGAGAATATGAACTTCGAGGATGAAAATCACTTCCTCTTAGAGTGCCCCGCGTACAACCACATTAGAGCTCAATTTCATAATATTTGTTGCAATACTGACCTTCGTAGCCTTTTAAGATTTCAAAATTATAGTGAGCTTGGGAGGCTTCTCTCCAAGCTTTTTGAGCATAGGAATAAAATCTTAAATCAAACTAAATAACTCTTTTCTTTAGGTCCGATAGACCAAAGATTGGTCACAGTGGACGTTAACCACCACCATCATCATCATCATCATTATTATTATTTTGAGAAAAGATTTATTTGGATATAACAATTTAACTATTAAAATATACACAGGGATAGAGTTTACCACTTTAAAATTAAATATAATATATTTTATAATTATTAACCGATTTTCATAAAGCGTTGAATTAAATTTAAATTATTCATTTTTATAATTATAAGTAACATTTTTATTCATATTAATCTATTTCATAACTAATTTTAACTAAGCCACAAGGCACTCTTTGTAAACAACTCTCGTAGCTACCACTATGTACATCTATGCAATTCCAGATTGAATGTTTAACGATTGAAGATTTTTGTGCTGTCAGATTAGTAGTTATAAAAAACAATTAACAGGCATTAATAGTTAGAGAAAAACTACATATTAGTATTAAAAATTCTCTAATATTCTTAGGAATAACAAATGCTCTAGTTTTTATCTGCATGTTCTTGATCCCTGAAACAAACAAACGAAAAATCCTTGGAATAGATGAATAGATGTCGTCTAAGAACGCAGAAGGAAGAGAAGGGAGGAGGAGTTGAACTCGAGTGCACCCCTTCAGCCCGCAAAACCACACCAATTGAATAGCTGGAAAACCTTAATGTACTGAAACAAAGTTGTGTGAATTTTGTTTGTTAGTAAGAGTAATAAGCTAGTCCTTAGCACCTTTCAATTTCCATTTTAGGCTTTGAGTTTCCAAATTTTCCATTATGTTCATTGTCAATTTCCATTTTAGGCTTTGAGTTTCAGAATTTTCCATTCTTTTCATTGTGATGTACATTATTTATAGGTTTCTAAAGTTAAATTGTGATTGTTTCATGGCTTTCTGGCACAAATAGTTTCTTGCTCGGAATCATTAAACCAATACGAATGTTTAAACCGATATGAATGTTTGTTGTTTGGAATTCCATTCGTTTACATAATGTTGATGTCTCCCATCTTTAAATTTTAGGAAACTGTTCCGCATGAACCAAAGAGTAGAGGGGAGAAAAGTCCAAACGATCATTTTCATTTTAAATTCATGATTATAGAAACAATGAAACAATCATTTTTCATTTTCAATTGATGTCTCTAAAAGTTGTAGGTCGACATGCATTTTTTCTAAAAAGAGTAGGTAGGACGTATACAGTAGCCGCCTCCAGAGGCATATGCTTGGCCAGGGCAACATGTTCATTGTAATGCCAAGGTCTTGTGAGTGATCTTTATCATTTGGAGAGTAGCTGAAAGAAACTCAACCCTTTCATTAGGTAAGAGTAAGCTATTAATTTGATTTCATCTTTGCGGGGATGAATGCTATGTTGGTGCTCTAGACAAAATAAACAATGAATTAAAGTTTAGTGAAAGAGAAACGCTCAAATTTGGGCCATATATATATATATATATATATATATATATATATATATATATATATATATATATATGAATTTAAAATTCTTTCTTTTATTAATTGTGAATAAATCCTATATATATAATTTAACAAAATTATATAAATTTTATTTTATTTTTTATTTTTTAACATAAAAATAAAGTTTAAAAAATATTTTATTTTTTTGAGTTGACAAATCATATTAAAAATTGATTTATTTGTCCCCTATTAGGGTGAGAGCGGGCATAATCAATGATTTGGGGATTCGAATAATGGGCGGGTTGTCTGACATTAATGAGGGGCGATGGTCTTATACCACGCTGATCATGTGAGGGTACAAAAAAATGAATGGGGAAGACACGTCGGGGGCGGTAGGGAAGACCACATGCAGGAGGATGGTTGTGTGGTGGAGCTTGATATGGTGGCAGGAGGAGACGAGCATTTCTCTGTTTGGCTTTCTTATCGTGGTTATTATTCGAGTGTCTATGTGGAGCGGCAACAAAACAAGGGATCGTCCATGGAGAAGGAGTTGTTGGGCGCTTCCGAGTTGGCTTCTGAACCTCATGGCATGTGAGGCTGGGTATGTTATTTCTCCTCATTTCTCCCTGGATCTAGTGATAGGTAGTTTCATTTATGATTGTAAATGGGTCATGGGATGGCCGAATCTGGCTGGAAATGAATGGAATTTGTGGGAGAGTCCAGGGAACATAGTCATGTTTTTAAATTTGGAAATTTCCATTCATGTTTCTTTCAAATTTGGAATAATTCTATCTTGAATGGTCATTGTCTCCTGTGTACAATGACACCGCTTGCTAGCCGGACTTGATTGGCCGGCTTGGTATTCCAGATCGCTATCGCTTAAAGGGGTCTATCACTCACTAGGGCACTGCTTGCTTACTGTAGCGACTTACTCGACTAACTCTAGGGGGGAGAATCTCCTTATCTTTCATAAGGCTGCTCGACCGAAGGGAGAGGATAATGGATTTATTCCCCTAAAATCGCTAGCTAGAAGGTAAGGTCCTGACAATGGGAGTCGGGCTAGGAGTAGAGTTATTTCTATCAGTTGGGGTTGGGAAGGGTTTGAATCTTAGCAGACGGTTCATTCATGAAGCCATCATAAATGGCAGGTTTTTTGTTACAGTGTCTGGGAATAGAGTTTGTTAAGGGTGTCAATTTATATGTGTTTGATTTGTGAAAATCCTCAATCCACTAAGGACCACCTCAACGAGGTTAAGTTGCAAATTCAAAGTTATTGGAGTAGTGTAGGCCTCAATGGTCTTCTGGTTCATAGGGTGGATTCTAGAAATGAGAAATAGATAAGTGGTTCCACTACTAAAAATAGGACGATGTGGTTGTGGTGTAAAATGCTTCTTGACTGTTCTATTGCACCCGCTACAAGTTGCTCTGTTAGGTGGTTTGAACAAAGTCCTAACAATACAGCAGGCGGGGGTAGGACCAGTGTTTCGGTGGAAAGTGGGACTTTGGATTGGCTCGGGATGGTGACCAGGGTTCTGGACTGGCTTAGCAACACAACAAAGGACATTGGTTGGGTTGACATGGTGAGGAGGAAAAAAACTACAGGGGCAAGCGACGACGCTGCCAGCCAGGGCAGCAATAGTAGATACAAGAAAACAAAGGCCAATTCCAGGGCTTGTGGCAGCAATAAGAAAAAAGGTGGTTGGCGCACTAATGCACAACAACTACATGAGGCTATGCAGGCTTATGATGTTGGCACACCGGCGAAGGTGAAGCATTTGATAAAAATGTGGGAGCCTCAGACCTGAACCGTCATGCAGCAGAGAAGGTTAAGGTGGAGTACTGGCAAGATCTTGTCTCAAATTCAGGCAACACTCGAGGACGCTTGACTCAGTACAAGCACACAGTGCATCTATACTGGATGATGAAGAGCTTCCTAGGCCGAGCTATAATGTATCCTAATGGGCAGGTCAGGGAACCAGAACCGGGACTACAGGAAATTAAAAAAGACTTGCAGTTGCTCCAGGTTCAAATTCAATATCAAAACAAATGGCCTATTGCATGGTGGTGTAGTTGTTGTGACTAAGCTTGGAAACAAGGATTGGGATGGAGATGGAGGGGATCTTGAGCAAGAAAAATTTAGGTGCGGGGCTTAATTGAACGATTATTCACGAGAAAATGTGGTAGGGCTTGAAAGTGTCGAATGATCTGGTGTTGTGAGATCTGTTTGTTTTAAACTAGTTGTGTGATGCATGGATAGAAACGATATGATGTTGTTGCAGGAATCTTCACAACCGGCGTTGCTTTAATCATGATCTACGTGTGGCTGTTGTTGCTAGCCGAGGGTGAGGGCGTGAGAGACAACGTTCAATTGATGTCATTTGAAATTCTGTGTAAAGTATCGTTGTTGGAGGAGGAGCCGGTAGGGTTGAAATTCACACGGGCTTCAAGGATCTGGAGGATCATGGATCGTAAGGACAAACTTTCGTGGATTAATTGGTTATGCAATGACTACATGCATCCAATTCTGTATAAGATCCACGTGAGTTGGCAGAGATGACTAGGTTGTGAATTGAATTAAATCAACCTTTGTTCCTGAAATTAGGGAGCTGCCTTGGTCTGCCAATAGTTTTTTTTTAAAGTAAACACCGCTTCGGTTTGCCTTCCTGAATTCGATTTTCAGTTTGACGTCTTGATATTTGGTCCACAATGTATAAGAGTCAAGTTCTTGGCAATATCATGGGAAAATTGACATGCTCAGCTTCAATGGTAGTCTTACTCACTGGCAGAATCTCCTATCGCTGCAATGCTCAAGTCAACATCGATTGAAACTTCCGCAATGTCTTCGCCATGGAAGACTTATTCCAGCCATAATTTTCCATGTTTAAGCATCAATGCTTCCTACTTCCTGGGCCTCGTTAGAAGTATACTAGGTGATGGGTATTACATGAACACCTTCGATCATCATTGGTTGGAAGACGTCCACACAATAGTCAAGGATTGTGTATGGATGTCACTTCTTCTATTATTTGTTGGAAGGCATTATCATATCACATTATTTTATTGTGATTTTTTTTGGGTTATTGGAAATTTCCAATTTTAGTAGAGAATTGTGTTGGTGTTTGTCTATAAAAAGGGTTAGTGGTTCTTAAATTGGAAGTCTCGATGTCCGAAACATCAATTCTTGTGTGTTTTATTGATTATAAAAAGGGTTGGTAGTTCTTAAACTGGGAGCCCCGATGATAGAACATCAATCCTTATATAAGGTCAAGTTGTTTGATCAACTTTTGAACATATTCAGTATCCATATCTCCATCCTAGCAATTGACGGATAGCCAAAAGCGAAATATCCGACAAATGGTGGTTGGTCCGTATGATGGTTCATCACTTGAAGGTTTTTATCGTGGAAGCCTCGACATGTCAAGTTTTAAATATTGCTGATTTTGCAAAGTTCATCAATAATGGTTTGAAGCAGTTATGTTTTAATTGGAGGTCAAGTAACAACTCGAAAATGTGGTGGTGAAAAGAGAGGTGTTTGCAAGATTCTAGATTGGATGTGGGTGCTGATGAAGATCATTCAGACATAGATTTATTTTGGTTGTAATATGTATTTTTAATGTTATCCATGTAAGCATTAACAAAGGGTGTTGGAAGTAATGCTTCGATGTCATGTGTAGTTGTCGTTGTGAGTCCCTAGGGGTTAGTCTAGAAACTGTTGATTCTTATGGTATGAGTTGGAGATGAGTTGGAGTCATGATCTAGATGTGTCAAAGTCAGTGTTTTATGTCCTTTATATATGTATCTCTTGTGATCAATAAAATATGTGCGTGATTTGTGTACAATCTCTCTAGCTCCTTCAAATTTCTAATAATTCATATATCTTATTTCCTGGCCTTAAAGTTTAAAAAAAATATTCAGTTATAATAAAATTATGTTTAGCTCAACTAAACATAATTTGCTTTTATTTTACATTAATTTACATTTTAATTTTAGATAAAAACCCAAAAATCTCAAAAATTCACAAACGATACCCACAATGTTTTATGAATGTTCCATTTTAATTAATAACAACGAAATTAGTATTTTTTTATTTATTTCACATCTCTCGGTGGTATAGGTTAAGTAGGTTTAGTTGTCGAACAAGTTGTGACTCGGGTTTGAACCATCTCAATCACGAATGCAGACCAAAAGGAGTTGTTACTTTGTGCATATTTCATATGGTGAAAGAAAAATAAACAATCCTGCTCACTTCAACACTTGTTCATGTCACACATGAACACGTAGGTTTTTTTTTTCCAACATATTAAACTTGAGATAAGATAGAATGCATATGTCTTTAACTTTTCTAAAATAATTAATTAGGTTGGATGATATAAAAATAAATACATGATCCTGAATTGGTAGAGTAGATTGAATTGATTGTTTATAATAGTTTTGGTAGTTTTTCTCTCTTGTCCACCAAAATTACACATTACAAAAATAAGAATATAGTATATGGTTATTCTTTTGGAAAATTTTGAATGGGTATCTATCAATGATAATTATATTTGAAATGTTTATAATTATTGAAACATCAACATTTATATGGAATAATTTCAGTTATTATAGGACAATATTAATTATTATTACTGGTAAACAAACACTTTGTAAGAAGTAAATATATTGAATAATCAACAACAACCAAATATTAATGTAATTTCTTATCCAAC
This sequence comes from Pinus albicaulis, assembly GCA_034641835.2. Lineage (NCBI taxonomy): Eukaryota > Viridiplantae > Streptophyta > Pinopsida > Pinales > Pinaceae > Pinus > Pinus albicaulis. The sequence continues at coordinate 296,107,054 of CM076579.1, read as the reverse complement.
TTATAACTTCTAAGCCCTTTGTAGACCTAGGTAGGGTAACCTATTGGTTGATAATTATCTTCACAACAATAAAGGAAGTGTTGTACACAAATCATCATTTTAGCATAAGGTCCTAGGCTCTAAAGTGAATATGCAATTCCAAACCCTTACTTGACTTTCTGTATCTAATTATTGAGTTGAGAGAGGTTCTAGAGTCAATTTTTTTATATTGTAATTTGGTTTTTCATTAATAAAATTAAGAACAATTTTTTTTAGATAAAAGAAAATATAATATACATATCGCATTAAAATATAAAACATATAAATAGTACTTATAAAATAAACATCCATTTTACTATATAAATTAAAATAATGATTACATAACTATCTTTAAATTTAAGTAATAAGGAGTTAAAATTTTAATATTTACAATATAACTAGATTTTTAATCATGAATATTTACCATGAATATTATTAACTTTTAAATATATTTTTTAATAATACCATGTACTAATACCATGGTTTTTCAATACCAAGGGCCATATAGGTCTTTTATTATTATTTTATGGATCTAGTATTTTAATTATTTTGTTAGAATACCATGGGCCAATACCATGGCTTATCAATGCCACATGCCGAAAAACTATAACTTATTTTATAACATTTCATAATTAAATGTAAAAGAAAAAAGGTTACAATAACTTTTGAGGGGTATATAAACCCTCCATCCTCAAATATCCCCATGGAGATTAAATTGAGGTTATAATAAATTACAAATGAGAAAATTTTATATATACATATGTGAAATTTATATAATATAAATAATATTATAAAAAAGAGAGAGAGGAGAGGGGAGAGAAGAGGAGAGAGGGAGGGAGATAGATGAATTTGGAGGAGGAAAGAGAGGGGGGGAACGCGAAAGAAATTGAGAGATAGAGGTGGAGAGAGAGAGGGAGTGAAAAGGGAGAGATGAAGATGGACTTAGGGAGAGAGGAGACTAGGGGAGAGAGAGAGAAAAAGAGAGGATATAGATAGGGAAAGAAGGGGAAGAGAGAGGCACAAAGACATAGATATGGAAGAGGGGGGTGGAGGGGGAGGGGAGCGGCGCAGAGAGAATGGGAGAGCCAGGGAGATAGGGGAGAGAGAGAAAAGGAGAGGATATAGATAGAGAAAGAGGGGGAAGAGAGAGGCACAAAGACATATATAGGGGAGGGAAAGGGGGGGCAGGGAGAATGGGAGAGCCAGGGAGATAGTGATAGAGTTGGAGGGTGGAGAGAGAGAGAGAGAGAGAGTGTGTGTGTGTGTGTGTGATGGGGATATAAAAATGGAGGTGGGAGAGAAAGGGAGAGAGAGGAAGGAAGAGAAAGAGGCCTTGAGAGAGAGGAGAGAGAGAGATAGATTTGGAAGGGGAAGAAAGACATAGAGAAAGAAAGGTGGAGAGGCAAAGGGAGTGACAAGATGGAGAGTTGGTGAGGAAGAGAGGAGAGCAAGAGGGAAGAGAGATATATATATATATATATATGGAGATATTGCAATAAGAACTTCAAAGTTATGGTCCAATTAAATGTTTGAAAAATATTTTTTTCAATAATATTGAAAAATAAATAGTCATTTTCCAAACTTAAACATTATAACTTGGATTGGTCAATACTAAAATAATAGTGGTCAACAAGAATTGTTAGAGTTTGCCCTTGCCCTTGGCAAGGATTAATAAGTGTTTTGATGCTTATCATAAATTGATGATTATAGTCATTTATTAACCATTTATATTATATAGTTATGTTAGTTATATAATAATTAGTATATAATTTAAACATATATACATTTAAAAAAAAGGAACAAGAGATTTACCCCACCTTACCATGTGGATTCGAACAAGAGATTTGCCCTCACCTTACCATGTGGATTCTTAATCTGTAAATAGGTTTTGTTACAATACTATGGGCCAATACCATGGGTTATCAATATTGTATGCCCAAAAAACTATAACTCACTTCATATGACACTCAAACATTTTGATTTGTGTATATTACTATGAATATTCTAGAATATTTTATAGAGGTTAAATCCCTACCACTCACCTAATAACTATTAATAATTAAATTTAAATTTTGGAAAACCTTATTAAAAACTAGATATAAATAACCATGAGAATATTAATATTAATAATTTTTTAAGACTAATAAAAATTACAAAATAGATAGTCAAAGTTTGGCTAGGACAACTGGTTGGGGATGAGCCTTGTCATCAAGACGGCCCAAGATCAAACCTTACGGGGGATCATACCTTACGAGGGTGGGTTTTCCATGTGCTAGGGGGATGAGACATGATAAAAAAACCAGTCAACTTATGGCTAGGGTGGCCCAGGGTGAGGGTGCCTTTGACAGCTCGGATTAGGCCTTAGATGCGCTCCTTAAACCACATGTCAAGCCTGGATGGGGTGACAACTTATGGCTGGTGTGGCCCACGCCGCAGGAGACTTTGACGACTCGACTTAGGGCTTAGATGTGCTCCTCAAGCCACAGGTCAAGCCTAGAGGGGGTGACTTTGATGGCTCAACTTAAAGCTTAGATGCCCTTGGTCAAGCCTAGAAAATCACAAACCACTTGAAAAACCAAAAAATATAAAATAAATAATAGAAAATCAACTCTCTCCTCAAACTGTCATTTTTAAAAATAATTTATAAATAAATTTAATTATTAAAAATTTATGTTTTAAAGATAGTGTAAAGTTAAAAGAAATGTTCATATTAAATTTCTTCAAAATTATATATTTATGAATTCCAAAAATTTTAATAAAAACATGCTTATTCTATTTTTTCAAATATATAATATTACAAAAATATATATATTTTTAATATCAATAAATTTTTAATATTACATATTTACACTATAATATCATAATAATTATAATAAATAAACATCTTAATTTAATATGGATTTCCAAATATATTTTATATTATAAGTAAATATTTAAACATTTCATTAATGGATTAAATTATATTAATATTAATAGATTAATATTTAAAATGAGGTTTTTAAAATTATTTCATTTTAAATTAAGTGGATGGATGGAAAAGATTTAATTAAAAAAAAAAATATTTTTAAACACTTTGAAACATATATATATATATATATATCAAATTAAATTCTAGTTTTAATTATTGTAGTTAATCAATTTGTTTATTATTATTTTATTTTAATTATTTTAACAATAATATATATAAATTTCATATTCAATGCTACAAATAAATAAGTATTAAAATATGAAAGAAACATTCTTATTCGAAATTGTAAGACAATATGATTTAAATTTAATAATATCAAACTTATCAACATTAATCAACTATTTAACTTATATAACTATGCTAATTTGTAAAATTTAAAAATCTATATATATAATGGTCAGATATGTTGAAAACATTATTTTCCTTAAATCAAGAACTCCGACCATTATAAACTTCATATTTAATGCTACAAACAAATAAGGATTAAAATATGAAAAAAGCATCCTTATTAAAAAGTTGTAAGAATTTAAATTTAATAATATCAAATTAATCAACTATTTAACTTATATAACTATGCTAATTAGTAAAATTTAATTAAAAAAAATTAAAATGTTAAATAGGTTGAAAACATTATTTTTCCTGACATCGAAAACTCTAGCCATTATAGATACCTTTGGTATCTAATAAGAGTTGATTTAGAAAAAGTTTTTTTTTTCTTTGGTTGGTTTAAATTATAGACAATAAATTCAACTTTGATTGTTTAAAGTAGTTGATAGATGTGCATATGTCAACTTTGATGCATCAAACTTGAAAAATATCAAATAACTTACAAGTAACTTGATTTTATATAATGTATATATGTTATCGTTTCTGTAAATGAAAGTACACACTTTCAACATAATATAAAACTGTCACAAATTTTAATTAAAAAACAAAATGACTTGATGTATATATGTCATTATTTCTGAAAATGGAACAGAATATAAAAATGTTAATTTTTTTTTTTAATTAAAAAACAAATGAATTGACTTAAAAGTCGAATATAAAAATGTCACATTTTTGTTTTTTAATTAAAAAAAGACAAAAACAAATGAGTTGACTTAGAAAGCGTACACTTCAGAAGTTCTCTAGCGGCTTAAAATAGATCTTATTTTACAACTGTCACGTGTACCGCATCAATCCACACGGTTTCAGGAACCTATATATACCCTGTCGAATCCCGCAGCCATTCGCACCATCAAACACTCGCAGTCGAAGAAGCAGCCCTATCGAATTCTTGCCCTATCGCCGCCGGAGCCCGCAACCATTAGCACCATCAAACACTCCGAGTTCGAATCCTTGCCCTATCACAGTCCCCTGTTTTAAGACACAAAATTTAGTGACTCCACCGCAACATGGTCAAACCCTTGTCAAAACAAAGCAGCCCGAGCGGACCGGAAAACTGCCAAATGAAGTTGCGGCAGTTCAAAGGAATCCGACTGAGAAAATGGGGGAAATGGGTGTCGGAAATTTGAATGCCGAATTCCCGGGCCAAAATCTGACTGGGCTCCTACGACTCCCCGGAAAAAGCTGCCTGCGCCTACGAATTTGCGGTGTACTGTCTAAGAGGGTCGAAGGCCAAATTCAATTTTCCCGACTCCGCGCCGCAAATTCCATGCGCCTCTGCTCTGTCGCCACCACAAATTCAAGCCGCCGCTGCCAGGTTTGCCACAGAAGATATCCATGTGCCATCGGAAGAGGATGCGACGTCCTCGTCTTCCTTCCAAAAATACATATTACAAAAACCAAAATACAGTTTGTATTACCATCCTTTTGGGAAATCTTGAATGTGCATCTATCAATTATAATTATATCTGGAATTTTTATATGGGGTGCCAAGTGGATTATCAAGAAAGGCAAGTGGCATTCAGATGGACGAGGCAAGCACATGATGGCATGCATTCGCCTGCCAGGCATTAAGCCTTCATTTAAGGGGACGGTACTCTGCATGCTGGAGCATGATGATCTTCGCTGGATGCCATTTAATCCTGTCAGATAGACATAGGAAACAACAAATGTGGAGGTTAAATAAAACTTGCGGCCAAAACATTCTTTTGGGTAACAGTTTTCGTGGAGGAGCAAAGGATAAAGATACAGGTATTGCTCAACCAAGCTTGCAACTGTCACCGCGGGCTCTAGGTTATTGGTATGTTACAGTAATGAATTTTGGCCATGTCCTTCTCACCTTCTTTTATGAAATCATAGGCAATTGTAGGGCCTTGCATAAAGAAGCTAGGAGTAGTGCCAACATTGCTAGAATGCTTCATATTCATTTTGGGTATAGTTATGCTTCTGGGCAAGGTAGAAATTATTAGTATTTCAATAAGAAAAATATCAACCCCTGTTTTCGTAGTCCTTGTGGAACTCTGGGTAGAATTCTCTATAAAATTTCGCAATTTGAAAGGTTTACTGCTTGCCCTTGTCGCAGCTCTAATCAACATGTTCAATTATATGAAATCCTAAGCATGCAAAGCCAGGATAATGTTGAAGGTGGATTCTTCTATTGCTATAATTGTAATTTCTGTAAAATGAATATGATGTTGCTTGGTCCTCACTTCTATTTAGGCTCTTCACAGATTCTGTTTGTTAGCTACCTCAGTTAGTCTGATAGGAGGGATAAGTTGGGTCAGGTGTCTATTACTGAGATCCTTCGTCAACTATTTCTTATTAAACGTGTCTGTAATATGAATTATATGTGTTTCCACCAAAGGACGGAGCAACTCACTGCAATTACGCCTTTTGTGTTTATCAAATGTCACCCTGTACAGGCTCTCTCATGCACTTTTCAGGTTTACATATTCCGTGGTTCATAAACCAGAGGAGCGCAATGGTGAAGAAGCAGGCTAAAAAGCAACAACAAAGGGATAATGGGAAGAAAAAGCTTATGTGGAATAAAGTTGCAACTAGTAAACGAGGAAGAAGGACGAACAAGGAGATAATGGAAAATCTCTTTGAAGTTTATGTAGCAGGAAACAATCCACAAATTCGGAATGTATTTCACGGATGGGAAAGAGAGAGTGATAGTAAAGAGGAGGAAATTGAGGTTCAGGAATGAATTATAGACTTTGTGGCTGATCCTGGGACCACGAGAGGATGTCTTTCCCTTTTTCATCAATCGATCCATACTTACTGGATACTGAAATGTGTTTTAGCCAAAGCTCTCCAAAGCTTATAGATTAATGAAGGAAATCCTCAGATGCTTTCAATCTTACAGGAAATCAAAACTGATATTCGGGATATGAGGGTATCACAGTATCATGCAACTGCTATAAGAAGGATTGAAAGACAGCTACAGCAGATGCAACAGGTTGATATGCCAGGCTCGACAGCAAAGGACTCGGCTCCAGTAGACTCTTTTGATGGCTAATTTATTTTTAGTTAAAATGCTTTTTTCGGATATCTTATACATTTCATATTGTTTAATAGGCTTGGTAGTAAACAGTGAATAGGCCTTTGCGGCGAAAAGACGAATGAAACAGTTTCAATTTTGGATGGCATTTCATGCCTTAAGGTGGCCAACAGACCTGCTTCCTACGTGCAGGTTGAGGCCACGATCTGTGAATATGTTTGCAACTTGCTCTATATTTTGAGAAATAGAAAATGGTAAGGAACTACCAAATTTACAAAAAAAAAAAAATATTGAAAAGATCGGCTTACATCACTATTTATAGAACACTATCAGTTATTATTACTAGTAAACAAACACATTGTAAGAAGTAAGCATATTGAATAATCAACAACAACCAAAGATTATTGTAATTTCTTGTCCCACTTATAACCTCTAAGCCGTTTGTAGACCTAGGTAGTGTAACCTATTGGTTGATAATTATCTTCACAACAATCCACGAAGTGTTGTCCACAAATTATCATTTTAGCATAAGGTTCAGAGTTGTAACATACACCGATAACTTCACATGGAAATGTAAGGAGTTAAAAAAAAATTATACAAGTTACTCACGGGTAACTATCCAAATCACTATTAAATATTCCTTAATCATCATTAGATAGAATGTTCGCCAGTTCGTAGTGAAACCTTAGTATAAGAATAGTAAGTTGCTTAACCATTATCAACCTCTATTATGGTACATTAACATAAAACTGAATGAGATACCTTGCATTCATTTCATTATTCATGTAGTCATCACATACTTGACATTATGAACATCACAACAAGAAAGGAATCGACAATTGGACATAATAGTCAATCACATCATTGAATATCAATATACCTTGGAAACCCCGTAGGGTGAAAACCATCAATGTTTAATTTTGTTATTAAATGCTCGTGAGGGTGTTCAGCCCTCACTCAATGGATTATAAGGGAGACCATCCCTTAACAATCGTTTTAAATCTTACAAAGAAATATACAAATATCTAGCTTAAAGCCATTACAATAAATAAGATATAATTTACCCACTAATCTTCATATCTTCATATCTTGGTGGCATGGATGTACCTACAATGGACCATCATACATTGGATAATCCTGCAGCTCACACTCATCTTCATGAACCATAATCATTTACCTACAATGTACCATCGTACATTGGATCATCCTGTAGCTCACACTCATTTACATGTACCATAATCATTTACCTGCCACCATGTTAAGCATAATATTTCCTTTGTACAAGTCACCATAATTCCCTGCTAATGTTGCCTTCAACATACATTGATGTCAAGATTCATAAAGTATTAATTAATCATTTAATAAATCTATACTAGAGAAGCTTCTTCCTCTACTCATGTATATTCATGACATGAAAGAAAAATACCTTGACATCCTCCCTTTAACAACACTTACTGCATATGTGCTAGTTATAAGTCATCACATTAACTAATGTTTCCCTCGCATAAGCACACATTCCTGCAAGACAATAGCTACATCTCCCAAGCTTTTCTTTAAAAGAAACTGATACATTAGTTATGATATTCGTGCATGCGATTTACATAAATTTAATCAAAATAACTAACCCTTAAGCTATTAATTTTGGTGCATTAAAGGAAAGCTAACATAACAAATGTTGCTCCCATGCATGCAAATGCAAATATATTCCAAAAGAGTCTTTCCAAAGGAATGCTTAACACAAGAGATTCTGTAACACTAATGTAATAAAGCATACAAATACATGTCATCTTTTTCAAATATTATACTAAAAATCCTTTCCAATGTAGTCTAACACAACATGCTATATTTTCCCACATTCAAATATGTATACTCTTTCCAACGGAAGCTAATACAAATATTGCATACATTTTCATGATCTTATTCCAAATGAAACTAACATAATGGTTATGATAGGACAAAACATTCACAAATAATTCTTCCTAAAGAAAAATTATAACTAAATATTTCTTCTATCCATGCAAAGAATATATTTCTATAACACAATGGATATTCTTTGCGCATGCCATAGCTTATCATAATAGCTCTTCTTTAAGTTTTCTTGCCATAGTATATATCTAAGAACAAAAGTGACTATTTTCATACAATATTTTGCTTTCTTTCTTTCTTTTTTCAGAAGAAAAAAATAGCTAAATTATATAGAAATGTAAAACAGTACATCGTCTTATAGACAATATATTAAAAAGACCAAATTGCCATCCCAAGGATGTTGGCAAAAGATATATCAGCCCCTTGTTTCAAATACAGAGCCTAGATAGTCAATATGGCACATTAGAAAACCTGACGAGCAGGATGGGTAGGTTTATATAAAAGCGAAGCATCAGAAGATAGATGAACTAAATCAAGTACAAACTCTCATTGTTGAAGCCGAAAGGAGTGCTTTATCTTGTTAAAATTCATGTAAGACAGGCTCGCCTGGTGAGGGGTAGGATCGTTGATGATAAGAACAGGTACAGGCTCGCTTGAAAGTGACCGATACATCAGGCTCGCTTGATCAAGTTTGTGAAGAGAGGAGGCCAAAAAATATAGAATCCATCAGCTGCACTAGCTAGAGAGAGTAGTCATGATATCCCAAAGACTTGCTGGATAGATCAGATATGGGAACATATTAAGGCATCCTGGCTCGCTTGACAAAAAGGAGAGACAAAAGAAAAGTGAAAAGCATTGGTATGCGGGAAACCATATAAGCAGTATGAGCCGAAACAAAACAAAAAAAAAATTGATACCGAGACCCACGGCCTCCCCAAAGCCACAGTTAGGGAACCGGAAAATCCTTTTTCCAAACCAAATAGTTGTTTATGACCTGTTCAACCTTCATCATACCATATTCCATGTTCAACCCCTTCTTGGATAAGTGATCAACTCTGGTATTATTCTCCCTATGAATGTGCTTGAGAGGAGGTGATCCCAATTTTCTCCATAAATATGAAACCCTCATGTACCAGCCATTGGTTGAAAAGGATGAGATAGTGGAATGGCCCATAAAGAAGTCGATGATTAGCTTTGAGTCACCAAAGATAAAAATCGGATGAAGTCTCAAAATGAAAGCAATAAGTAACCCACACCACAGAGCCAGAAGTTCAGCCAGATTGTTGGATCCATGGGCCCCATTCCAGCAGACCTGGAACCTCTTGGATTCTGAAATTTTCAGCCATGCCCCACAGCCCATGACACCCTCTTGACAAGCAACATCAAAAAACATAGCAGGGAGTGAAATCAAGTGAGGACAAATCCTTCTAGATTCATCCCGAATGGGTGGAGAAACATATTTTCGATCGTTGATCCAGAACATGATGGAAGAGAAGATCTACGACATGTTGATTGGAGTTCCTTCAAAAATGCGTTTGTTCCTAGATTTCCAAACTTCCCATATGGGGAAGAAAGGTAATGACTGAAAATGCCTAGGCACCCTGTCCCATCTATGTGCCGACTCAAGGAAGTCAGAGGGAACCCAATCGTCCTTCAGTATGGGCTTGCTGAATAGCGCCCATTGGGATCTAATAGCAAGACAAGAGAAAAATAGGTGAATGGTTGATTCGAAATCGTTAAGGCAGAACACACATCTGCTGGGTCCCTGTACACCCCGCTTCATAAGGCCCTCCCAAGACATAATTTTACTTCTCCAAACCAACCAACAAAAAAGTAAGATTTTGGTTGGGATTTTCCTTCTCTAAAAGGTCACAAACCCAAACTGGATGTGGTCAATAATCTCAGCACCGTGGATGTCATTATATGTATTTTTAACGACCGGTGTGCCTTCCTTAGTCTTTATGGCCCAAATTAAAACATCACCATCCCTATTGTAGGCAAGCCTAGCCTTTTATTAAACAACCCGGAGATCGTTCCATTCAAGCGCAGCGGATCCCTGTAGGTTTAATTGTTCAGCCGTCTTAAAAATGGGAGAATTGAGTTGCCAATGAGATATAACCTGAGACAAGTAGAAAAGACCCCTCGATGAGAAGGCATGTACCGTGCTGCAGCTGAGGGAAGGAATATGATCCATACCACATATTTTATCCCCATGAATTAAAATATTCCGACCATCACCGAAATCCCATATAATACCTCCGGCCAATATATTTCGAACCTTCAAGAAAATATTCCGTATCTCTGATTTACAGTTGGGAGAAATGTCCTATTTACAATAAATGAATCTGAGGGGGTCTCACAGCAGGTATTTAGAAGAAATGAATTTTTCCCATATGCCCTGACAATGTATCGCCCTCCAAAGGGATTTGAGAAGGAGGGCCTTATTGAAAGCCCTAATGTTTATCAAACCCCATCCCCCCAGGCACTTCGGGAATGTAATAATATCTAAGCAACATAGGTGGAATTTCTTGTTGATACCATTACCTTCCGATAAGAACAGGGAGATCAACAAATTAATTTGAGACACAATGCCTTTATGGATGTAGAATAGGTGCCCCCAATACACCATGATTTGAGAAAGCACGACCTGTATAAGGATGTATCTACCACCTAGAGAAATCCATTTATGCTTCCAATTGTGGATTTTACGCCTGAAATTATCCACAAGCCAAGACCAATCCGAATTCCTGTAGCCATTAGGTTTTAGCCTATAACCAAGGTAGGTAAAACCTGATGCCTTCCTTTTTGTGTCTCCAAGAAAATCAACAATAAAGGAAATTTCTTCCTCATCCCCATCTCCATGGATGATAAAGGATTTCCCTTTGTTGATACAAAGACCAGAAGCTGCAGAGAACCTTATGAGAAGATAATGCATATAAAACCAATGGTTCCTTAAGATTCTCCCGAACAGAAGCAAAACATCAACAAATATAGAGTGGGTAACACTTACAGATTTAGAGAATGGATAGCCAGATATATATCCAGCTTGTCACGCCATATTGATTAGGCAGCTGAAACCGTCCATAATTAGAATAAAAATTAGGGGAGATAGCGTGCATCCTTGCCGAAGACCTCTCTCAGCACTAAATAAGTCAGTTGGTTTGCCATTAATCAGAACAACATATTTAACCGATATTATGCAACCCATGATCCATCTAATAGCTCCAGTAGAGAAACCACATTTCAACAATAACAGTCGGATGAAAGATCATTCAACCCGATCATATGCTTTAAACAAATCAATTTTCATAATAATGCCCTCCTTTTTACCTATATGCATACAATGCAAAGCTTCTTGAGCAATGGCGATAGCGTCATGAATATATCTCCCCCACAAAAAGCCATATTTTTCCTGAGCAATAATCCTTAATATTTTGTTTCCTTTCAAAAACCTAGGTAAAAGATTAGTATGCAAAATGTTGAATACTTTTTATTTTCTTTCAAGAATATGGTAAAAAAAAACTAGTATGAAAAAATATTTTTCTTTCAAGCGTACTTATCTTTTAAATCTTGAAATATCTTAACCCAATTAGACTCATGGCCCTTCTCCCATTCGTTCCCCAATAACTCTCGTGATGCCTTAGTCGTCCTAGTTCTACTCCTTATCACTCCATGCTTCTTCCGCTCAGCAATCAAAAATCTTTAGAGATCATGAATTCTGTAACAAACAAGTTTTACCAGCTTTACCAGCGTCTATTGGATCTAAGGATTATGATCTAGGTCCTTCGATCCAAGGCTTATGATGTAACGCTCCCACAGTGGTTATAATCGTCGAAAAATCCAACTACTTCTTGATTACAACTGATTCCAACGGTTTACAGGGATGTTACATACTCCCCCCCTTAAGAGAACACCATCCTTGGTGTGCTTCTCTCACTAAAATTTAAACTTACATTCATGATATAATAATATAAACAACCCAAATGGGTCCTTCCCCTTTACAATGAAAACACTTTTGTTTCCTCAAATGCCATTAAGTGAAACAATAATGTTTTTATCCATAGTCATAAACATGTATAACTCAAAATATATTCCATTTCCATTTTTAACTACTTATCCATTATTCAATTCATAAAAATATAGAAAAATCATACGAACTTACCATTACTTACCAATTACTATTGGAAGTAATGATGCCTTTTACACAAGCTCTCTGAGAATGGTTGAACAACCCATCAACACTCCATGGAAAGAGCCTATAATGTATGACTAAGAAATTCAATCAAATTAGTCACATAGTTTCAATCAAATAAAATACTTGCAATTATCAACATTCATGCAATATCAAGAGATCTTTTAATTAGAGTACTTCCACAAGTACTTAGAGAGCACCAACCCTATAATCAATGCATCACATGCACATTGTCTTAGCTCCTGCTAAAGACATTCACACAGTACTTAAAAAGTACTCAGAGAGCACCTAGCTCTTTAATCGTAGCAATGGTCAATCAATGCACCATGGGCATATCCTAGCCTCTGCTAAGACATTCAAACAAATTAGTAATAAAATAAATGAACTTGTACATTTGGTAATTAATTTTCCAAGCACTAAGCTCCATTCCTCTTAATATCCACATAAGATATTTACACAATCATATAAAAACTCATTTTAATATAACACATAGCTTATTACTCTACTTGTTCTGCTATGAGAACCACAATGGTAAACAAAATTCTCCTCCCAACCCATGGGAGTTGGTTTCCACAACCAAATCGAGTAATTTTCACATCCAGACAGTCATTTGACAAAATACCATTCTAGGTCTAGTATGGATTCCTTTTGGCAACATCATGCCTATTCCTCTGACATCGTACTGTCTATGAGGAATTTTGGACCTCCTCCAACAGGCTCCAAAATCAATAAAATTGCCTCAAGTTTTTCCCCTTCACCATCTTGGCCAACTCTTTTCCCTTAATGAGATAATATATCTCTAGGGAGAGGAAATCTGGGCAGGCAAGTGCCATCAACCCCTCCAGGCAGGCAACCTCCATCAACCCAAGGCCTTTGAGCCTTTCACAATTGTTCACAACTGTTTGGCATGTTAAATTTCTCTTTTAGCATTCTTTCCCACATTATTTTACTTAATGAACCATATTTAATTTATACATAAGGAAAAATAAAATTTATGTACATCATACATCATACTTAGCCCTCAAGGTGGAACCAATGATATCTAGATTAACAGGAAACATGACTAACATACATGTGTTGTACTTTATTATTTCCAAATAAAAAAATCATGCACATTAAGACATGATACTTTAACATTTACTGTTTCAATTCACATTGCAATTTTGTGATGTTTTACTTTCACAGGTTTTCTATTGCCATTAAGCTACCCATGCTTACTATAAGCAACAATGCTAATCATAAATATGTATTTCTTAAGCACGTATTATCTTACGGAATCATTTAATTTCCTGCATACAATGTTGTCATGCATACAAGTATATATAAATATTCATTAATGTGTATGTGTCAATAACGATTGAGGTAACATTCCCACGGTAATAGTCCAACATTTTCAATTACAATAGTGTATTGTTACCAATAGTCTGACATGTGAAGTAATTACTTGTTCACAACTTGCAATAATATTTAATCAAAACCAATTCATGCATATAGGTTTTATTAGTTAGTCATACAAAACTAACTAATTAATGCCACTAATAATCTTAATGCATCCATGACATGACTCATTCAAAAACTAGTGATTCAACAACTTGTTATTATATTCAAGTCTCACTACTTGACTCATTATGTATTTTTAACATCTAAAATGCCTCATTCAAATTAAATTTTAAAACATTCTATCATCCTATTCAAGGAATTTCCTCATCTTTTGCATTCATGCATTAGTTTCACACACCATCACTCTACACATTCATCTTTTTCAAGTAGTGCATGGTAACTTTAGTTATGTTCATTAAATGTATGAGTAATATGTCATATAACCATTGTTAATAAACGACTCTCACTTTCACTAGTGAGTACTCATTTTGTTCATAAATACAACAAAGGTTTTATTGTCGTCTCACTTTCACTAGTGAATACCTAGGTTGTTCATAAGTACAACAAAGGTTTTATTGTCTTTCATCCTCAACAGGATTCCAATGTTATGAAAATTGTTTTGCAACAACATTTATTACTTTTTACTCTTTAATGTAGTTATAAATATGAATCACACATCTCATGTCAAAAGTATACTACTGCATATATCATTCAATATGTAGATTGCTAGAATCATATATCAATCAATATGTAGATTTCTAGAATCATACCTTAACTGATGTCCATTAGTAGCATACCTCAATTTATTTTCGCTTAACAAATCTCAAAGATGCCAATGCTACAACCTTTAGCTCTTATACCACTTGTAACATACACCGATAACTTCACATGGAAATGTAAGGAGTTAAAAAAAATTTATACAAGTTACTCACGAGTAACTATCCAAATCACTATTAAATATTCCTTACTCATCATTAGATAAAATGTTCACCAGTTCGTAATGAAACCTTAGTATACGAATAGTAAGTTGCTTAACCATTATCAACCTCTATTGTGGTACATTAAAATAAAACTGTATGATATACCTTGCATTTATTTCATTATTCATGTAGTCATCACATACTTGACATTATGAACATCACAACAAGAAAGGAATCGACAATTGGACACAATAGTCAATCACATCATTGAACACCAATATACCCTGGAAACCTCGTAGGGTGAAAACCAACAACGTTTAATTTTATTATTAAACACTCATGAGGGTGTTCAGCCCTCACTCAATGGCTTATAAGGGATACCATCCCTTAACCATCATTATAAATCTTATAAAGAAATATACAAATATCTAGCTTAAAGCCATTACAATAAATAAGATAACATTTACCCACTAATCTTCATATCTTCATATCTTAGTGGCATGGATGTACCTACAATGGACCATCGTACATTGGATCATCCTGTAGCACTCATCTGCATGAACCATAATCATTTACCTACAATGGACCATCGTACATTGGATCATCCTGTAGCTCACACTCATCTGCATGTACCATAATCATTTACCTTCCACCATGTTAAGCATAATATTTGCTTTGTACAAGTCACCATCATTCCCTGCTAATGTTGCCTTCAACATACATTGATGTCAAGATTTATAAAGTATTAATCAATCATTTCATAAATTTATACTAGAGAAGCTTCTTCCTCTACTCATGTATATTCATGACATGAAAGTAAAATACCTTGACATTCTCCCTTTAACAACACATATTGCATATGTGTTAGTTATAATTCATCATATAATTAATGTTTCCCTCGCATAAACACACTTTCCTGCAAGAAAATATCTACATCTCCTAATATTGTCTTTAAAAGAAATTGATACATTAGTTACAATATTCGTGCATGTGATTTACATAAATTTAATTAAAATAACTAACCCTTAAGCTATTACTTTTTGGTGCATGGAAGGAAAACTAACATAAAAAATGTTGCTCCCATGCATGCAAATGCATATAGAATCCAAAAGAGTCTTCCCAAAGGAATGCTTACACAAGAGAGCACATAGCTTCCAAAAGAGTCCTCCCAAAGGAATGCTTAACACAAGAGAGCATGCAAACACAAGTTTTCTTTCTATAATAGTAATGTAATAAAGCATACAAATACATGTCTTCTTTTACAAAGATTATACTAACAATCCTTTCCAATATAGTCTAACACAACATGCTATCTTTTCCCACATACAAATATGTATATTCTTTCCAACGAAAGCTAATACAAATATTGCATACATTTGCATGATCAATTCTAAATGAAACTAACATAATAATTATGATAGCACAAAGCACTCATAAATAATTCTTCCTAAAGAAACATTATAACTCAATATTTCTTCTATCCATGCAAAGAATATATCTCTATAACACTATGGCTATTCATTGTGCATGCAAGATCTTATCATAACAACTCGTGTACGGACATATTCCCTTCTTGGAATTACACCATCATTAACTATTCTTTTCCTATAAACAAATACATAATTCCTCCTCAAAAGGAAGTCAATGTAACCTAGTTTCTTTGTTTTTCTACATGTAACCTAGTTTCTTTGTCTTTCTACATGTAGCTTCTCCCAAAGGAAAGCATGTAGTTCTCCTAAGAAAAGCTAATATCATAGTTGATCCCCTTATTCAATTATGTTTCTTTTCCAAAAGAGGACTATTTACCATAACAATTATTTTCCAAAGAGTAATTATTATTTTTATACTCTCAAGAGGTCATTCTCTTAAAGTAAGAAACATATATAAAACAACATAATATTTTACCAAGAAGTAATTATTATGATTCTTCTTAAAGAAAATATTATGAGAACTAACATGTGTTTTTCATGAAACTCCTTAACTTATCTTCCAACCCATGAAATATCTTCAATAATTCACCTCTTGATCTATATTCACTTTCAAGGAAAATAACTTGGATTTCATTATCATTTCATACACATGTACAAAATCCCTCTTTTTTTTAAAGAACAAGCAACGTATCTTTTATTACATAAGATGCATATATATATATATATATATATATATATATATATATATATATAAGCAAATTTACTTATTTATGTTTTACTACTGCTGACATCTTTCAAGATACATACTAGCTATATTTTCAAAAATTCACATAAGATGCATATATATATATATATATATATACATAAAAAAATTTACTTATTTATGTTTTACTAGCATAATAAGTTTGCCTTTTACCATGGTATATCTCTAAGAATAATATATTTCTTAAAGATTAAAATAATAGAAATATTTTCAAGAACTTACGTCATAAGTTTTTCTTTTACTATAGTATATATCTAAGAACAAAAGTGACTATTTTCATACAATCTTTTATTTCCTTTCAAAAACCTAGGTAAAAGATTAGTATGCAAAATGTTGAATACTTTTTATTTTTTTTCAATAATATGGTAAAAAAAACCTAGTATGAAAAATATTTTTCTTTCAAGCGTACTTATATTTTAAATCTTGAAATCTCTTAGCCCAACTAGACTCGTGGCCCTTCTCCCATTCGTTCTCTAATAACTATGGTGATGCCTCAGTGTTCCTAGTTATGCTCCTTATCACTCCATGCTGCTTCCGCTCAGCAATCAAACATCTTGAGAGATCATGAATTTTTGTAACGCTAGCTTTGCCAGCGTCTATCAGATCTATGGCTTACGATCTTGGTCTTCCGATCCAAGGCTTCCGATGTCATGCTCCCATAGTGGTTATAACCAAAGAAAAACCCAAGTACTTCTTGATTACAACTGATTCCAACGGTTTAAGGGATGTTACAAGAGTTCTAAAGTAAATATGTAATTCCAAATGTTTATTAAAGTAAATATGCAATTTCAAACTCTTACTAAAGTAAATATGCAATACCAAATTTTTACTATTGACTAACAAGTAAATTTTTACTATTTACCAACAAGTAATAGATTATATCAAAACCCTAATATTTGAATTTCTGTAGCTAATTATTGAGCTTATATCACATTAAAATATATAACATATAAATAGTACTTATAAATTAACATCCATTTTATCATATAAATTAAAATAATGATTCCATAAATTTTACAATATAACAATATTTTTAATCATGAATATTTACCATGAATATTATTGGCTTTTAAATATATTGTTTTACAATACCATGGGCTAATACCATGGCCATCTAGGCTTTTGATTATTATGTTATGGATTTAGGATTTTAATTATTCTATTACAATACCATGGTCCAATACCATGGTATTGGACCATGGTATTTTAAAAATATTGTATTTTAATTTAATTTTATAACATTTCATACTTAAATGTAAAAGCAAAAAGGTTATAATAACTTTTGAAGTATATCTAAACCCTCCATCCTCACGACTACTAAAAATATTCCCATAGAGATTAAATTGAGGTTATAATAAATTAAAAATGAGAATACTTTTATATATTCATATTTGAAGTTTATATAATATAAATAATATTATAAAGGAGAGAGAAGAGAGGGGATAGAGGAGGAGAGAGGGAGGGAGAGAGAGATGGATTTGGAGGAGGAAAGAGAGGGAGGGAACACCAAAGACATAGAGAGATAGAGGTGGAGAGAGGGGAAGGGGGGGGCGCGGGGGAGTGAAAAGGGAGAGATGAAGACGGAATGAGGGAGCGAGCAGATGAGGGGAGAGAGAGAAAAATGAGAGGATAGAGATAGGGAAAGAAAGAGATAGACACAAAGCCATAGGAGAGAGAGAAGGGGAGAGGGAGGGAGATAGTGATAGAGTTGGAGGGTGGAGAGAGAGTGTGTGTTTGTGTGATGTCGAGGATATACAAATGGAGGTGGGAGAGAAAGGAAGAGAGTGGAAGGAATAGAGAGAGGGAGAGACAGGGGGGAGAGAGATAGAGTTGGAAGGGGAAGAAAGATAAAGAGAAAGAAATGTGGAGAGGGAAAGGGAGTGAAAAGGGACAGATGGAGAGATGGTGATATGGTGAGAGATAGAGAGAGAGGGAGAGAGAGAGACATATATGGAGAGACTGCATTAAGACCTTCAAAGTTATAATCCAATTAAATGTTTGAAAAATAATTTTTTCAATAATATTGAAAAATAAATAGTTGTTTTTCAAAGTCAAACATTATAACTTGCATTGGTAAATACTAAACTAATAGTGGTTAACAAGAATTGTTAGAGTATGCCCTCGACACATATTAATAAGTGTTCTAATGCTTATCATAGATTGATGGCTATCGTCATTTATTAACGATTTATATTATATTATTATGCTAGTTATAAAAGAATTAATATATAAGTTAAACATATATACATTTAAAAAAAACAAGGAAGAAGAGATTTTCCCCCACCTTACCAGGTGGATTCTTAATATGTAAATAGGTTGTGTTACAATACCATGGGCCAATAATGTGGGTTATCAATATCGTATGCCCAGAAAACTATGACTCACTTCATATTACACTTGAATTTTTTTTAATAAAAAGAGAAAAAATAATATGTAGAAATTTGAATAAATGAAATATTATTCACCGAGATTCTTCTGATCACACAATATTTTATCTTCATGCACAATACATAATCTCTTCTACCCTTGATCATTAATTGCGGAAATAAAAACAATCGCATGCACACATTAAAACCATAAACATTCACACATATGAACACTGTATTTCATGGGAAAGCTTAAAGATGAAAACCCCCAACTATTTGTATATTATATGTCATAGAGATCATGTAACAATCATTGTACAAAGCTCCTCACAATCTCTCAGCACAACCTCAAATTGCTACACACTAATCAAGCTAGATCTAGCAAAACACATGCTCCAATCTCTGCCACCTGATAGCCAGCCTCTATTGCGTGATTAATGCTATAGGATGGTTCATTAAATAACTTGAACCGCCTGGCTTGTACTGCGAAATCCTCATGGGCTTCTCCAATCACTGGTAGTTGCAAATATGCAACAATATAGTCACAACTGATAGTTAACCTTCTCTTTCACCTATCTCTGCACTGGTCTCCACTAAAACTGTCCATGCACTGAAGTTAACTGATGTATTCTTTAGTTGATTAATGAATTTATAATTAGTGAATTAATTAATAATTAATTCACACCACTCTTCACTAGTGTATTAATCAGTTAGACTAAATACAACTAGTTCAACTATGTTTAGATTAGTTCAACTGAACACAACTCCATTAACTCCTCAATCAACTCCACCAAACTCTCTCACATGAGTTCTAACTGAAGTCTCCATGCAATAGCTCCACTTAACCCCTAGGAATAGCGTAATTCCTTCTGTCAGCTCTTGTGCCACATCTGTGCACTTAACTGAAGTGCTCCAAGAGAATAAGATAATGTTTAGAGTCCAAATATTATTAAGAGCTAATAATATTCGACATATCTATTTTTAGGCTGGCAATCTAAAAATAGATTATGCCCAGTACATCTAAAAATAGAAGTCCATCTATTTTTTCCAACTTGACCAACCATCCACAAATAACATCCTGCAACTCATAGAATATGATCGACATGTCTAAAAATAGACATAGTCTAAAAATAGACTTGTGCCAAAAATAGCCTGCGGGCCCACTTAGTGAAGGCGAATCTTTTCACTAAGCTCATCATCTTGTTGCAATCTCAACATAATATAACTACTTTGGAGAAAAATCTAAACTTTTTATTTGTGTGTATTACTATGAATATTCTAGAATATTTTATGGAGGTTGAATCCCTACCACTCACCTTATAATTATTAATAAATAAAAATTATAAAATAGATAATATCTCCCTAAGACAATTGGTTCAGGATGGGCCTTATCAGCAAGGCGACCCAGGATCAAACCTTACGGGGGGTGGTTGTGCCCTGTGCTAGGGGGATGAGACATGCTAAAAAATCCAGTCATCTTATGCTTGGTGTTGTTAAAATAGCTAATTAACTCTCGCATGAAGATTTAACTATATTTAGATAGTCAGTTAAGTGAGCGTTAAGTAAGTCGAAGTTATGTGATAGTTGAATTTTGTATGTGTGTGCATTTCAAGCGAGTCATTAGTCGAAAATGTTAAATACCCTTTACTGGGTTCATTGTATTAAGTGAGATTGAAGTGGTTAAATACCCTTCATTGGGTTCATTGTATTAAGTGAGATTGAAGTTCGTGTGATTAATAGAAGAGCTGCAGCTCGCGTGTGTTTCGTGTGTGAATTCGTGTGTTACTTTGTGTTCTACATCCTCTGTCTTTCCAACAAATTGGTATCAGAGCTGATGAAGGATCACAAGATCCATGGGACATGCAGAGCTAGTGAGAAGAGGGCCAAGAGCAGAAGGCCAACAATTTTTTTTCTTTACAAAATCGGTGGATAGTTAAAGGGTACGCAGGTCCGCACATTTTTAGTGCAAAAAGCATGCAACTTACACACTTTGTTAATACAAAAACTGCGCAGCAATCGTGAAACTTACAATTTTTCGAAAATCCAATTTATTGCTCGTTAATTGGTTTCAGGGGTGCACAATCGGGTTTAAAATTTCGAAACGCCGACAACCATGTTAAAAAAGTTCAAACAAGGTTAGTTTCAAAAGGAGGGATTATTAAATTTCAAGAGCTCATTGTTTTTGTTTTATATTAAACCTCATACGTCACACCTTTTCAAAAGGGAGGTTTATTAAAAAAAAAAAAATTATACTTTTTAACATTAAGAGATCACATTATTGTCTTAAGTAGGTATACAAGGATTTTTTAAAAGGGAGCTTATTATAAAAAGGTTTTTTATATATAAATTTTTTATATAAAACATTTATTGAAAAAAAATTAAAAAAAAAAATTAGGGTTTTATTGAAAGGGATTTTTTTATTGAAATAAAGCTTTGTAAAGCTCATAAAAAGAGAAATTTAGGGTTTTATAAGAGAATATTTTTTTTTAAGAAAGATGGCAACATCGAGTTTTGAGCCACAACTTCCTTCTTTCACAGGGAAAGATTATGATGTGTGGGCCATTAAGAGGGAGACCATGTTAAAAGCGCATGATATTTGGGATCATGTCAAGTTTGGGTTTGCAGAACCTCAGAATGAAGCAAAAGAACGAGATCTCTGTAATGCAAAGAGGGAATAATGGAAGAAAGACAAAAGGAAGAATGCACAAGTGTTGCTTCTTATCTAGCAGGGAGTGGACCGAGCAATGTTCCAGAAGATTATGATCACGTCTTTAGCAAAGGAAGCACGGGAAAATTTGGTGAAAAGCTATCAAGGTATGGCCAAAGTCAATATTGTTAAATTGCAAAATACTAGGAGAGAGTTTGAAAGTTTGCAGATGAAGGAGACAAAGGACATCGATTTCTTTCATGAATCGAGTCATGTCTGTTTTAAATCAGTTCAAAATTTATGGTGAAGAAATTAAATATTGAACACTGATTGAGAAGGTCCTTAGATATTTGTCTACCAAGTTTGATGTTGTGGTAGCAACCATAGAAGAAGCCAATGATTTGGAAAAACTGGCAGTTGATGAGTTGATGGGATCACTTCTATTGCATTAGGAAATAATAGACATAAATAAGGATTCCACTTTAGAAACTACTTTCAAAAGTCAATTTTTTTATTTCAAGAGGTCGAGGCAAAAGTATATCGAGAGGTAGAGGACGAGGTGGAAGATATAGTGGTCAAAGAGATGGTCGAGAAGAGCATGAACATGAAAGTGGAAGAAACAGCAGAGGCTTCAACAATAATTAAAGGTTTGAAAAATCAAAGGTGAGATGTTATTATTGCAATAAATTTGGTCACTATGCCCGTGATTATAGGAAGAAGATAGTTGATCAAGGAAATCAAAGAGATAATATTAGTACATAGAATACTAACTCCATGTTTCTAGCTTTCCATACCATGCATGAACCGTCTGATAATGTGTGGCTATTAGATAGTGGTTGCAGTAACCACATGAGAGGCAACAAGAATTTGGTTGCATATCTGGATCTATCTGTGAAGGCAGAGGTAAATTTGGGGACTGAAAACACTGTGGATGTAGATGGAAAAGGAGTGGTCAACATTCTGACCAAGCAGGGGGAGCCAAAGACAATCTCAAAGGTATATTATGTTCTTGGTCTCAAACACAATTTGATACGTGTTGGTCAATTGACGCAAAAATGATGCAAAGTTACCTTTCAGGGAAAAGAGTGTGTTATTTATGACAAACTCCCAAGCAAACATCTCATAGAAAAGGTGCAGATGACGAGGAACATATTATCTCCTCTAATTATGAATTACAATGATTAGGTGAGTTCTTTTACAATTGCATGTTCTCATGATTATTGGTTATGGCACTTTCAGTTTGGACACTTGCATTTTTTTGGTTTCAGATTGTTGAATTAGAAACAGATGGTTAGAGGATTACCTCCCATCATAGAAGCTACTAGTACTTATGAGTGTTACAACTTGGGAAAGTAACACCATGGAAGGTTTTCAAAGGGAGTTGCATACAGAGCAAGACAACCTCTTGATTTGGTGCATACAAACTTGTGTGGACCTATGAGGACACAGTTGAATGGTGGAAGTTGTTACTTCCTCACTTTTATTGATGACTATAGCAGAAAGACTTAGGTTTACTTCTTGAAGTAGAAGTCTGAAACTTTTGCAAAATTCAAGGAATTCAAAGCCTTAGTAGAGAACCAAAGCGATTGACAGATCAAGGTATTAAGGCCAGATCATGGAGGATAATATGATTCGAAGGCATTCCATGAGTACTACAAACAACATGGAATCAGAAGACAGTTTACAACCAGTTACACACCGCAACAGAATGGTATAGCAGAGAGAAATAACAGAACAATTCTGAATATGATAAGGAGCATGTTGGAAGGAAGAAACTTGTCTAGAGTATTAGGGAGAAGCAGTTTCATGTGATGTTTATGTGATAAACAAATCACCTAAAAAGAGTGTGATGAACATAGTACCAAAAAAAGCATGGTCAGGTAGGTCATGCATCATATATCATCTCAGAGTTTTTGGAAGTGTATCCTATGCAAATGTACCTAAGAATATAAGAGGAAAATTGGATGATTAAAGTGAAAAATGCATATTTATTAGTTATAGTGAGCAGTCAAAAGCTTACAAATTGTATAACCCTGTTACCAAGAAGACCATAATCAACAAAGATGTTGTTTTCAAAGAACAAGAGTCATGGAATGGGACTGTAGACAAAACATTTGATGCACAAGCACCATTGATGGAAGAGGATGATGTAGCAGAAAAGGAGTAGCAAGAATCCAAAGAGAAGACACCAAATAGAGTCACACCAGCAAGGCATCCAAGATTTTCGGAGCAGCATGGATCTTCAATCAGATCAACAGATAGAGATTCTCCCAAAAACCAACCAAGTGATGAATCAAGCAATGGGAAGAGAAAGATGAGAAGTGATGGGTGACTTTGACGGCTCAGCTTAAGGTTTAGATGCCCTTGGATTACGGCTCCTCAAGCCACAGGTCAAAGTTGGAGGATCACAGACATTTTGGCAAACAAAAAAATATAAATAAATAATAGCTTATGGTTGGTGTGGCCCATGCCGCAGGTGACTTTGATGACTCAGCTAAGGCTTAGTTTTCCCTGGATGATAGCTCCTCAAACCATAGGTGAAGCCTGGAGGATCACACACAACTTAACAAACAAAAAAATAAATAATAGAAAACCAACTCTTTTCTCAAAATATCATTTTTTAAAATAATTTATGAATAAATTAAAAAAAACTAATTCAATTATTAAAAATTCATATGTTATTGTCTTAAAGATAAGGTAAAGTGAAAGAAATGATGTTCATATTCAATTTCTTTAAAATTATATATTTTATATATTTATGAATTTCAAAAAATTTAATAAAAAATGCTTATTTTATTTTTTCGAACATATATATTTTCTTATTAATATCAATAAATTTTATAAAATATTTATATTACATATCTATACTATAATCAATATAAATAATTATAGTAAATAAACATCCTAATTTAATAAATAAACATCCTAATTTAATAGGGATTTCAAAATATATTTTACATTATAAGTAAATATATAAACATTCATTAATAGATTAAATATCATATAATTTATTGTTGGATTGTTTTTATAATATTTAATTTTAATTTATAATTTACAATAGAATATTTGTTTAGCTGCCTTTATTTTAAAATGAGATTTTTAGAATTATTTTATTTTAAATTATGTGGATGGATGGATGAGATTTAATAAAAATGATATATTTTTATTAGATATTATTATTTTGGGATTCAAGTGCGTTAAGTAAGTCATTCATATAAATTAGTGAGTTAGTGGTAACTCACTAATTTCCATTGATTTTTTAATATTCCACTTAGCATTAATTGCATCGGGTGATGCTCACAGGGGTGAATAAGTGGGATTGAAACTAGTGAAATGAATCACATAGCATTTCCAGGAGGTCACCTGTAAGGCCCCAGACTTCATGAAGCGCGTTGGGGTAATGGGCGCGCCCACCGGGCGTTTGGATGGTGTTCAGGCGTCGTGCAATGTTACATGTGGATCGTCACACCGTAACTGCACGGGTGCGGGCCTGTAGCGATGGGCGAGCACGGGCGCGCCTTATAGCGGGCGCGTCGCACTTGGCCAGCGGTGTCATTGGAAAAGCGACGTTATAGGAAAAACGTCACACCGTAGCCAAGTTATAAAACCTACGTATTGAGTTGGGCGGCCGAAACTACACCAATGTGCAGACAACTGAATGAGGGCGTCAGACGAGTCGGCTCGAGTCCACCGAGTGACCCACGACCAAAACATAACACGTATAAGTAAATGTGTGTGGATAGTTATTGGAAGGTGTTGGTCTCCCGTGTTTTGATAGTTTGGCAAATCAAAAGACAAGGAAACATCAGAACCAATGTTTAGAGTTACAGGATCTAGTCCTCCTGTTCTCAGAGAGGGATCTCTCAAATGTTTGTTTGCAAAAGTTTATCATGTGTGCTTTGAGTATTGGTTTTAGACTAGTTATTAAGTGCAGGTGTTTGTTTATTTGTTTGGTTGAATTGATATAGAAGAATATGAAAGATCTAGGAAAGGTAGGTAGAAAGAGGAAGTAGTAGTTTCATTGGGCAGTCAAAAAGAGGTCATGACAAACTTATCAATGGATATGGGATATCAGAGGGAAAATCTAACTTGGCCGCAAGATCCTTTGGTTTTGGAATGAGATGGACATCAATGATTTGGAAAGAGAAGTTTAATTCTCAATAAAGGGATTTTGAAAACACAATTTGAACAATACAGATATTTTTGATAGATAGGGCTAACCATGAATTCTACAAATCACACCTTTAAGCAAAAAATGATTTCAAAACAACTTTTAAAATGAAATCTAAGATTCGGGGAACACCCTATTTCCTCAAAGATTTTATTTCAAATGACTTAGAAAACATAAAAGATTCACTGATAATTGCGGTCATAGAAGAGGGAACACCTAACACATCTATGATTACAACTATAAAGACCTTCAAGGCAATTGTTTAAGCAAGGACAAAGGGCAAGATCAGAACAGACCTCCTTGATTCACTGTAAACAAGAAACTTCAAAGGGAGACTTCAATAACAGTTTTTAAGTGGCAGCAGACAAGCAAAGAAAACCATAAATCATGCTGAAACCAACTATTCGAACTATTAAGGAAATAAACGAGCATGAAGACTAAAGAGAGAGATTAAAGACTCTAAAATACTTCAGCAGAAGAAAACATAAAATAGTGAAGGATGAACAGGTCTAAGGTGCTTCCAAGAGTCATTTCTTAGCCTAAAACTTTCAACCTACTGTAGTAAGAAATTATGGAACGTAATGAAAACAGGGGAAAACATTAAACAGTTCAGAATACTTCACCAACAACCAAGCTCATGGATCCAATGATAGAGCCTTCTCAGTAACAAGCATGCAACAACATCATCAGGGCTTCCAAGACTTCAATTTCTTCTTCAACTTCAACAGACTATGTATTATTTTAGAGAGTTCCAATATTACAACTAGTGATCAACCCACACAACTTCTCATCTTCTATAGCAGTATTTATAGAAGAATGAGGAGGCGAGATCTGATAAAAGATTTATCAGGACAATTAATACAGATTAATGACTTCTTGGCCTTTGAGGGGCTCGATGAAGAAGTTTACAGGTGTTTCACTGTATTAATTGATATACATTTAAGATTAAGCTCGGTGGGAGATTTTTTTGACTTTTAAGGCTCTGTTCAGGATGTAATAACTCTGCTGATATTTTTTGCATTAAATTCTTTTAGCAGAATTAACTGTTCGGCTGTGTTTGAGGAAAATATCTGATTTGATCAATCACTTCGGCCTTGCTTGAATGCTTGTGGCTACAGGTGGCACTATGGTAGATGAGAGGAATCAATTTGCCTCAGATGTGGCGGTGGAGGCCTTTCTATCTATAGATCTTTATGATTTCCTTTAACTCTGTTTTTAATTTGGGGGATTAGGCTTTTGATAATAAATCTTAGTTGTAATCCCTACAAATCTGTCTTCAATCTTCTGTTCTGCTGTGTTCTGTCTTCGACACTGATACTCTTTTGATTGTGATTTAATAACACAGTGTCTTATTGATGTGCAGGCCGCGCAGGGCTCGTATGGCATCAATGCCTCATGAAGCATTGATGAAACGTGGAATTTGAACCCCGCGAATGGTTTCCTTTGATAAGGAAAGGCCAGCGGATCATCAATCTTCGGATTTCTTTTTCTTTGTATTTATAATGGGAAAAACCATTAATCACCTGCGAAAACACAAACTTATCAAGAAATCCTGCGTTTTGGGTTAAACTTCTTAGAAGGCTGCGGGGAGGAGTGTGGCCATTGGATGAGATCGAACGGACGGTCCAGATGCAATCAGAGTCATGTGATCGGGGGAAAAAATTGAATGGCGCCAATGTATAGGGAAACACCGATGCGATTGAGCGCTGACCGTCGATCTGAGGATCAGATCGACGGTGGGGAGTGAATCGAAGGGTTTCAAAAGGCGGAGGAAAGGTTAATGATCGGAACAATTGTGGGCCGTTGGATCTGGGAAGGCAGAGAGGAGATCAACGGTGGACAACCAATCGGGGATCGGCAATCGGGGGTGGCAAACAAATGTACCGAATAAAAATTTGCAATGCGATGTAGCACGGGCCATTGGATCGGCCTTAGATCAACGATCAATATCGTTTCAGCTTATGCACCGATAGACACCCTTTATACTTTTTATGAAAACCAAAAATTAATATAAACAAAGGTTTTATGCATCGGGACGGGTTTATATATACGAAATGGATAGGCGCCCGACTGCGGGGCCTTGGTTTATATGAAATAATAATAGGCCTGGGGCGTATACAATAAAGGTCCAATCGCAATTGGAGATTCGGGCTTGGGCTTTTCAATCTAACCATCTAAAACTTGCGATGTGATTAGCACCTCCAGATTCTTAACACTTGGTCCCAGGTGAAGGTTATATGGAATGAAAAGCAAAGGGGGCGGAGTTTTAATAAAGGGATTCAATCACATAGAAACTTTTGATGCGGTATTTCAATCAACCTATTGAACTTTTTCGATGCGATAAGTGCTTCGGCCTTTGCGCTTGGTTTTACAAAGAAAACAAAGGACCAGGGTTTATACATATGGGACTTAATTGCATCGGAAGTTTTGATGCGGTCTTTCAATCAACCTATTTGAAAATTTTCCGATGCGATAAGCGCTAAAAGGCTCTAGCACCTGGTTCTAGGGTGCGGGCATATTGAGGGGAATTGTTTTAGGACTTAGCCCAAGGGGGCTTAAGTTTGTAATACAAAAAGGGGTTTTTTTATAGATTTTCAATGGTTTTCAAAGGAATTTGAGGGCTTCGATAAGGTTAAAAAGTGAGTTCTTAACCTTGTAAAAATGATTTTAATGAATGGAAGAAGAGGAATCATGAAAATAGAGGAGTTTTATGGAGAAAAGGGGAGAAAAATGAAGGTTAGTTCCGAGTGGAGGAAGGGGAAAAATGATGATTTTGCAGCAGTTTCTTCTCATGAAATCAGTAGAATTTCTGAGTATAAAATGGAAATAGCAATGAAGATTTGGACAGAGGCATGAGGCCTTCAAGAGTCTTCAAGAGCCAACAATTTTTAGCAATGAAATTTGTTCCTTGAAGTCTCCAAAAATTTTTAGCCACCTTTTTCTATAACAAATTTTATAGGTGGCTAATAGAAGGCATCCATGGATCATCCAAGAGTTCAATAACAGATTCAAGGAGCATTCGAGTGAAGAAAAAGTTGAGGCT
This sequence comes from Pinus albicaulis, assembly GCA_034641835.2. Taxonomy (NCBI): domain Eukaryota; kingdom Viridiplantae; phylum Streptophyta; class Pinopsida; order Pinales; family Pinaceae; genus Pinus; species Pinus albicaulis. The sequence continues at coordinate 296,077,902 of CM076579.1, read as the reverse complement.
TCACCAACATCTCGTTGGTGAACACCATCACCAAGGCGGAAGGAGAAACACATTTGCAGACAGAGTTGAAAGTGTCGGGGTGCAATTGTGAACGTAAATGCAGAGGTGTGGGTCGAGTCAGGCGACAAGTGCAGCAGCGCATGCAGAACATTGTTCCAGGGCATCTGCACTGCAGGTCTGGTCGGGCAGGGCATCCACAGCAGCCTAAACGTCGGTTCATGAGGCGTTCTGAAGCGATCAAAGATCGGATTTTGATGCGACGAAGTGCAGCAGTATTGATGAGCCGAAGCTAACCCAACAGGTGGGAAGTGATTTGGACACATGGTGTGCTCGGGGTAGAGTCTAAAATCATAGGCAGTAGATGACCTGAGTGACCTAGCAGCAAGGTACTTGGGCAAGATTGTGTAGAAATTTCCAAAGGCTGAATTCAATGATGTAAATGACTATTTTGGCTATTTTAATGATTGTTAAGAATTTTTAAGCTTGGGAAAAAGATAAAATTTCCTTGTCAAGGAGAAAATGGATTTTTTTGGATTGGATTGTATTTTATATACTTTTATGAAACATGATATCGGGCAGAATTATAATCAGGGAGTTTCCCCTCCCTTGAATGTTATGGGCCTCAAGTGGATTTGATATTGATGTTTATGTTGTTTTAATTCCGCACAAGAACACTTTGAAATTTTAAATAAAAAGGTGTTGTGTAAGGCGTAGTTCACATACTTTAGTATTACGAAAAGAAAAGTATGGTGGTGTCGCACCCGTCTTTAGCATGGTTGAAAGACTACCAAGCTATAGGGGCGTGATAGATGGTATCAGAGCCACTGATACGAAAGGATTGAATTTGGATCCCACATCAATTGGTATCAAAGACATTGATCCCACACCTTATTGAAGGAGATTTCAGGGCTTTTATATTGAAGCAAGCAGGGACAACTGAGTACAGGTTGAAGTTGAAGCTTGATTGAGAAAACATGGATACTGATGTAGGGTTGCAGCAAGTATTGGAGTTTGGTACTATGGAGTTGAGCAAAGGTATGACCAAGGTCATGGTCGAAGCTGAACTGATGAAGAAAGAAATTTTGAAGGCTCAAGTTGGACTTGAGAACATGATATAACATTGGAAGGATACACTGCAGCAATATCGCAAGACTCTTGTGCAAGTGTCCTAACACTTGGAACACATTGGAGATGCGTTGATGGAGATGCAGAAAAATTTGAATGGAATATCTGGACAAACTTCTGAAATTAAGAAGCTTGAAATGGAGATACAACAAGTTGAATAAAGGCTTCAATAATTCTTTGATGAAAGAGCTCACTTGAAGGAAAGAAGCACCACGTTGCAGGCTAAAATCAAGGACATTGAAGATGAGATCAAGAGGGACTTCCTTGATCCGAAACCTATTGGTTTGAAGAAATAAAATGCATATGATGATACACTTGGAAAAGAAGAAGACCACACTCTGATTATTGGTGCACTTCGATTGGAAGGAGTCAATCTATGTCAGATTGGGGCACTTAAGCAACATTTGAAGAGGAAGGAGCTTGAGAAAATTCAAGCAGACCTCGGATCGGATTGTTCTATTGGGTCTCATGAGAATAAATATGTGAAAATTACTATCGGGTTGAAGCCTAGTTGGAAAGACATGATGGAAGAAGAAATGTTCAAGAAGATTTCAGAGATAAGGCGCAATACAAGAAGAAGGGATGATGGTGAAAGTTCCTTGGACTTGAGATTTGTGTCTACAACCGTGCATGGAAATAATTTTTATGCTTTGATAGACATGGGGGCTACTCATAGCTTCCTAAGTCTAAAGGAAGATTCATCTCTTAGGAAGAAGAAGGCTAGCATGGAGAAAGAGTTGAGTGCTTTCAAGGAAGTCAATTCGGGAATGAAAGCAGTGAATGGTGTCATGAAAGGCACACATGTGAGAGTAGGGTCATGGTTTGGGAAGATGGACTTAAGAGTCATTAACATGGATAATAATGCTACGGTGTTGGGGCGAGATTTTCTAGTTTCATCACAACCCATACCAATGGTGGACCGAGACATTCTCTTACTTCTCGATGATGGAAAAACTATGATGGTTCCTATGATAAGGAAAAGTCGTTTGGGGTATCAACCGATAATGGATTCATTGATCATATATGAGAAGGACCCTAATATGGACCATAATAATATGGGACATTAGGAACTTGGATCTATGGCTCAATGAACAAAGGAACAATACATGTTTGATTTTGTTGGAAGAGATCTGAAAGAAAGAAGGAAAGGAGCGAAGGTGACTTCACTTCTTGAGTATGTAGCAAAGAAATCTACTTGAGATATTCACCGGAATGATGTGAAGAAGGACACTCCTTCGGACATGGGACCAGGGAAATATTATGTAGGTAGATATCCAACTGGCATTGTATAATATTGCAAATATGTTATGGGCATATATGACTTTCAATTAATGAAGGGTAATCTTGGGAAACTAGGATGCACTCAAGAGGAGGTTGATGTTGTTCACGAGTACTTCAAAACTCGACATCAATTTGATACATGGGTGGATGAAAGTCAGGGAGGTAGCTTCCTGGCCCTTGCTTTGAAATAAACCTTTGGGCAAAAAGGGGTGTGGTGCCTTAGTGCATGAAGGACCACACCACCCTAAAAAAAAAAGGGGCTTTGAACAAAGGTCCCACATGCATGGATGGATAGATGCTTGGATGAATGTGTCTACCTCGATAGCACATTGGAGTAGCATCATAGACTGCATATTGTAGATGGAATGGAGGACAACTTCATGGACCTGGATATGGCACATTGATGGAGAGGAGATCTCTTACCTTGATGATGTTTGGAGGATGTGACTACTTGGAATTAAAGTGGCACATGGATTAGCATCATGGACAACATGTTGTGATGGATATGAAGCACACTTCATGGACCCAAACATGGCACTTGGAATTTGGACAAATTCTTGATTGAGTTGATGATGTGATAAGAGCTAGAGAAATCCTAACAGATGGCATGACGATGTATATTCTTATGAGGAGGACGTACAGTTGGACTGATCACCTAACTTGTTAGAATCATGAGGGCTAGCAATGCTACGGAGGCGTGCTAGATGTTACAAAAATATGGATGTTTGACAGAAAGATATTGTTATCAATATCTTCTTGGGTTGGAGTATCTTGGCTACAGTTTCACATGGACATCAACACTACATTGAGAAGGAATTTTGAAGGAAGGCATGAAATTAATAGTTTATGCACTATTGGATGATTATAGCAGAGTTGGATTCATAGACATTGTTGGAGATGTTGGAGTCATCAAAACTTTGCGACGATATTGTGCACATGGATGTGACGATAGATCGTGCAGCAACATTTTGCAACATAAGTTGCGATGATATTTCACATCTGGAGTTTTGATGATGGATCGTGTGACGGAAGGATGATGTTGTCAAGGGACGACAATGATTTGGAGTGGTGGAGGATGTAAGGCCCCAGACTTCATGAGGCGCGTTCGGGGTAACGGGCGCGCCCATCAGGCGTTTGGATGGTGTTCGGGCATTGTGCAATGTTACAGGCAGATCATCGCACCTTAACCGCACGGGCAGATGCATGTAGCGATGGGCAAGCATAGGCGCGCGTTATAATGGGCGCGTCGCACTTAGCCGGCATTATCATTGGCAATGCGACGTTATAGGAGAAACGTCACACCATAGCCGATTTATAAAACCGACGTATTGAGTTGGGCGCTCGATGTGTTGGAGCGCGACCGACCCTACACCAAAGTGCGGACATCTGAACGAGGGCGTCAGACGGGTCGGCTCAGGTACCCCGAGTGACCCACGACCAAAACATAACACATATAAGTAAATGTGTGCGAATGGTTGTTGGAAGTCATCCACAGATCATCCAAGAGTTCAATAACGAATTCAAGGAGCATTCGAGTGAAGAAAAAGACGAGGCTTCACCAACATCTCGTTGGTGAATGGCATCACCAAGGCAGAAGGTGAAATGCATTTACGGATAGAGCTGAAGGTGTCGGGGTGCAGTCGTGAACATAAAAACAGAGGTGAAGGTCAAGTCGGGCGACAAGTGTAGCAGCGCGTGCGAAACAGTGTCACAGGGCTTCTGCACTATAGGTCGGGTCAGGCAGGGCATCCGAAGCGGCCTGAACGTCAGTTCAAGAGGCGTTCTGAAGCAACCAGAGATCAACATTTGATGCGACGAAGTGCAGCAGGTGCATTTTGACGGGTTGGAGCTAACCCAATAGGTGGGAAGTGATTTGGACACATGGTGTGCTCGGGGTAGAGTCTGAACTCATAGGCAGCGGTTGACCCGAGTGACCCGATAACAAGGTACTTGGGCAGGATTATGAAGAAATTTCCAAAGGTTGAATTCAATGATGTAAATGAACGTTTTGGCTAGTTTAATGATTTTCAAGAATTTGTAAGCTTGGGAAAAAGGTAAACTTGTCTTTCCAAGGAGTAAAAGGGATTTTGTTGGATTGGATTGTATTTTATATACTTTTATGAAACATAATATCAGGCAGACTTATAATCAGGGAATATCCCAAGTTTAAAAATTTAATATTTACAATATAACAAGTTTTTTAATCATGAATATTTACCATGAATATTATTAACTTTTAAATATATATATTTTTACAATACCATGGGCTACTACTATGGTTTTTCAATACCATGGGCCATCTAGGTTTTTGATTATTATGTTATGGATCTAGGATTTTAATTATTTTGTAACAATACCATGGCTTATCAATACCACACGTCTAAAAACTATAACTTATTTCAAAGTCAAAATATTTTACAAATATTTTATTTGAATTTAATTTTATAACATTTCATAATTAAATGTAAAAAATAAAAAAGTTATAATAACTTTTGAGGTATATCTAAACCCTCAATCCTCACGACTACTAAAAATATTCCCATTGAGATTAAATTGAAGTTATAATATTAAATTGAGGTTATAATTATAAATGAGAGTACTTATATATATGTGTGTGTGTGTGTGTAATTTATATAATATAAATAATATTATAAAGAAGAGAGAGAGGAGAGGGGCGAGAGGAGGAGAAAGGAAGGGAGAGAGATGGATTTGGAGGAGGAAAGAGAGGGAGGGAACACCAAAGACATTGAGAGATAGAGGAGGAGAGAGAGAGGGAGTGAAAAGGGAGAGATGAATATGGAATTAGGGAGAGAGGAGACGACGGGAGAGAGAGAAAAGGAGAGGATATAGATAGGTAAATAATGGGGAAGAGAGAGGCACAAAGACATAGATATGGAGGGGGGGGGGAGAATGGGAGAGCGATGGAGATAGTGTTAGAGTTGGAGGGTGGAGAGAAGAGTGTGTGTGTCTGTGATGGGGGGTTATACAAATGGAAGTGGGAGAGAAAGGGAGAGAGAGGAAGAAAGAGATAGAGGAGAGAGAGGGGGGGGAGAGAGAGAGAGAGAGAGTTGGAATGGGAAGAAATATATAGAGAAAGAAAGATGGAGAGGAGAAGGGAGTGACAAGGGAAATATGGAGAGCCGGTGAGGGAGAGAGGAGAGCAAGAGGGAAGAGAGAGAGAGAGAGAGAGAGAGAGAGAGAGCTAAAGAGAGAGAGGGAGACAAGGGGAAGAGAGAGAGGGATAGAAAGAGTGAGGGGGAGAGAGATAGATATATATGGAGAGACTGCAATAAGACCTTCAAAGTTATGGTCCAATTAAATGTTTAAAAATTAGTTTTTTCAATAATATTGAAAAATAAATAGTTTTTTTCAAAAGTTAAACATTATAACTTGCATTGGTCAATACTAAACAAATAGTGGTGAACAGGAATGGTTAGGGTCTTCCCTTTCCCTTGGCAGGGATTAATAAGTGTTTTGATACTTATCATAGATTGATTACTATTGTCATTTATAAACCATTTAAATTATATCTTTATGTTAGTTATAAAATCATTAATATATAATTTAAACATATATAAATTTTAAAAAAAGAACAAGATATTTACCCCACCTTATCATGTGGATTCGAACAGGAGATTTAACCCCACCTTACCATATGGATTCTTAATATATAAATAGGTTTTGTTACAATAATATGAGCCAATACCATGGGTTATCAATATCGTATGCCCAAAAAACTATAACTCACTTCATATGACACTTAGACATTTTTTTTAATTAATACATTTAATCAAAAGAGAAAAAATTTATAACTACTTTGGAGACAAATCTCAACTTTTGATTTGTGTATATTACTATGAATATTCTAGAATATTTTAAAGAGGTTAAATCCCTACCACTCACCTAATAATTATTAACAATTAAATTTAAATTTTGGAAAACCTTATTAAAAAATAGATATAAATAACCATGAGAATATTAATATTAATAATTTTTTAAGGCTAATAAAAATTATAAAATAGATAGTCAAGTCCAGCTAGGACAACTGGTTGGGGATGGGCCTTGTCAGCAAGACGACCCATACGACCCATGATCAAACCTTATGGGGGTGGTTGTAAACTGTGCTAAGGGAATGAGACATGCTAAAAATGTCTCGTGCCATTTTTAAACATAATTTTTGAATAAATTTTTAAAAATAATTTAATTATTAAAAATTCATGTTTTAAATATAACTTAAAATGAAAAGAAATGATGCTCATATTCAATTTTTTTTTAATTATATATTTTATATATTTATGAATTCCAAAAATTTTAACAAAAAATGCTTATTTTATTTTTTCAAACATATAACCAAGGATATTGATTCAATTAGGCATATGAGGGCACACAATGGCGAACTCGCGACATTAGGGCAACTTTGAGATTTTTATGGCAATTTTAGACCATCAGAGCTCGAACACATCTGGATATATCCAAGCACATATGCACCTTTGGTCTGGCCATACTGTGGCTCTGCGGACCATATATATATATATATAAACTTTCGGCTCTGCGTCTCTTTCAGATTCTTTAGCTCTGCAGCTCCGAAATCTTTCGGCTCTGCGGCTGATTTGACTATACTGTAGCTAGGGAGATATCCAAGTCTGTTGATTGGACATCGGCTCCTTGTTTATGTAGCTGGAAGGTGATCTAAAATGGTTATATCAGGTGCACACATTCCTTATATTTTTTTCTAATACATATCTACTGCTCATATATTTGTTCACAAGTATGAATAATTCACCGCATCTACCAAATATTGTCAAAGGTAGACCTAGCACAATTACTCTATAGAGCCTTTATGAGTATATAGAGTCTTTAGAGAAACATAGAGAAGAAAAAGAAGTCAAGATACAAATAGAGTTAGAAGCCATGCTGGAAAATAAATTTAAATCTCTTGAAGACAAGATCCAAAAACAAATAGAAAATAAAATAAAATTGTTTGAGAATAAAATGGAGAAAATGGAGATTAGATTACAGGTAATAGAAAAACAAAGCCAATATACGAAATAAACATCCCAACAAGGAGATGATGATACTTTAGAAAGTCTTAAAATGAAGGACATGATTAAAGAACTAGAAGAAAGAGTTAATAAAAATAGTGTGGCAGGTAAATTAGATATCAAACCCATTAAAGAAGAAATGAAAAAATTGATAGAATAAGACCATGAGCGTAACAAAATGGCCTTGAACCTTATAATATTTGGTTTGAAAGAGAATGTAGACGAGGATACTTTAGCCATAGCCCAGACAGAGTTACATAATAGATTACAAATTGAAACAACGTGTCTCATAGAAGCAGCAAGGTTGGGGAAATTAACTAAGAATAAAGGAAGGCTAATTCGGATAAAGGTGAGCTCTACTGACTATAAGTATGACATACCTAGTGAAACCTTAGGTATAAAAGGAACGAGAATATTTATAAATGAATATCTCATTCTAGAAGATCAAGCATAATTAAGAAAGGAGGTTCAAAAGGTAAAAGAAGCTAGGAAGGAAGGAAAATGGGCAATAATATGAAATAGAAAAGCATCTATTTGAGATAGAAACCAAAAATGTAGTAATAAATATCAATTCAACATGCTCTTTATTCTTTCTTGGAACTGTCATGGCTTTCCATGGAACAAAGGCCGCAAGCTAAGTTGGATCTCGAATGAAGTTGATATTATATTTCTAGTTGAAACTTGGGAGCATGAAGAATCTAAGGTCCCTAACATAGATGGCTTTGTACTATGGTCAATCTGGAACAAGCGATCCTACCATAGAGGCATTGGGGGTATATCTTGTTACATTAGGAAGAACATCTCCCCCCATGCTAGGCTTTATAAAAAAGACACTTACAACCAATATATTTGGATAGAGATTACTGACATTAATGATAAAAAAACCTACACAACAATCTGTTATTTTTCCCTTATCAATTCTAACTTCTATAAGAAAAACAATTTAGATAAAAATGGTCCTTACAATGGTTTAGAGAATGATATTTCTAGCCTTAGGAATGAAGGTAATATCCTCTTAATGGTTGACTTTAATGCTCGAAATTCAAGCAACCAAGATATTCGTCTAAGCAATTATTCCAACCTAATCCTCTTTGGTTAGGCGAAGACCTTACTCTAGTTGGCCAGTACAAAAGAAGCTTTGAAGATCTAGGGGAAAATTTGTTTGGGTATGAACTAGTCAAGCTTTGTAGTGCTCAAGATCTCATAATTTGCAATGGTCTAAAGAAGTGGCCCAATTCTAGCCATATGACCTGTATCCATGGGCTTGGTAGCAACCTGGTAGACTATTTTATTTCTGATATCCCTTGAAAGTCTTCCAAGGTATAGGGGCATGACATCACCCATCCCGAGATTAATAAGTGTTTAATAAGTGTGAGATGTGGGATATTTTTTAAATTCAATTTATTTTTATTGTAATTTTCTTCTTTATTAATAAAATTAAGAACATTTCTTTTTATAAAAGAAAATATAATATACATATCACATTAAAATATATAACATATAAATAATACTTATAAATTAACATCCATTTTACCATATAAATTAAATAATGATTACATAACTATCTTTAAATTTAAGTAATAAGGAGTTAAAAATTTAATATTTACAATATAACAAACTATTTAATGATGAATATTATTAACTTTTAAATATATATATTTTTACAATACCATGGGCTACTACCATGGATTTTCAATACCATGGGCCATCTAGGCTTTTGATTATTATGTTATGGATCTAGGATTTTAATTATTTTGTTACAATACCATGGGCCAATACCATGGCTTATCAATACCACATGTCTAAAAACTATAACTTATTTCAAAGTCAAAATATTTTACAAATATTTTATTTTAATTTAATTTTATAACATTTCATAATTAAATGTAAAAGAAGAAAAAGTTATAATAACTTTTGAGGTATATTTAAACCCTCAATCCTCAGGACTACTAAAATTATTCCCATCGAGATTAAATTGAAGTTATAATATTAAATTGAGGTTATAATTATAAATGAGAGTACTTATATATGTGTGTGTGTAATTTATATAATATAAATAATATTATAAAGAAGAGAGATAGGAGAGGGGAGAGAGGAGGAGAAAGGAAGGGAGAGAGATGGATTTGGAGGAGGAAAGGGAGGGAGGGAACACCAAAGACATTGAGAGATAGAGGAGGAGAGAGAGAGGGAGTGAAAAGGGTGAGATGAATATGAAATGAGGGAGAGAGGAGACGACGGGAGAGAGAGAAAAGGAGAGGATATAGATAAGTAAATAATGGGGAAGAGAGAGGCACAAAGACATAGATATGGAGAGGGGGGGGAGAGAAGGGGGGAGCGATGGATAGTGATAGAGTTGGAGGGTGGAGAGAGAGTGTGTGTGTCTATGATGGGGGGTTATACAAATGGAAGTGGGAGAGAAAGGGAGAGAGAGGAAGAAAGAGAGAGAGGAGAGAGAGGGGGAGAGAGAGAGATAGAGTTGGAAGGGGAAGAAAGAAATAGAGAAAGAAAGGTGGAGAGGAGAAGGGAGTGACAAGGGAAATATGGAGATCCGGTGAGGGAGAGAGGAGAGAGAGAGAGAGAGAGAGAGAGAGAGAGAGAGAGCTAAAGAGCGAAAGGGAGACAAGGGGAAGAGAGAGAGGGATAGAAAGAGTGAGGGGGAGAGAGATATATATATATGGAGAGACTGCAATAAGACCTTCAAAGTTATGGTCCAATTAAATGTTTGAAAATTAGTTTTTTCAATAATATTGAAAAATAAATAGTTTTTTCCCAAAGTTAAACATTATAACTTGCATTGGTCAAAACTAAACTAATAGTGGTGAATCATTAGAGTCTTCCCTTTCCCTTGGCAGGGATTAATAAGTGTTTTGATGTTTATCATAGATTGATTACTATTGTCATTTATAAACCATTTAAATTATAACCCCACCTTACCATATCAATTCTTAATCTATAAATAGGTTTTGTTACAATAATGTGAGCCAATACCATGGGTTATCAATATTGTATGCCCAAAAAACTATAACTCACTTCATATGACACTTAGACGTTTTTTTTAATTAATCAATTTAATCAAAAGAGAAAAAAATTATAACTACTTTGGAGACAAATCTCAACTTTTGATTTGTGTATATTACTATGAATATTCTAGAATATTTTATAGAGGTTAAATCCCTACCACCCACCTAATAATTATTAACAATTAAATTTAAATTTTGGAAAAACTTAGTAAAAAATAGATATAAATAACCATGAGAATATTAATATTAATAATTTTTTAAGACTAATATAAATTATAAAATAGATAGTCAAGTCCGGCTAGGACAACTGGTTGGGGATGGGCCTTGTCAGCAAGATGACCTATTATCAAACCTTATGGGGGTGGTTGTAAACTGTGCTAAGGGGATGAGACATGCTAAAAATGTGCTCCTCTCAATTTTTTAAAGATAATTTATGAATAAATTTTTAAAAATAATTTAATTATTAAAAATTCATGTTTTAAATATAACTTAAAGTGAAAAGAAATGATGTTCATATTCAATTTTTTTTTAACTATATTTTTAATATATTTATGAATTCCAAAATTTTTAATAAAAAATGTTTATTTTATTTTTTCAAACATATAACCAAGGATATTGATTCAATTAGGCATATGAGGGCACACAATGGTGAACTCGCGACATTAAGGAAACTTTGAGATTTTTATGGCAATTTTAGACTGTCATCTGGATACATCCAAGCACATATGCACCTCTGATCTGGGCATCTTTTTGGGGATTATGGATCATATATATATATATATATATATATATATATATATATATATATATATATATATATATAAACTTTTGGCTCTGCATCTCTTTCAGATTCTTTAGCTTTGCAGCTCCGGAATCTTTCGACTCAGCAGCTGATTCGACTATATTGTGGCTAGGGAGATATCCAGGCCTGTTGATTGGACGTCGGCTCCTTGTTTATGTAGCTGGAAGGCAATCTAAAATGGTTATATCAGGTGCACACATTTCTTATCTTTTTTTCTAATACATATCTACTGCTCATATATTTGTTCACAGGTATGAATAATTCACCGCATCTACCAAATATTGTCAAATGTAGACCTAGCACAGTTACTCTATAGAGCCTTTATGAGTATATAGAGTCTTTAGAGAAACATAGAGAAGAAAGAGAAGTCAAGATACAAATAGAGTTAGAAGCCATGCTGGAAAATAAATTTACATCTCTTGAAGACAGGATCCAAAAACAAATAGAAAATAAAATAAAATTGTTTGAGAATAAAATGGAGACAATGGAGATTAGATTACAGGTAATAGAAAAACAAAACCAATATACGAACCAAACATTCCAACAAGGAGATGTTGATACTTTAGAAAGTGTTAAAATGAAGGACATGATTACATAACTAGAAGAAAAAGTTAATAACAATAGTGTGGCAGGTAAATTAGATATCAAACCCATTAAAGGAGAAATGAAAAAATTGATAGAATTAGACCATGAGCGTAACAAAAGGGCCTTGAACCTTATAAAATTTGGTTTGAAAGAGGAGGTAGACGAGGATACTTTAGCCATAGCCCAGACAGAGTTACATAATAGATTACAAAATGAAACAACGTGTCTCACAGAAGCAACAAGGCTGGGGAAATTAACTGAGAATAAAGGAAGGCTAATCTAGATAAAGGTGAGCTCTATTGACCATAAGTATGACATACCTAGTAAGACCTTAGGTCTAAAAGGAACAAGAATATTTATAAATGAAGATCTCATTCTAGAAGATCAAGTAGAATTAAGAAATGAGGTTCAAAAGGTAAAAGAAGCTAGGAAGGAAGGAAAATGGGCAATAATCTGAAATAGAAAAGCAGCTATTTGAGATAAAAACCAAAAATATAGTAATAAATAGCAATTCAACATGCTCTGGATTCTTTCTTGGAACTGTCATGGCTTTCCATGGAACAAAGGCTGCAAGCTAAGTTGGATCTCAAATGAAGTTGATATTATATTGCTAGTTGAAACTTGGGAGCATGAAGAATCTAAGGTCCCTAACATAGATGGCTTTGTACTATTGTCAATCTGGAACAAGTGATCCTACCATAGAGGCATTGGGGGTATAGCTTGTTACATTAGGAAGAAAATCTCCCCCCATGCTAGGCTTTATAAAAAAGACACTTACAACCAATATATTTGGATAGAGATTACTGACATTAATGATAAAAAAACCTACATAGAAATCTATTATTTTTCCCTTATCAATTCTAACTTCTATAAGAAAAATAATTTAGATAAAAATGGTCCTTACAATGGTTTAGAGAATGATATTTCTAGCCTTAGGAATGAAGGTAATATCCTCTTAATGGGTGACTTTAATGCTCGAACTTCAAGCAACCAAGATATTCATCTAAGCAATTATTCCAACCTAATCCTCTTTGGTTAGATGAAGACCTTACTCTAGTTGGCCGGAACAAAAGAAGCTTTGAGGATCTAGGGGAAAATTTGTTTGGGTATGAACTAGTCAAGCTTTGCAATGCTCAAGGTCTCATAATTTGCAATGGTCTAAAGAAGTGGCCCAATTCTAGCCATATGACTTGTATCCATGGGCTTGGTAGCAGCGTGGTATACTATGTTATTTCTGATATCCCTTTATACAACGAAATAATAAATTTTGACATCTTAAACGACCACGATCCTGATTTAGATAATAGACCTTTAATTGTAACTCTCAATTCTTTCATATATAGAGATCTCATAGAAGATAATCCTTATAGCCAAAATAACTTAATCTTTGATAGAAATAAAAATGATATTTTTCTAAATGAAATAAAAATTAATTTGCTTCCTTTATCTAGTATAGACAACATAGAAGAACTCTATCATAATTTTACTACAACCCTCTCATATTCTATTAACAAGTTCTCAATTGAAGCTTCAAGTAATAAAAGAAATTGCAAAACCAACCCTTGGTATGATAAAGATTGTAAAAGTGTGAGGAGAGAAATTAAGGAAGTCGTTGATGAGTCTGTTAAAATTGGTAAGATAAAAATATACAAATCCCTAACTAAAAGGGAAAAAGTGCAATATATTCATAAAAGACAAGAAAATTTCTTACACCTCTCTAAGGTAGCTCCTAAGAAATTCTAGAGGGAGATTCTAACACAAAAGCCAAAGATAATAATAGAATTGATTTACATGACTGGAATTCCTATCTTAAAAAGCTTTATGAATCTCCAAATGTAATAGATAACTTTGAAATCCTGCTTACAATGGAAGAATTTTTCTCATTAGAAGACATAAATTTTGGGGTTAAGCGCCTAGAAAATGGAAAAGCTAAGGACATTGAAGGTTACCAGGAAAAAATCTTAAAAATTGGAGGTCCTGTCCTCATCCCTCACATCCACAAGTTTTTCAATGAAGCAGTCAAGCAAGGGTTCCCTAAACTATGGACTCAGCCTCATTATTCCTATTTTTAAAACTGGGGATACAAATAACCCCTCTAATTATCGGACAATTATGATTAGCCCTCTCTTAGCCAAGTTATATGGTATTATTTTGGAAAATAACATGAGCATATGGCTTGAAAGTGAAGGTAAGTGGGCTAAAGGCCAAGTGGGTTTTAGAAGGCAGCACTCAACAACGGACCACCTCGTTATGCTTAGGATCATTATGGAGGAATGTCGTAATGATAAATCCAATCTCTTTTGTTGCTTTGTGTACTTTAGAAAGGCTTTTGATACGGTACTTAGAAATAACCTATGAATATATTAGAAGAGCTAAAGGTTCCTTTCGAGTTGAGAGATGCCACTATAAGGTTATACGAGAATGTAATTTCCAATTTTAATAGCAATGAGGGGTGGTCGAAAGATATTAAGTGTAATATCAGAGTTAAACAAGGTTTCTCCCTCTTCCCTACCCTATTTGGCATTTACATTGACAAGCTAGAATGTTGTTTAGAGGAAGCAGGTTGTGCTTGCACAATCTTAGCTGGAATAATTACCATCCTTCTTCTCTATGCTGACATATTGTTCTTCTGGAAAGGTGCCCATCTAATCTTGATAAGCAACTAAGAATGCTTAAGGATTTCTGCTCTAGCATGGGTATGATTGTTAACACTGACAAAACAAAAGTTATGATTATCAAATCCAAGAAGGACACTTATGCTAATTTTATGTATGAAAATAACAACTTGGAGGAAGTGTCTTCTTACAAGTACCTAGGAATTGATATTCATCACAAGCTCAACTGGAACTATAACATTGAGAAAAGGATTAATGGAGGGTGGAAAGCTTATTGTGGTCTTGAAAATAATTGTAAAGGAGCAAACCTTGTGATGTGGGATAAAAAGAAGCTCCTCTTTGAAACTTTAATCACTCTTGTTATCTTGTATGGATGTAAGGTTTGGAGTTGCAACATCTCTAGAGAATCCTGGAGAAATATTGAGCAAATACATAAGCGTTTTATAACGTATAACCTCAAAATTAAAATCAATACACCCTATCCTATTATCCTTATATAGAAGTGGGTCTTTCCCCTATCGAGAGCCTAGCTATGACTAGGCTCTTGTTGTACAAACACAAAATCAATAACATGGGAGACCATAGACTTCCTAAGCTAGCTTTAAATTCCAGCCAAAACCATCTAATGCTCAAACGAGGTTGGTATAAAGATACCAGGGCTTGGTTAAACCATTGGGAGATCGACGAAAATGCTGCATTGCAAAATATTAATAACATTAAAAATATTTTTGCGTCTAAGTTTAAAGAGAAAATGTGGTGTGAGAAAGATTTAGAGGCTAAAATAAAAATAATATATTATAAGGAGGTCATCAACCCTACTCTCGAAGATCAAAACTATCTCTCTGTTTTAACTAGCTCAAAGAAAAAAATTAATATAGGCAAGATTAGAACGAACTCTCATGAGCTCCATAGTGATTCGTTGGGCAGTTCCTAAAACACCATGGGTGGAAAGGATCTGCCATCTCTGTGAGAATATGAACATTGAGGATGAAAATCACTTCCTCTTAGAGTGCCCTGCGTACACCCACATTAGATCTCAGTTTCATAATCTTTGTTTCAATACCGACCTTCCTAGCCTTTTAACATGTCAAAATTATAGTGAGCTCGGGACACTTCTCTCCAAGCTCTTTGAGCATAGGAGTACAATTTTAAAACAAACTAAATAATTCGTTTCTTTAGGTCTGATAGACAAAATTTTGGTCTCAGCAGATGTTAACCATCATCATCATCATTACAAAAATATATTTCCTTATTAATATTAATAAATTTTATAAAATATTTATATTACATATCTATACTGTAATATCATAATAAATATAAATAATTATAATAAATAAACATCCTAATTTAATAGGGATTTCAAAATATATTTTATATTATAAGTAAATATTTAAATATTCCATTAATAAATTAAATTATATTAATATTAATATATTAATATTTAAAATGAGGTTTTTAGAATTATTTCATTTTAAATTACGTGGATGGATGAATGCGATTTAATAAAAAAATATATTTTTAAGTCACTTTGACATATAATGGAATCAAATTAAACTTAGTTTTAATTTTCATAGTTAATAATTTGTTGTTATTATTTAATTTCAATTATTTTAACAATAATATATATACATAAACTTTATATTTAATATTACAAACAAAATATATTAAAAAAAAATATCATTATTAAAAATGGTAAAACAATACAATTTAAATTTAATAATATCAAGTTTACCAACGTTAATCAACTATTTAACTTATATAACTATATTAATTAGTAAAAATTTTCCAAACATAATATACACATAATTGTTACCTTGAAAACATTATTTTCCTTTATTGCAGCTTAAAAAAACTCAAACATTAATAGTTTATTAAAGAATCACATTTTTTAGAACTGCAGCGATTATAGATATCTTTGGTGATCTAATAGGAGTTGATTTAGGAAAAGCTTTTTTCTTTTCTTTTCTCTGGGTGGTTTAATTTATAGACAAGAAATTCAACTTTGATTGTTTAATGTAGTTGATAGTATTTTTTTTTAATATTGGTTTTAGAGTTTTAAGTTTTAGTTAATGGGCACTCATGAAGGCAATATGCAATTTTCCTTGATTTCATTGGGTTATATTTTGTTAATAATCACTGCAAACATTTTTTAACAAGCAAAAGCGCTCCCCCATTTTTTAACACGCAAAAGCGTACACTTCAAAATTTTTCTAGCAGCTTAAAATAGATGCATATTCACATGTTTAACACGCAAAAGCGCTCTCCCCCTTCTATTCACAATGATCACATGTACGCATCAATCCACACGGTTTCAGGTAACTATATATACGCTGCCGAATCCCGTAGCCATTCGCACCATCAAACACTCTCAGCTGAAGAAGCAACCGGTTCCGAGTTTGAATCCTTGCCCTTTCGCAGTCTCCTGTTTTAAAACACAAACTTTAGTGACTCCTTCGCAACATGGTTAAACCCTTGCGAAAACATAGCAGCTCGAGTGGACCGAAAAACTGCCAAATGAAGTCGCGGAAGTTCAAAGGAATCCAACTGAGAAAATGGGGGAAATGGGTGTCGGAAATTAGAATGCCGAATTCCAGGGCCAAAATCTGGCTCGGCTCCTACGAATCCTCGGAAAAAGCTGCCCGCGCCTACGACTTTGTGTTGTACTGTCTAAGAGGGCTGAAATCCAAATTCAATTTTCCCGACTCCCCGCCGGAAATTCCATGTGCCTCTGCTCTGTCGCCACCGCGACCAAGTTCACCACAGAAGATTTACCGGTGCCGTCGGAAGAGGACGCGGTGTTAGACCCACGAGTTGGAGGCCCACGACTCGGGTGAGTCGGGCGCCCCTCACGGGCGCTCATGAATGATTCGATGGACGGGCGCGCGCCACGGCGACGGGCGCGCTCTCACGGCGTCTCGGCCGTATTACACATGGGTAGTGAGGAATGGTTATAGCGGCGAGCAAAACACTAATTCTAGACACGGCAGGTTGAAGTGGCGTGACACCAACGAGATCGACGGTTGCAATACAAACGATTGGCGCGTGTAGCCAAACGAGGGGGTCGGCCTAGGACCACTACGGGTCACCGACGCCCCACCATGACTTGGTGTCGTGGTATAAATATAAAGTGGTGAGCGAAGGATTAAGCATCGAACAACGACCATCCAAAGGTTCACCGCAGCACAGGACTTGCGAAGTGAGCAAAGGATGCGCCCGCTGGGCGGGCAACCAACGAAACGAGCCGAACGTGACTTGGGCGAGCGACGGTAGCGGCGACTCTTAACACGGCGCTGCAGTAGGCCGAGCTGCGGCAAGAAGCAACGGGCGCGTCGGGTGAGCGACGCACTACGCGTATCAACGGACGAGATTCGGGTTGTGGTAGCGCGGCGCGCGGGTGTAACGACGGGCGGCAGTGACACGGGCGCGGGTCGAGTCGGGTGACTCTCCGCCCTCCCAAATGATCATGGGCCGAGTCGTGCACGACACTATTGTAAAAACAGGCGCTCGACCTGTATAAACCAGCGAGACAATTTTATTATATTTAATATATAAAATTGCGTTTCTTCAAATCTGTTTGGTGCATTTTTGTATTGTGGCTGTTGTTTTATATTTCCGCTATAAAACATAATTAACAAGTGAAGACTAACACTTAAAAAATAAGTAAGGCGTAGTCCGGAAGATGGAAAAAACGAATAAGGGCCGTTTAGCCGGTGCCGCACGACCTGCCAACAAGGGTGCACAAGATGGGGACGTGACAGATGGTATCAGAGCCAGAAAGAAATGCTACCATAAGCAGGTATGTATGCAGTTAGAGGTTTCTCATGAAGCTTGGTTGCATAGCTTGGGGTTTCTTGACCTAGAGCTTTTAGGCAAGAATGTGCAAGCACTGGTAGACACAGGTGCCACACACAACTTCATGTCAATAGATGTAGCGAAGGTAGTTGGGCTGCAACTACTTCCCAATGATGCGGAAGTAAAGGTAGTGAACTCCAGGACTAAAGTGTCGGGTTTGGCAAACGAAGTGCTGGTTCGTATTGGCGATTGGCAAGGTTGTCTGGACTTCATCGTGATGGAGATGAGCGAATTTAACATGATATTGGGGTAGGGCTTTTTGAAGGGAAACCATGTGGTTATTTCACCTTCTAGCAGTGAGATAGTTATATGGAAGGACTCACAATGGTGGACTATACCTACTCATGCGCAGCGTAGGGAAGTGAGTGTGCAGTATATTTCTGCACCAAGTATGAATAAAGCTATGAAGGACCTAGGGATCGAGACTTTTGCGACAGTCATCCGAGGAGTCGAGACTGATGGAGTGGGGATGCCTATTCCTGCCGAGATTTCCGATGTGCTAGAGCGATATGCAAATCTTATGCCTGACGAGCTTCTGAAAGTACTACCACCAAGGCGTGCAGTGGACCATGCCATTGAGCTAGAGCCAGGGAAGGAACCTCCTGCCAAAGCTCCCTATTGACTGTCAGGGCCGAAATTGGAAGAGTTGAAGAAGCAGCTGAAGGACTTAGCTGAAGCAGGTTTCATTCGACCTTCAAGGTCCCCGTATGGTGCTCTAGTATTGTTCCAATGAAAGAAGGATATGAATGAACTACGGATGTGCTGTGATTATCGTGCGTTGAACAAGCAAATGATAAGGAACAGATATCCTCTACCGTTAGTAGTGGATTGTTTCGATAAGCTTGCAAAAGCCCGAGTGTTTTCCAAGCTGGACTTGAGACAGGGGTATTATCAAGTGCAGATAGCTGAAGGAGACGAGAAGAAGACTGCGATAGTGACGAGATATGGAAGCTTCGAATTCCTAGTCATGCCATTCGGGTTGTGCAACGCTCCAGCCACGTTCTGCACTTTGATGAACGACGTACTACGTCCACACCTTGACACCTTTGTGGTGGTGTACTTGGATAAAATCATTATTTTCAGTGATAACATGGAGGATCATAAGAAGCATTTGGCATTAGTCTTCGAAGCGCTGAAGAAACATCAGCTATACTTGAAGAAATCCAAGTGTATGTTCGCTCAGACCGAGATTCCGTTCCTTGGACACATTGTTGGGCCAGGTTATATACGGATGGAGCCGAGTAGAATCAAGGCCATAGAGGATTGGGCGGAACCGAAGAATGTCCATGATATGAGGGTTTTCTTGGGAATGACTAACTAACAACGAAAGTTTGTAGAGGGGTATTCCAAGATAACTGCACCATTGACGAACCTTTTGAAGAAGGGGAAATGATGGAGTTGGACAGAGAAGTGTCGTGAAGCTTTTGAAGAGCTGAAGAGAAGGATGGTGACAACACCGATACTGAGGCTACCTGATTTCAAGAGACCCTTTGAGGTTCACACTGATGCTTCAGATTTTGCAATCGGAGGGGTTCTATTGCAGGATGGACATCCAGTGGCTTATGAAAGTCGAAAGTTGCAGGATAGAGAGTGCAGATATCCGGTTCACGAGAAGGAAATGACTGCCATCATTCATTGTCTGCATGTCTGGAGACATTATTTGGTTGGGAAACCATTCGTTGTCAAGACTGACAACGTTGTTGCAAGTTACTTTGCATCACAACCGAAGCTGTCAACGAAGCAAGCACGTTGGCAAGACTTCTTGGCTGAGTTTGACATGACTCTTGAGTACAGGCCGGGGAAGCTCAATGCTATGGCAGATGCCCTCAGTCGAAAGGCACAGCTAACAACATTGGAAGCCGAAGACCGAGCTGATAGGACAAGGAGCAGGGTCAATATGTCCGCAGAGATGCAAGAGAGAATTAGAGCTAGCGTGGAAACAGATACACAAGAGAAGTTGATCATGATGCAGGTTAAGGAAGGGAAGACACGTAAGTTCTACTTACAGGATAACTTCTTGTTCTTTGGGGACTGACTTTACATTCCAAAGTCATAGGGACTTAGGAGGCACCTTTTGAAGGAATGCCACGACTCAACTTGGGCTGGCCACCCGGGTCAACGTCGGACTATGGCATTATTGGAGAGGGGATACTTATGGGAGAAGATGAGGCAGGAGGTAGAGGACTATGTACATACGTGCATCATTTGTCAACAGGACAAATCGGACACTCATAGACAGGGAGGATTGTTGCAGCCATTGCCGATTCTGGAGAGACCATGGGCAAGTGTCTCTATGGACTTCATTTCTCACTTACCAATGGTTCAGGGGTATAATGGGATCATGGTCATTGTTGACCATTTTTCCAAGTATGCTACATTCGTTCCGACGAAGCTACCATGTGGAGCAGAGATGACAGCTGAGAGTTTCTTCAAATACGTTGTGAAGTATTGGGGGATACCGATGAGTATCGTATCTGATAGAGATTCACGTTTTACAGGGAAGTTTTGGAATGCCCTGTTCAAGCTAGTTGGGACAGAATTGCTGCAAAGTTCGAGTTACCATCCGTAGACAGATGGGTAGACCGAACGGATAAATGCATTTCTCGAGGACTACTTGAGACATTTTGTTACGGCTGATCAGCATAATTGGCCTGGACTCCTGGATATTGCTCAGTTTAGCTACAATATGTAAAAGAGTTCCGCAACGGGGTATTCTCCATTCGAATTGGTCAATGGACAGATGTCGCTTGCACCGCATACGGTGTTACCAAGAGGATTTGGCAGGAGCCCCCATGCCAAAAGGTTCTTGACAGCATGGGAAGAAAACTTGGAGATAGCACAAATGCGTCTGCACGATGTTGCCGAAAGGATGAAGAAATGGGTAGATAGAGGTCGAAAGGATGCACACTTCGATGTTGGAGACAAGATTTATCTGAGGATCACCGGAGATCAGTTTCAGCCACCTAAAGGGACTGCTAGATCTTTGACGAGACGATATGATGGGCCTTTCCACATAAAGAAGAGGATTGGTGAAGTTGCATACGAATTGGAACTTCCAGACCATATGCATGCCAGGCACCCTGTCTTCCACATAAGTCAACTGAAAAGAGGCAAACTTGATGCTGATGATCCAGATCGAGCAGCACCACCGAGAGGACCAGCGATGATCATTGACAAGCCAGACTTAGTTTTGGAGAGATCCTTGATCTTCGAACAACAAGAGTTGCGGGCAATGCACGGAGAGAATTTCTCATTCAGTGGAAAGATCGACTGGAGGATTCAAGCTGGGAACGAGAGGAAACGCTGTGGAGATGGAAGAAAGAAATAGTAGAGTTTGACGAATAGTTGATGAGGTCTATCAGATTGCCAAGGACGGTAATGACTCAAGCTGGGGGAGTATTTCAGACCCACGAGTTGGAGGCCCACGACTCGGGTGAGTCGGGCGCCCCTCACGGGCGCTCATGAACGATTTGATGGACGGGCGCGCGCCACGGCGACGGGCGCGCCCTCACGGCGTCTCGTCCGTATTACACATGGGCGGTGAGGAATGGTTATAGCGGCGAGAAAAATGCTAATTCTAGACACGGAGGGTTGAAGCGGCGTGACACCAACGAGACCGACGGTTGCAATACGAACGATGGGCGCATGTAGCCAAACGAGGGGGTCGGCCCGGGACCACTACGGGTCACCGACGCCCCACCATGACTTGGTGTCGTGGTATAAATACAAAGTGGTGAGCGAAGGGTTGAGCATCGAACAACGACCATCCAAAGGTTCACCGTAGCACAGGACTTGCGACGTGAGCAAAGGATGCGCCCGCTGGGCGGGCAGCCAACGAAACGAGCCTAACATGACTTGGGCGAGTGACGGTAGCGGCGACTCTTAACACGGCGCTGCGGTAGGCTGAGATGCGACAAGAAGCGACGGGTGCGTCGGGTGAGTGACGCACTACGTGTATCAACGGACGAGAGTCGGGTTGTGGTAGCGCGGCACGCGGGTGTAACGAGGGGCGGCCGTGACACGGGCACGGGTCGAGTCGGGTGACTCTCCGCCTGCCCGAACAATCATGGGCCGAGTCGTGCACGACACTATTGTAAAAACAGGCGCTCGACCTGTATAAACCAACGAGACAATTTTATTATATTTAATATATAAAATTGCGTTTCTTCAAATCTGTTTGGTGCATTTCTGTATTGTGGCTGTTGTTTTATATTTCCACTATAAAACGTAATTAAAAAGCGAAGAATAACACTTAAAAAAATAAGTAAGGCGTAGTCCGAAAGATGGCAAAAACGAATAAGGGCCGTTTAGCTGGTGCCGCATGACCCGCCAGCAAGGGTGCAGAAGATGGGGGCATGACACGCGGCGTCCTCCTCTTCCTCCAGTTCGGAAGCAGAGCCCGACATTGACAGCCAACAGATTTCTGCGGAACAATACCCCACATTCTGGGATTCATTACTACTCGAAGATCTGGACAGTGGCGAGTCCCTAAATTTAGAGGATTTTCCTCCCATAGATTTCTCTATGGACGATTTTGGGTTTGAGATCGAGCAGGCGAAAGACGGGGACTTTTCTAGAGAAAAAGATTTATATACCTCTACAGGCGATTTTACCATTAAAGATTGGTTAACGACTATCTTATGTTTGAAATTTATGACACTAGTGAGGTTTCTGAGGACTTTCTTCAATGGAAATTGATGCATCCTTTGGGAAATTGGAAATTGCGCGGCCGCTTGAAAATGGGGGTTGTAGCTTTATTTGTGTATAATTAAATGTTTATTTGTATATAATTAAATTTAACATTGAGTATTCTTTACATGTCCTTATCACAAACTAAAATCACAGTTAAATGAAGTCTCCTTTTATTTAAAATTAAATTTAGTGATCTCCTTTTTGTTGCTTTTCTTTTAATTATTTGTTTAATATTCATTTCGAACCTTTTCTATTTTTAATTTAATTTATTTTAATCAGTTATTACTATTATTCTTTTTATTTTTATACATAATAATTTTAAATTGTTGTATAAAATCTTTGGGAGAAAATATTTATTTGGATATAACAATTTAGCTATTAAAATATACACAGGTATACAGTCTACTACTTTGAATTTAAATATAATATATTTTATAATTATTAACCGATTTTCCCCGGATGCGGGTGATCACAGATGACATAGGGATGCGCGGAGGCTTGGTTGGTGCGTGGCAAGGCCACAAGGCAGCCGGCCGACTGCATTCACTCCGCCCTGATCGCATTAACTCTCTGGCCCTTCACACTACTCGGCATTCAAGCCGGTGGGGAGGACGAGGCCATTTCCATAACTTGACGCCGTCCTCCATTCGCATTTGCTCTCCCGCCTTCTCGATGCTTCCTCGCTACGCTCTGCATATCATTTGGATGGTCACCATGTCTCAGCTCATTGTTCCTCTCGGCTCTGTGTGCCCACCGGAAGCCAAGCTCGCCAGCTCCAGAACGGCTCTTGGCCGGAGGTGCACCCTATACTGCTGCGTGGAATTCGACCCCGGTTTTCATCATTGTCAAGGCAATCTGCGCCCCTGGCTTCTTGCTGATCCGCCCCAGATTTTCTCTCCTGGTCTGTCGCCGTCCCCTCAGCCTGCTTCGTCTCTCTTCTTCCCTCGACGCCTGCACTCTCCTTGCAAGATCATGACTCGGCTTCGGCACAGGCTCAGATGCCGCAGAGGCAGCACCCGAGCCAGACCTGCCTCCAGGCGTCGCTCATCCTCTAGCCCCTCGGGCTCTCCGGATTCTGAATGCCTTCGTCGCCCTTCCACTCGAGCCTCGCGCAGAAGTAGAGCTCCGCCGGTCCACCACCCTCCCTCTTCTCCGCGCGGCGTCTCTCCCCCTCCGCCTCCTACTGAACCTCGCAATCCTGAGTCTGCTCTTTTGGCCAACCCGTCCACAGCTCTTTTCCACTTCCCTTGTGTCACGAACCAGCCCATGGTAGTGGCGACCATCTCAGTGCAATTCAAGGAGCTCCCTCAATTCAGTTCGGGGCCCCCTCCTCCGGTGCCTCCAGGGATTCGTCCACAAGCGCCCGAGTCTGTTCCGGATCTTCGCACAGTTCAGCTGAACTGCCCACGCACCACGGAGAGAGGTGCGCTCGGAGGTGGCAGCATCAATCTCTCAGGCGCGCTCCCGAAGCAGAACGACGTAGGCGAGGCAGCAATTCCTATGCAGGATGATGAAGACTGCAGCTATGGATGCCGAATCGTGGAAGAATCCCCCTCTGATGATTATGGTCTCTAAATTTTCCAGTTTTACTACATTTTCCAGGTTAGAGTTCTTGTATGGTTGGAGTCTTCTGAATTTTTGGCCTGCGGGCTTGTCCAATCTCTGTTATAGTTATTGTTCATACTGCTACAGTTTTAAGACTTACTGTGTAATGCTGGTTTCCTCTCTTGAGGCAGCAACTAATCTCTCCTTGCGCTGGTTTCCCTATGAGGGCAGCGCTTTTTCTGTCATTTTGCTGAAACTCGTCCTACTGCTGAAAACGCAGCTCTGTATGTACCATATTTTATCACAGTAATAGAATTTAGTCTTATTTAAAAAAATAAAAATTATTAACCAATTTTAATAAAATTTTTAATTAAATTGAAATTATTCATTTTTATAAATATAAGTAACATCTTTATTCGTATTAATCTATTTCATAACTAATTTTAATTTATTTCACTAAATAAAGATTTTGAGAACATATGTGCATGAGAACATATATACTGGTATATTCATTACTATTTAATATAACGAGTGTTTTTCATCCGAAGGAGGAGGGGATTTTTTTTTAATTATTATTATTATTATTATTATTTTTAATTTTTTCCCACCACTCTTTAGTTCAAAAAAACTTATAAAAAATATAATTTCTATCTAATTTTTAAAATAATTATATACATAAAGCAAAATAATTTTAAACACTGCTTTATGATTATAAAAAATTGAATTAAAGTTCAGTGAAAGAGCAACTCTCAATGTTGGGTCAAATATATATATTTTTTAATAAATGAATTTAAAAATATTTCTTTTATTGATTGTAAATAAACCTTCAATATTTAGTATTTTTAAATAATTATACATTTATTTTTAACTTAACAAAATTAAATAATTATATACATAAAGCAAAATAATTTTAAACACTGCTTTATGATTATAAAAAATTGAATTAAAGTTCATTGAAAGAGCAAAGCTCAATGTCGAGTCAAATATATATATTTTTTAATAAATGAATTTAAAAATATCTCATTTATTAATTATAAATAAACGGTCAATATTTATTATTTTTAAATAATTATATATATATATATATATATATATATATATATATATATATATATATATATATTTAACTTAACAAAATTATAGAAATTTTATGTTATTTTTTATTTTTTAATATAAAAATAAAGTTTAAAAAATATTTTTTTTTTGAGTTGAAAAATCATATTAAAAATTGATTTATTTGTCTGCGATCAAAGTGAGTGGGCATAATCACGCAAATTTGAGGGATTTGAATAATGGACGGATTGTTTGAACACTAAAGAGGGCGGTGGTAGGAACCACATGCGATAGTGGTATATGGTGGAGCTTGATAGTGGCGGAAGGCGCGGGCGGCCTTCTCTGTACGGCTTTCTTGCGTTTAGCGATTATTCAGGTGTCTCATCAACGGGGAGCAAACGAAGGGTCGTGGTTTAGAAGGAGTTGTTCGGGTGCTTACGGGTGAAACACGAACCTCATGGCGCCTGTTGTGGGTATGTTGGACTCCCTAATTGCTCCTGGTCTCGCGCGATAGGTAGTTTCAGTTATGATTGTAAATGGGTCATGGGATGGTTGAATCTGGCTGGAAATGAATGAAGTCTGTGGGAGAGTTTAGGGAACGTAGTCATGTTTTTAAATTTGGAAATTTCTATTCCTGTTTCTATCAAATTTGGAATAATGTTATCCCAAATGGGCATGGTCTCTTGTGTCAATGGGAGTCAGGGTAGGAGTAGAGTTTTCTTTGTCGTTTGGGGTTGGGAAGGATCTGAATCTTGGCGGACAGTTCGTTCGTGAAGCCATTATAAATGGCGGGTTTTCTGTTACGGTGTCTAGGAACCAAGTCTGTTAAGGGTGTCAATTTATATGTGTTTTATTTGTGAAAATCCTCAATCTACTGAGGACCACATCAACGAGGTTAAGGTGAAAATTCAAAGTGATTGGAGTAGTTTAGGCCTCAATGGCCTTCTGGTTCATATGGTGACTTCCAGAAATGAGAAACAAAGAAGTGGTTCCACTTTTAAACATCAGACAGTATGGTTGTGGCGTAAATTGCTTCCTGACTGTTCTGTCGCACCCCCTTCAAGATGCTTTATTAGGTGCTGTGAGCACAGTCCTGACAATACAATAGGCAGGGGTGGCACCAGTGTTCCGATGGAAAGTGGGACTTTGTCTTGGCTCAGGATTTTGACCGGGGTTCTGGACCGACTCAACAACACGGCAAAGGACATTGGTTGGGTCGACATAGTGAGGGGAAAAAAATACGGGGCAAGCAGTGACGTTGCTAGCCAATGCAACGACAACAGATATAGGAAAACGAAGGCCAATTCTAGGGCCTCTTGCAGCTATTCGAAAAAGGGTGGTCGACGCACTGATGCACAACCACTGTAGGAGGCTATTCAAGCTTATGATGCTGGCACACCGGCAGAGGTGAAGCATCTGATAAAAATGTGGGAGGCAGATCTGAACCGTCGTGCAGTGGAGGAGGTTAAGGTGGAGGACTGGCAAGATCTTATCTCGAATTCGGGCAACACTTGAGGATGCCCGACTTAGTACAAGCACACGGTGCATCTGTACTAGATGATGAAGAGCTTGGTGGGTTGAGCTATAATGTATCATATGGGGCAGGTCAGGGAACCAAACCCGCGACTTCAGAAAATCAAAAAGAGTTGCAGTTGATCCAGGTTCAGATTCAACATCAAAACAAACACCTTGGTTGCATAGAGGGGCATGTCCAGTACTTATCCAATATAGAGCTACCAGGGTTAGGTGCTCATGACCCGACGCTAGTGGAGTCTTCAGATAAAATGGTGTCTTTATGCTTACAATTTTTGAAATTTTGTTAATTTTTGTTAAATTGTATATGTCCATTATTATAGTAATATGACAAAAATATAGGAAGAAACTGGTTGTTAGATTTACATGTTTAGATATCCTTGAAAGACAGACTTAAAAACTTACGATTTTGGATGGCCTATAATGTGTTTCGATGGCCAACAACCTGGTTTCCCACAGGGAAGGTTGCGGTCACCGAACGTCCTCTATATGAGTGCAATATGCTTTTCAATTAATTGAATGAATGAAGGAGGTCTTACTCAACTTACAAAAAAAAATGATTTATTTGATTGATCTATAACTAGCACATATGCACACGCACGCACACACACACAAAGATAACTGTGCATTACTTTAAAATTACATAAAAATTCATAATGTTAATGGTTTCAATATTTCTCATGAGAAATTAGATCTATTGACTAATAATTTAAGAGAAAGTATATCAAAATAAAGTAATTACGTCGTAAGGTGTTCCCTATGAGAAGAACTTTCCCACCTGATACTCTATCTTAATGTGCACCGTCATATTCAATGTTATACGACTGAAAGTTTTTTCACCATTAGATCCCACTGCTTTAACTATCAACTAAATATTGCAGATCTCACTACTTTAACTACCAATTGAATTTTGATTTGTGCAATGACTCACCTTGTTCATCTATATTATAATCCATGAACATATTGCAAGTAACTTGTTGATATTTCCGTCATTTTGTTCTCCTCACCATGGTGCTCTTGTAGTTTTTCCCTCTTAAATGTACTCAAGCACCTGTTTGTTCAATTTATAAACATCTTGTGTGCCAATATTTGTTGTCATTTTGGCACATAGTTTGTTGTATAAAGGTCTCGTCTCTGAACGTTTAAATTTTATTTTAGAATTTGTGAACATTTATACAGGGGTCAGAAGTTTCAGCTTAATTGATGATGGTTTGTTAAGCACATTTTGTGAAAGAGATGTGTCAACATATGATGCATGTTACGACGAGCCCCCTTAGCCAACGCTGAAACTCTACCAAGAGGGCTAAATTTTCATAACTCAATTAAAAATTTGCACCCACTAAACTAGTATTTATGTACTGCTGCAAATCTGTGTCAAATGAATTAATATTGAATATCTCCTTCTATTTCTACTCATGAATGCCCTTGTATATTTCAAAACACATCAGTTTTATGAGAAGAACCCCAAGATTTAAAAGAAACTGCAAAAAATTATATTGAGTATTTGGTAAGGGCGGAGAAAATCCACACCATGTTAGATGATGAAGGTTGTGAATGGCCTATTGCATGGTGGTACAATTGTTGTGACAAAGCCTCGAAACAAGGATTGGGATGGAGATGGAGAGGATCTTGAGCAAGAAAAAATTGGGTTCGGGCTTCAATTGAACTATTATTCAAAAAAAAGTTAACGTGAAATCGAATAATGCAATAGGGCTTGAAAGTGTCGAACAACCTTTGTAACGAAGTTATCTTTACTGTAAAATTTTCCTAATTTTTAGAGAGGTTAGTCTCTTTCCCCACTCAATGATATGAAAGTTTCATCTTTGTATCCTCAAAAACTTAAATTTTGCATATCTCTAGCAATGATTATTAATGAGCACCTTGGACTGGAGTTTGTTTCAGTTTTTGGGAGAACTTTGCATTTTTCAAAATATGTATAATTTTTTGAAAATTTAAGATTGATTTTTCAGAGCATGCATGACTTTTGAAATTTGAAATTTATGTTTTAAAATTTTAAATTGTTTTTAAGTTGATATTAATTTTTTTACATAATTTTTCAAAATATGTATTTCAATTTATGTTTATCTTTTAAAAAATTATTTTTTTCATATTTTTTTTGTTTTTTAAGTGATTTAAATTTATAAAAAATAACATCAAACTTGATTAAAAATTTAATTAATAAACCTATAAAAATTCATATATCTTCTTTCTTAGCTTTAAAGATTTTTTTAATTATCGTGAAAGTTATATATCTTCTTTCTTAGCTTTAGAGATTATTTTTTATTATCGTGAAAGTATATTTGGGTAAAAAAACATAATTTGCTTTTATTTTTACATTTTAATAACCCAAGAATCTCAAGAATTCACAAATAATGTTCCATTTTAATTAATAACGAAGGATAAAATATTTGCTTTTGCTTTAACATCTCTCGGTGGTATTGGGGTACAAGTTAGGTAGGTTTCGTTGTCGAACAAGTTGTGACTGGGGTTTGAACCTAGGTTACTTTGATGAACACATAGGTTTCTATGTTTTTTTTCAACATAATAAACTTAGAATGAGATAGAATGCAGATGTTTTTTACTTTTGCTAAAATAATTAATTAGGTTGGATGAGACAAAAATAAATACATGATGCGGAATTAGTAGAATAGATTGTATTGATGGCTTAAAGGAATTAATAGAATAGATTGTATTGATGATTTAAAATAGTTTTCGTCCCTCGTCAACCAAAAATTACATATTAGAAAAACCAAAATACACTCTGTGTGGTCATCTTTTTGGGAAATCTTGAATGGGTATCCATTGGAATGTTAATAATTATTGAAAAGACCGGCTTACATCACCATTTATAATCGACAACAACCAAAGATTATTGTAATTTATAACTTTTAAGCAGTTTGTAGAACTAAGTAGAGTAATCTATTGGTTGATAATTATCTTCACAACAATTCAAGAAGTGTTCTCCACAAATCATCATTTTAGAATAAGGTCCTGGGCTATAAAATAGATATACAATTCCAAAGTTTCACCAAAGTAAATATGCAATTTTAAATCTTTATTATTAATCAACCAGTAATAGATGATATCAAAATCTTAATACTTGAATTTCTGTAGCTAATTATTGAGCTGAGAGGCACTCTACAATTCACTATAGGATAGATATGTATCAATTAAATGTAAGATGTGAGATATTTTTTAAATTCAATTTTTTTATATTGTAATTTGGTTTATTATTAATAAAATTAAGAACAATTTTTTAGATAAAAGAAAATATAATATACATATCGCATTAAAATATATAACATATATATAGTAATTATAAATTAACATCCATTTTACCATATAAATTAAAGTAATGATTCCATAACCATCTTTAAATTTAAGTAATAAGCTGATAAAAATTTAATACTGACATTATAACAACATTTTTACTCATGAATATTTACCATGAATATTATTAACTTTTAAATATATTTTTTACAATACCATGGGCTAATACCATGGTTTTTCAATACCATGGGCCATCTAGGCTTTTGATTATTATGTTATGAATCTAGGATTTTAATTATTCTCTTACAATACCATGGGCCAATACCATAGCTTATCAATACCACATGTCGAAAAACTATAACTTATTTTAAAATCAAAATATTTTACAAATATTTTATTTTAATTTAATTTTATACATTTCATAATTATATTATATGTAAAAGAAAAAAGGTTATAATTACTTTTGAAGTATATCTAAACCCTCTATCCTCGTGACTACTAAAAATATTCCCATAGAGATTAAATTGAGGTTATAATAAATTAACAATGAGAATACTTTTATATATACATATGTGATATTTATATAATATAAATAATATTATAAACTAGATAGGGGAGAGGGGAGAGAGGAAGCGAGAGAGATGGATTTGGAGGAGGAAAGAGAGCAAGGGAACACCAAAGACATTGAGAGATAGAGGTGGAGAGAGAGGGTGGGAGTGAAAAGGGAGAGATGAAGATGGAATGAGGGAGCGAGGAGGAGACGAGGGGAGAGAGAGAAAAAGGAGAGGATAGAGATAGAGAAAGAAGGGGGAGATAGAGGAACAAAGACAT
This sequence comes from Pinus albicaulis, assembly GCA_034641835.2. Taxonomy (NCBI): domain Eukaryota; kingdom Viridiplantae; phylum Streptophyta; class Pinopsida; order Pinales; family Pinaceae; genus Pinus; species Pinus albicaulis. Next base: position 296,046,656 of record CM076579.1, on the reverse strand, counting down.
AGATATGGAGGGGGAGAGAAGGGGATAGGGAAGGAGATAATGAAAGAGTTGGAGGGTGGAGAGAGAGAGTATGTGTGTGTGTATGATGTGGGGGGATATACAGATGGAGGTGGGAGTGAAAGGGAGAGAGAGGAAGGAAGAGAGAGAGGAGAGAGGGGGGAGAGAGAGATAGAGTTGGAGGGGGAAGAAAAACATAGAGAAAGAAAGGTGGAGAGGGAAAGGGGGTGACAAGGGACAAATGGAGAGATAGTGAGGGAGAGAGGAGAGCGAGAGAGAGAGAGAGAGAGAGAGAGAGAGAGAGAGAGAGAGAGAGGGAGGGAGAGAGATATGGAGAGACTGCAATAAGACCTTCAAAGTTATGTCCAATTTTCAATAATATTGAAAAATAAATAGTTTTTTTTCAAAGTTAAACATTATAACTTGCATTGATCAATACTAAATTAATAGTGGTCAACAAGAATTGTTAGAGTATGCCTTTGGAAGGGATTAATAAGTGTTTTAATGATTATCATAGATTGATGGCTATGGTCATTTATTAACCATTTATATTATATTATTATGCTAGTTATAAAAAAATTAATATATAAGTTAAACATATATACATTTAAAAAAAAAACAAGGAAAAAGAGATTTACCCCACCTTACCATGTGGATTCGAACAAGAGATTTACCCCCACCTTACCATGTGGATTCTTAATATGTAAATAGGTTTTGTTACAATACTACGGGTCAATACCACGGTTATCAAATATCATATGCCCAAAAAAAACTATAACTCACTTCATTTGACACTCAGAATTTTTTTTTTAACAATCAATTTAATCAAAAGATAAAAAATGATATATCTACTTTGGAGACAAATCTCAACTTTTGATTTGTGTATATTACTATGAATATTCTAGAATATTTTATGGAGATTAAATCCCTACCATTCACTTAATAATGATTAATAAATAAAAATTATAAAATAGATTGTATCCCTCTAGGACAACTGGTTGAGGATGGGCCTTATCAGCAAGGCCACTCAACATCAAACCTTACGGGGGATGGTTGTGCCCTTTGCTAGGGGGATGAGACATGCTAAAAATTTTATGGTTGGTGTTGTTAAAATATCTCATTAACTCCCACATGGAGATTTAACTATATTTAGAGAGTCAGTTAAGTGAGCATTGAGTAAGTCGAAGTTATGTGATAGATGAATTTGGTAAGTGTGTGAATGTCAAGCGAGTTGTTAGTAAAAAGGGATAAATACCCTTCAACGGATTTATTGTATTAACTAAGATTGAAGTTCATGTGATTAATAGAAGAGCCACAGCTCACATGTATTTTGAATTTTTTTACAAAATTTGAAAAAAAAAAAACACATAATTTAAAGAAGAAAAAAAATTAACCCAAAAAAAAAATCAAAAACATTTTTTTCTAAGTTATTAAAAAAAACATATAATTAAAAAAAAAAAAATAGAAAATTTAAAAATAATTAAAATTACAAAATTAAAATTTAGATTAAAAAAAAATAAAATACAAAAAAAAAATTAAATTTAAAAATTTAAATTAAAAAAATAATAATAATAAGAAAAAAAATACAAATTTTAAAATTAAAAATAAAATAAAATAAAATAAATTTGAAAAAGAAAATTAAAATTAAAAAAACTATCATTAAAAAACAAAAAAAAATGAAAAAAACCACGCGCAAATAATTAAAAAACAAATATCCATAAATTTATTGTTTTTTTTTTTAAATGAAACAATTTATAAATTTAAAAAATGAAAAACTAAATAAACTAAAAGATTTAAAAAAAAAATAAAAATAAATAAATAAATAAATAAAATTTAATAAATTTAATAAATAAATTTTAAATTTTAAAAATAATTAATCTAAAATATTAAATTAAAAAAATAAATAAATATATAAATTTGAATTAAAAAAAAATTAATTGTTTGAAATTAAAAATAAATAAATTAATTAATTAAAAAATTAAAAAAAATTAAAAACAAAAAAGAAAAAAATCAAATTAAAGAAGAAGAAGAAGAAGAATTAGAATTTTTTGATCATGGTGGCGCCGACAATCGGTCTCCCGCTGCGGGAAGCCGATTGGCAGCACCACCATGATTTAAAAAAAAAAAAAAAAAAAAAAAAAAAAAAAAAACTTTTTTTTTTTTCAAAATATTTATTTATTTATTTATTTTAATTTAATTTATATATTTGAAATCTAATTTGTTTCTTTATTTATTTTATTTTTTTTAATTTATTTTTCTAAATTTTCTTAATAATTTTTATTAAATTTTGTATTTTTTTTTTAATTTAATTGATTTTTTTTTTCATATAATCAATTTTGTATTTTTTATTTAATTTATTTGAGTTTAATATTTTTTTTTTTTTTAATTTTATTATTATTTTTTTAATTACAGAAATTTTTTATATTTTTTTTATTTCAATTAAAATTGTGTATTTAAATTAGATTTTTTTTTTTTTTTAAATTAAACTTAATATTTTCAAATTAATTTGTTTTTTATTTTATTTTTTATTTAATATATTTTTTTTCAATTTTTCATTTTTAATTGATTTTTAAAGTTTTTTAACTTTTTATTTTAACAATGTTGTTGTTGTTTTTTTTTTTTTTTCAAATTTTATTTGTTTATTCATTTTTATTTTTATTTTTAATTTAATTTTTTATTTTAATATTAATTTTTTTTTTTAAATTTAATAAAATCATATATATATATATATATTTTTTTTTTTTTTTTAATATTTTATTGTATTTTATTTTTCATTTTTCATTTTTTTACTTTTAATTTAAATAATGGCTCTTTCTCTTCTTCTTCTTCTTCTTTTTATTACTATATATTTTGAAATTTTAATCTTTAAATTTTATTTATTTATTGATTTTATTTATTTTTTTCTTAAATTTTAGGTTTTTTTTAATGTTTGAATTAAAATTTTTATTTTGTTTTTATTTTTATTTTTTTATTCCTATATATTTTTAAATTTTAAGCTTTAAAATGTTTTTATTTTTTAATTTTTTTTTCTTAAATTTTATGTTTTTTTAATGTTTGAATTTTAAAAATTAAAAAATGTTATTTCTATTTTTAAAAATGTCAAAAATATGACACAATTTTTTTTTTTTGTTATTCCAGCATCAACTGGTTTTGTTTTGAGGGTGTTTTTTCAATCCTTTTTCAAGAAACAATTTTGTTTTTAGCATAATTTTATAAAATGTTGAAATTTGACCTTCAAAAAAAACCAAGTGCGTTTTGGAATACACTTTTTTTGTTTTTGGGGTGTTTTTTCATGTTTTTTGAGTCTTTTTGGGCTAGAGTTCCCGTTTTGAGGTCAAGTTACCTATTTCATCGGTAACAGTGTGTATATCCAAAGTCAATATTGTTAAATTGCAAAATACTATGAGATATTTTGAAAGTCTGCAAATGAAGGAGACAAAAGACATTGATTCTTTCGTGAATCGAGTCATGTTTGTCATAAATCAGGTAAAAATTTATGGTGAAGAAATTAAAGACCAACAGTGATTGAGAAGGTCTTTAGATCTTTGTCTACCAAGTTTGATGTTGTGGTAGTAGTCATAGAAGAAGCCAAGGATTTGGAAAAATTGATAGTTGATGAATTGATGGGATCACTTCTATCGCATGAGGTAAGGATAGACAGAAATAAGGATTCCACTTTAGAAACTGCTTTCAAAAGTCAAGTGTCTATTTAAAGAGGTCGAGGCAGAGGTAAATCAAGAGACAGAGGACGAGGTGGAAGATATAGTGGTAAAAGAGATGGCCGAGAATAACATCAACATGAAACTGGAAGCAACAACAGAGGCTTTAACAATAACCAAAGGTTTGAAAAATCAAAGGTGATATTTTATTATTACAATAAATTTGGTCACTATGTCCGTGAATGCAGAAAGAAGATATTTGATCAAGGAAATCAAAGAGCTAATGTTAGTACATAGAATACTAACTCCATGTTTCTATCTTGCCATACCAGGCATGAACTGTCTAATAATGTGTGGCTATTAGACTGTGGTTATAGTAACCACCTGACATGCAACAAGAATTTGGTTGCAAATATGGATCAGTCCGTGAAGGCAGAGGTAAATTTGGGGACTAAGACTATGGATGTAGATGGAAAATGAGTGGTCACCATTCTGACCAAGCAGGGGGAGCCAAGACAATCTCAGAGGTATATTATGTTCCTGGTCTTAAACACAACTTGATAAGTGTTGGTCAACTGACGCTGAAATGATACAAAGTTATCTTTCATGGATAGGAGTGTGATATTTATGAAAAACCCCCAAGCAAGCAGCTGATAGAAAAGGTGTATATGACGAGGAACATACTCTTTCCTCTAATTATGAATTACAGTGATCAGGTCAATTCTTTTACAGTTGCATGTTCTAATGATAATTGGTTATGGCACTTTCGGTTTGGACACTTGCATTTTTTTTGTTTAAGATTGTTGCAGCAGAAACAGATGGGTAGAGAATTACCTCCCATCAAAGAACCTACTAGTACTTGTGAGTGTTGCATCTTGGGAAAGAAACACCATGGAAGTTTTCCAAAGGGAGTTGCATACAGAGCAAGACAACCTCTTAAGTTCGTGCATACAGACTTATGTGGACCTATGAGGACACAGTCGATTAGTGGAAGTTGTTACTTCCTTACTTTTATTGATGACTACAATAGAAATACTTGGGTTTACTTCCTGAAGAATACGTATGAAACCTTTGCAAAGTTCAAGGAATTCAAACCCTTAGCAGATAACCAAAGTGATTGAGAAATCAAGGTATTAAGGGGTGAAAATGTGAAGTTGGGTTACACTTTTTTCCCTTTTTTGAGAAAAAACTTTCATTTTTTTCATTTCTTCAACTTTCTGCAAGCTAAAACAATTTTTCTGTTTAGAATTTCATTTTGCGATAAAAATAAAAGTTGTCAGAAATTTTGTTAGCTTTCTATTACTTATTTTTTGGAATTTTTTTATACACATTTGTTATGTCAACTTAGCGTTTCATTGAGTGTGTGTTCTTTAACAATCAACAGATTCATAATAAGTCATGTTAATATGCAATGTTGTATTCTTTGAAAATTTGTGTTTTTGAGAAACAAAATGTGTTACAACAATCTAGACAGAGTCTACCTCGATTTCGTCATATTTACAAAGCCAATGGATGCATATCATAATTACTAGAATTTTTTGAACTGGTCCAATATGAAAAACTGCATATTTTGAATATGTTTCGCAACGCAAGAAATTTCTTAACATATAAGTTATAAACTAAAAATCTAAAAGCTACCCATTAGAGACAATGGACCAATGTAATGTACGATAATTTTTTCAATTTTTTTACAATGTATTTTAGAAGATAAAAAATTTTGATTTCACTGAATCACAATGACCTTTAGAAATTGTTTGCATCCGTTTTATTACAAAATTAATTAAAATCAGTAAATATTTATGAAATTCCATGAAAGTTATATTTCCTGAAAGTAGATTCAATTCTGAAAATGCTTGTCTTCGTTCCAACACTTAATTCAAAATGTTTAATGGAGTTTAGTCAGTCCAAAGTTGCAGAAACGTATTCAGGGCTTGGCTCTGCGTAACTGGTGACGCGTTAGTTCAGCCGAACTATTTTTTGCGCTAACAGCACGTTAAATCAAACAACAAAGTAATTCGGTCGAACTATTTATTAATAGTTCGGCCGAAATTTTACTTAACTTTCCGTTGGCCGGAAAGTACCGCCGAGCCCCTCCAAAAAAACATTTTCCAGCAATATAAATTGTCGCGAAACCATTCATTATTTTTGCACTTTTGGTCTGATTTTACAAAAGTCTTGATCTGATTTTGCAAAGAATTGTTTTGGGTTTAAGGACTTTTCTTGGAAGTACATTCAAAGGAATTTTCTTTGAGACACATTATTTTCGTACATTTGATCTGATTTTGCAAGGAATTTTTTTGGGTTTAAAGAATTTTCTGGGAGGTACATTCAAAAGACATTTCTTGGAGGTATGTGATACATTTTTTTGGGCTTTTTTTTTTTTTTTAAAGTATGGATTTGGGATTAATTTCGAAAGGACATTTTTTTGTTTTGGGTTGAAGTAAATCTTTTATAATGATTTTTTAAAATGAATTTTTGGGTAACTTTTTAAATGAAATTTTTTTGTAGGACTTGGAAGGAAATATTTTGAACTTCGTTTCATTTTTATAAGACATTTTTTTCTTGAATTTTTTAAAGTAAGTGTTTTGGATTGGAGTATGTATTTTTTGCAAACATTTTAAAATGCGTTTTTTTTAAATTAAATCTTTTGTGATGTTTTTATTAATTGAGTTTTTGTCTAAATTTTTGAAGGAAATTTTTTGAACTTCATACTTTATTATCATGGGAAATCGAAGAAATTGTACGAGAAAATATGATCGAAAAAGAGACCCTGAGGAACGTAGAGAAGAGATGAGACAATCTTGCAAAAGAAAGATAGAAGCATTCTCAAACATTGAAGGGGAAAATCAACCTCAACTAGAAGTTGAAACATGTATGTAAATGTAAGTATTATGATTTTGATATATTTAAAATTTTCCTAGTGTAAAATGTGAAGCTTAATTTTTATTTGATGAACTAATGTGAAAAATATTTTGCAATGTAAACATAGAGAGATATTGCTCAAAACATTGATGATGAGATACAAAATTTTGAAAGAGAAAGTGAAAGAGATATTGAACCAATGATTCAGGATGGTGAAAATGATGAAAGAAATTCAAGTGAAGAAATTGAATCACAAGGTATATATATATATATATATATATATGTTGAACACATGCATGTATTATTGAAATTATACATATATTTATTAATTTAGTTAGTTATTGAATATGTAAACTTATTATGTACTATTCATTCGAATATGTATAGATGAAATCAATGTTGATGACGAGATGTTAGAAAATGTTGAAACTCACACATATGGAGATAAAAAATCTGACCATTATATATGATATCGTGTTAACCACATTTTTGAGAAGTATTTTATAAAGGAAAATGTGACAGTTCAAGCCCAAATGTTGAAAGGTCTCCTATCATTAAGGAAATTAAAAGAAGCTACGACTTTATTGGGTATTCGAAAATCAACCAAAGATAAAAATGAAGAAGGGAAAAATGTGATACAAAATATAAATAGTGCTATAAATTCAATGAAAAGATCTAGACAGAAAAATGTTTCAGTTGTATGTAGAGAAATGCATATGGCAGTGGTTTCATCAAGTACTAAAGAGAATCGCTTGGTAAAATCTATGGCACGAGCATTAGGAACCTCGTGAAAAACTTTGCACAAACATCAGAAATTTCGGTTGCAAATAGATGTAAATGATGAACTTGCTTGTTGGATAGCTATTTGTAGGTTGTTGATCACCATTTAACATGAGTCATTGATTAATTAAACATTGATTATTCAGGTAACAAACATTATATCAAATGGTGATATATTTGAAGAGTTGGTTGAGGTGAAACAAGGTAAGAAAATTCATGTGCATAAAAGCTAAAGGCGGAAGTAATACGAAAAGGTTGAGGTATTAAGTAAAAAGGATAACGGAAATACAAAAAGTGAAAATATGTGGTACGAAGAGTGCAGAACAAAGATATTAAAAGAATTTCCGCTTTACGAATATGCACACGAGGGAATACTGCAAGTGGGAATGTCTGCGGGGGTCGAGCAACGAGAGAGTGAAAAGACCCATACCCCCACGGAGTTGCAATAACGTGACGTGACGGGGACCCAAGTTCAGAATGAAGTGGCAAGAGAAAAGCGCAGAGTTACGGTGACATGGCAGGAGGTAATGTGGGCCCTTAAGACTGGTAGGTTATGTATTTAATTCGCTTTGCGAATGATATGTTTCAAGAATCATTCGGTGCATGCGGCAGAGAGGTAAGGTAAGTTTCTAGATAAGCTGGTAGTAAAGCCCGTACCAGTATTAAACCCCGCACGTGGTGTTCACCTATCCCCAACTAACGCCCAATCCCTACATGCCACGTGCCCCACTGTCAGTGTCCTTACGACACTTACCCTGCTTATTTCACCTCTACGCCTCTTCATCCCAGAATTACCAGTCTTAGACAGCAGTTTCCCGTATTTTACTGCAGTAAAAGTCGCAGGTTTTCCCAGTCACGGTATATACAAAGCGGGAGCAAGTACCAGGTCTACCCAATCATCACCAGACTACCCCCCCTGCATCGCTTTCCCAAGCAAATTTATCTACTGTACAGGTACTTCGTCCCTTATATTCCCTTTGTTTTCCTTTCAAATTTCATATGTCAGTCATGGGAAGGGGCACACCCAAGAAAAATGAACCAGAGACCCCCCAGGTTCGAGAAGCCAGAAACCCTCCTGGGTTCAAGCCTTTCATTGACCAGCAAGCTGGAATCTGCGATCACCAATACCCTTTCCCCATTAGTAGTATAAGGCCTGAGCTTTTTTCGCGACATGTCCAGAATAGGGATCGATATCGGTTGGTCGTATCAAGCTTTTACCATGAGATTACCCCCTTAGTCTTCTCGGTGGTCGAGTTTATCTGCTGGCTCAGAGACACCTACGATGAAAACCGAGGCATGTTTATCTCCGCTTAGGGGAATAATATTTTCTCCCTTTCACTTGACATCATCAGGAAAGCCCTCCGTTTTCCCACCAGCGCCACCTACACTACTTTCAGAGAAGAAGCTTTAACCTCCCAGTTTACCAAATTTCCATGGGAGCATCAGAAAAGCTTCGTTGCTTCTATTACCAGCGGCTAGGCTACTTCCCTTCCCGGTGTGGAACTTCTCCCATTAAGCCTGTTTAAGGAAGAAGTGCAACCCATCCTCGCTCTCATTGCGGGTCTTTCAGGTATAGGCGGGTTGGGGGAAACTTCCAAGGTATGTGTTTTCTTTCTGTGGTTAATGTCTCAGAAGGGGGTCGTCCTGGATATCCCAGGTTACTTGTCTGCCAACATTCACACCCAGTTCCAAGAGCTTTCAGAAACCAGTCACTTTCATTTTTGTTCAATAGTGTTCTATCTTTTCTTGTACCAGCATGCTGATAAGTTCGAGGGTTTGGGCTTGGATAGGGTGTACAAGGTCAATTCTTAACCCCGACCTGTTTTTGACTGGAACTTTGCAGTGCATCAATTGCCAAAAAGGGTGGGTTATTCAGGTTTCCTAAACGATTTCATGTCCATTGCTTACACCATCATTCATGATTCGCCATCACCCAGGGTTTTTCCTGAAATGAAGAACTGGCTGCAAGCTGGTAAAACCCAGAGCACCGGGGATTGGTATCTCTCTGATAATTATACTGAAATTCGGGTCTATGGAGCCGAGGTCGCCCCTTACCTGCTACCTGTGTTTCCCGCTCGACGAGTTTATGCTCTGGAGTATATTCGGCAAGCCCTCAAGGCTGACCAGCTCCACTTTGTCCCCGCTAAGAAGGGTTACATACTGAGGCTACCTACCACTATCGGCCCATTCGTCGTGAATTCAAGACACACCCTTCCCATTGTCGAGAAGCTGTTGCAGGGCATGGACCTAAGACAGGGGCAGGCTTGGGCCTATGATCCTCGGGATATTATTTCAAACAGAAGAAAGAGGAACAGGTCCACCCCTTATGTTCATGAATCAAGACCGTTTATAGAGTGGAAGGCTAACATGGAAATTTGGCCTTTGATTTCGCAGATGGAAACAGATTCATCTGCCACAGGGGAAGAGGAAGACATCAATAAAGGCCAAGAAGAAGAAGTGGGTCCTTCAGGAGCAGGTTCTCTCGCTCTAAAAAAGCAAAAAACAGTCTCAAGTGAGGCCTAAGTGATAGGGGAAGAACAACTGCTTGAACCGTTCACACCATATGTGCAACTTGACAGCAGCAAGGCCGGAATCAAAGTGTTGAGAGACAGCACCACCTCCTCTGACTTCACTGAGGTCTCACAGGCCATTGGGGACTATACTTCACCAGTAGCAGCCGAAAGGATAAAGAGAAATAGGATAATCAGAGATAAATACAAAGCCGAGCTGGAAGGGTATGTAGAGAAATATCACACCATGATTTTAGCCACCATGAACGTGGATACCGAACACCTAGTACTGTCTATGGCTGAAGCCAATTTGGACCCTGATACAGGTGCCACTAGCTACCGGGTGCTCGAGCATGCAATTGACATGGCTAAGGTGCCAGCAACCGATATGTGTAACCTTTTTCAGGTCATAGGTGATATGCTGAAGGACGAGGTAATGAGGGTTACCATTGCACTGAGAAAACTCGAGAAGAAGCATGAACAGGTGAGGACTACCCTGAAGAACGAGCAGGCAAGTACCCGCGCCCTGGCAAATCAAATACGTGGCCTCCGGGATCAAATCAAAGGGAAAGATACTGGGGAAGCAAACCCGCAGGGCTTTTTAATAGACCAATTACAGAAGGAAGTTTCCTCATTGAAAATCAAAGCCCGCATGCCGGCCTCCCAGCATGTGCAGACAGCCGAGTTGGCGCAAGTAGAGAAATAAAAAACGGAATTGGCCGGCACATTGTCAAAAGAAAGAGAAGAGAAGGAGAAATTGTCAGGAACAATCACTACCCTTCAGAGTAGGTTGTCAGAGCTATAGAACACTTGGGGCACGCACAGCTATGCGCTTGCTACAACACCACCTGAGACGAGTTCATTTTCAGAGAAGATGGACGCGGCGAAAGCTGCAAATGATATACTGGAGAGACATGCTTCCACCGCAAGGCAAAGAATCACGGATTTGGAAAAATCCCTGTCAGAGAATACTAGAAAAATATAAGCATTGCAGAAAGATATTGAACAAGAAAAGAAAACGAGGGCCGACCAGTAGAAGACCATAAATGATCTCAACGCGTGCCTAAAAGGTAACCTCACTCTCAGGGATGGTAGAAATATTATTTGGTCCGAGATCATTTCAGCCATAACAGAGCAATGGGAGTTTCTGAAAGTCATCGAGGAGATGAAATCTTCAGCACTCTATCTCAGGAGGAGATTTCAGGAAGGGGATCTCGATTTGGTAAATAGAGCTCAGCGCGCCAGGGAATATGTGTCATTCTTGAAAGGGTTGAGAGCTAACGAAGCAGAGCAGCATGGCATAGTCAGCCGGCATAAGGAAGCCTTAGAATGCCAGAAAATCATTGATAAGGAATCGGCTCGTGTTGTGGCTTCGAAGGCTTTACAACAGTTGGCATACAGCATGGACCGGTTTGATGCGATTTGGGCTGAGATTACGACAGCAGGGCTTCCGACGTGCTGGGACTCCCTCACCCCTTCCATGCTGCGATCGTTACCGGAATATGAAGCGTGCCTGAAGCAAGAAAGGGACCAGGCAGATGTCATGTCAGATAAAACCACCCGGCTAAAGGCCGAAACAATTATTGCATCACTCCGCCCAGAGTTTGCCCTCCTTCACTTGTTAAAACATAAAATTCCTACCGAGGCAAATCTGAGTGATCTCACTGAGGCCTTCATCAGGGTAGAAGGATTTGCAGCGATGCCTAAGCCTGCCGCAGACAGTCAGCAGAGGTGCACTCAGTTTGTCAGCCAAATTGCCAGTTCGTCCGCAAACGCGCCGCCACCAGTATCAGCAACAGCCTCGACCCCTTCTCACAAATAATGCATTGTTATTTCATGATTCGGCCCTTGCGGCCTTTTTACTTTTCACTTTAGTTAGTCACTTTCAAGTTTCAGGTGGAACTCATATTTCACCACAGCAATTAACTTTTACTTAGACTGTTATGCAATTTTGGTTTTTAAATGGCCGAGCGCCTAACAGCAAAGGATGAGAGGTTTGTTATTCCTCATCATGATTTTGTTATTTTGACAAGGACTTGTAACAAATTCCTGGCATGCGAGAAAGATATTTTCCCAAAATATCTTCTCGCCCAAGTAGAGAAGTGCCTATAAATACAAGAACAGAAGAGAGAACAGGGTTCCAGATTTTATCAGAAAATTATGTTGTAAGAGGATTTTGTGTGCATGTTTGTTTAACTCTTGCATGAAGGCTCAGAGCTCGTTAGGTTTCAATGAAAAGGAGTTTTATCTGTAAGGAGGATTATAGTCTTTGATATCTAATAGAACGTAACTTCTCCTTTATGTGTCGATTAATTGTTCATCTTGTTTCATCTGCTTTTATTGTATCATGTTTTGGAATGCGAGCATCTCATTGGTTTAAATGTGAATTTATCCTAGTTGATACTCATGTTAGAATCAATCTAGTGCTTTAAATATAGCTCATACATGATATATTGTTCCATTATCACAGCATCCATACTTCTGCTATATTGGTTTCAGTGTGATGTTATTTTGGCATACGCTATTATTGTGAATGGATTCTTAAATAGATAAGCCCATTACATGGTGATATGTGTGTCCGGATATTATCTATACGACAACTGATATTCTCTCATCCCTTCTTACACTGTGTACATCTGCATATTACTATTCTCTGTGAAGTATCATTGAACTGGCCCTCTTTACCGTGAACTGCCTTTGCATTGTCTGATGCCTTTGCGAGAGAGTTTTACATCTTATTTTTGCAGTATACCTTTTTCATGCATCAAACTTCTGAAATTTTTGGTCCCATTCAAGCTGAACTTCCTGTTTATAAATGAATAGCATGAGAGCTCTGTCATGCTAGTTATCCCCGTTATATTATATTACTTTTGCTCTCTACTGCTTAAGATGTCCTAGGCACTGGTCTTTCACAACTCAAGGTTGTCTCTAGGATTGACAACATAGGCAACCATATAAAGATAGGCTTGGAGAAAATGTTAAAAAAATAATATATAAATATTGTAAGAACAATTCGCGTGTTTCGCCAACTGCAAGGCATCTGATGCGAAGAAGAATAGAACAAAATCAGTACGAAGAACATCAAAAACATTTCTTGGAAACCACTTAGATAGAGTTGTTCAACAAGTTCAAAGAAGAGAATCGTGAAATTAATGTTTCAATCTGTTCTTTTTTTCAACAAAAACCATGGTATGTAAAACCTATCACCGTACGCGACACTTGTTGTTGCCATTATCATGTGGAATTTGAATTATATTATGACACATTCCTTGATTTTGGTAGAACATTTTGGAAGGATACACCTCCTCCTTCCACTATCCGTGATTTCATATCTCAAATTCTATGTGAAAGAGAAAGTGATGAACTATTTTATGAAAAGAAATGTGTTGGTGGTAAAAAATGCGATGATTGTGGAAATTTGACTAAATTTCAAAACAAATATCGTACTGATATAAATGATCAATCATTATCCAACATAAAAGTGAAATGGAAGAGATATGAATATATCCATACATCGATTCAAAGTGCAAAAAGTGTTAAAAGAATTGAATTACGAGAAGGAGAAAATTTGTGATAGCTTTTTAGAAAAGTTTGAGGCAACATTTAAACCATAGCCTTCACACAAATAAATGGCAAAATTTCAATTCAAAATGCGTGAAAATTTTCCACGAGGGCCAACATAAGTGAGTGATTTTAGAAAACTACATTTGTTTCACAAAGAAATTTAGGTAGAACCTCATTTTATTATTCTACGTGCTGTTCATAATATCGTATAAACATCTTTGAGTAGCATGAGCATATAAGCTGGGCAATGTTTCTGTCAATAATATATTTATAACAATGACAATAATTTACATGATACATATTTTGTACAACATTGTTTTGGAAAAATTTATGATTCCTTGAAAAATCATGGAATAGCATTCAATGAACATTGGATATGGTCAAACGGATACGTAGGACAATTAAAAGTTGCACGATCATTCTTTTGGTTGTGTTGTCTTCATAAAAAAACCTGCATTAAGCATTGTTGGAATTTCTTTGAGACTGGCCATGGAAAAGGAGAACATGATGGTGCAGGGGCATGCATAAAACGAGCACTTCGAAGATATCAAATGAACCCCTCTGCAAGTCGACTTGTGGATGCGAAAGAAGTTGTTCAATGGTGCATCGATGCTCTAAGCCATGAGACTAACCAATCAAGGGAACTGCGAAGGTACATTCAATTTAATTTTTATTGAATATCTAATTAAACAAACAGTGTACATTTATCACAATGATTATCTTTGATTGTATTTTGATATCATATTTACATTCTTCTTTAAATTTTCCATATAAAGGTTTTTTTGGCATATTGGGATCGAAGACGTAGATAGATCAATTGGAAATGACTTTGAAACAATAAAAGGGACTCGAAAATTGCATTCAATTTTTTTCTCAAAGAAAAAATTCGTAACTTTTCAATTAATGATAGGTTACATGTTACAAAAACTGGTAATATATACTATTGTTCAGTCCAAAAGACTATTTAACAAATCTGCCACTATGTCTATCTGTAGGCAATCACAGTCCCAAAAAAGAAACATTTCAGTGATGAAACTAGTGTCCACATAGTAAGTTCGGTGCATAACTTACTAGCTAATATAAAAACCAAATACAAATAAGAAATAAATATACATGTCGAATATATAGTAAAGGGAGGTAGTACAAAATCTCCCAAAGGACAGCTATATGACTAAACATCCAAAACAGCAGGTGCCTCCTCAATAAAAGGCCAATGATAATATTTGAAAATCTGTCCATCAGTGTGTTCTGTAATATGCCAGGTGCCCCAGATCAGCTCCGAAGCTTCTTTGGACAGTTGGTCAGCCACTTTGTTCCGAGACCTGTAAATATGAGTCACTGTGATGGAGTCAAAGAGTGCTCTGAGATGGTGCACCTCTCGTAGCAGTGCAGACAGTGTGTGCGAGTGACAATGAGATAGATTATTGAACCAATTGATCACCAGTTGTGAATCACCAAAGATCTGGATGGAGTTGCAGTGAATGTCCTGAGAAAAGGTTAGAAGAAGTCTGAGGCTTTACAGTTCGGCATAGTTGTTAGTACCGGGACCCAATCCCATTCTGATGTTGTAGTAGTGGTGGTCATTCAAATATAGAGTTGCGCCCCCACCACACCCATGTGCGTTGGACGCACCATCAAAATATGCCCATGCCCGGCTATGATCAATAGTTTCAGGAGTCACATGGGGAGGCTTGCTGCGAATGCTTTCCTCGGGAATGAGCCGAAATGTGGCAATTTATGCAGCACATATCCGATCACAGTCAATAGGAATCCCGTTGGAAATCTGTTTATTACGGCCGATCCAAATCTCCCAAGCTACAATCAGTGGGAGGTTGCGTAATCGTGGGCTATGGGCATAGTGCTGCCACCAATTTGTCCAAGCCTCAATTAATGTGCCTCCCTGCCAATTAAAACTGTTACCCAGATCAGTGATGACCCGAGACCAGATATCTTTGATGACGTTGCACTACAGGAATAAATGAAGTGTATCCTCGCAGTCATTAAGACAGTAACAACATCTAGAAGCCCCGTGATAAGCCCTTATGTGGAGGAATTCCATGGTAGGTATACAGTGCTTTAGAATGCACTAGAAAAGGATTTTGTGCTTGTGCGGGGTTTTCAGTTTCCAGATATTGCTCCACCATCAATCTTTAATAGGGGGTTCCCTGGGCCAAATCAGAGCGAGGTATCCCAACTTTGGAGTATAATGACCGTCAGTTGAAAAAGCCCAAATCAATTTGTCTCCCTGATCCAAGATGCGGATGTTGGATGCTTTCAGAGCCCAGATGTATTGTTTCCAGACTCGTGTGCCCGCCTGTGGGATCTCAAGGTCCCCCGCTTGTAGCCAGGCTTGTCCCTACCATGAGGAGTGTAACCTGTCCGCAATCTAAGCCAGATGGAAGATGTTTCTGTGGGCAAGGTGCTCAATGATGAACGCCGGAAGTTTGTAATATTCCCCACTCCCTGACCAGGAATCAGTGCCAATGCAGACCTGTGCTCCCGTAACTATTTGCCATGAAAGACCATTCTGAATAATGTGTGCTGCCTTAGTGATAGCCCTCCAGATGTTTGATGCCCCTGACCTCAATCTGATTCTGCCTCGGATCCACTCAAGGGGGCTTTGAGGTGAGATATATTTAGCAACCATGACCTCTTTCCAAAGGCTCTGTCCAGAGATTAAGTGCTAGCCCATCTTAGCCGTAAGAGCTCGCGAAAAAGGGTGGAGATCCTTTATCCCCCAGCCACCCCATTGTTTGGGCAAATTAATGCGATCCCAGGCAATCCAGGCAAACGTAGATGCCTTTCCTTGGTTGTGCCATAGGAATTGTCTGCATATGCATTTTATTCTATTAGTAATACCAATCGGTATCCAGTCCAGGGTCATCCAATAGACCGGTATGGCTTCCAACACAGACTTAATGAGGATTAGTCGACCAGCCCTGGATAACCATCTATTATACCAAACATTTATTCTGCGCTCAATTTTAGCAATAATCTAGTTCCAGTCTTTGATCTTATAATTGTTTGGTTTGATGTGATACCCCAGATATTTGAGACCGTCATTGATATCTATGCAGACATAGTCAAATAGATTCATTGAGGTGCCTTGTTCCTATCTCGAGCAGCCCGTCATGATGATAGAGGATTTAGTGCTATTTGGTGCCATACCGGTGGCCCTGCAAAAACAATTCAGTAGCATATCAAATTGTAAAGAGTCTTGTCTAGTGCCATTTAGGAAAATAAGTACATCGTCCACAAATAAAAGGTGAGTGAGATATAAATTATCATTGATCCGGAGCCCCTGTAGTTCTCCCCTATATTTTGCATCTTTGATAAGCACTGAGAGAACCTCCATGACGAGGACAAATAATAATGGTGAGAGAGGGCAGCCCTGACGAAGACCCCGCCCTGCATGGAAGAAGTCAGATGCGGTTCCATTGATCAATATGTTGAAATTAGCGTGACAAATGCAGCCCATGATCCAGTTTATAAAAGTATGTGGGAAACCTGAGTGGATGAGAATGAGATGAAGGTAACTCTAGTCAACTTGATCAAAAGCTTTTGTGAGATCAATCTTGAGAATAGTCGATTTCTGTCGGAGGGTTTTGATGGAGTGGAGAGCCTCCTGGGCAGTACCAATGGCCTCATGAATTTGCCTATGATTCAGAAATGCAAATTGTTCCTTTTCAATATGAGTGGATAGGAAAGGCTTGATGCGGTTTGCAATGATTTTGGAGATGATATTGTAGATGCAGTTACACAGCGATATGGGCCTGAACTCATTGAAACCGGTTGGTTTGTCCGATTTAGGAATCCGAGCAATAAAAGTGGTGTTGAAGCCTTCATAAATCCTGCCACGAACCCTGCTATCCTCAATCATAGCCAGAAGGTCAGATGACATGAGATCGAAGAAGTGGATGAAGAACTCAATGGGCCAACCATCAGGCCCCAGGCATTTGTCCCGCTTGAACCATTTCAAAACACCCTCAAGTTCGCCTAGGGTGACCGGAGCATTGAGATCATCCATCTGCTCCCGATCGAAAAATAGTTTGAAGTTCTGTGTAATGCACAGGATATCCGAGAGATTTATATTTGTAGACGCCCTATATAGATTGGAGAAGTGTCTGGTACCCAGCTCAGATAGCTGTGTCTGCGTTCTTGCAGTGAAGCCATTTCGATCGGACAATTCCCAAATGGTGTTTGCAGCCCTGCGACCATTTGCATGCTACAGAAAAAATTTAGTAAAATTGCATTCAATTAAAACAAAGTCGTCCAGAAATGTGTTTGCATTGGATAAAAGAAAATATTCTTGTTTTTGTCCTGTTTGCATAGACAACACAAAATCCAATGACATTTGTGAAAACAAAATGTATGTAAAAGATTGGAAACATACAGAGCTAAATACAAAGGGAAAAATGTTTGTTGCAATGTTTGAAGAAATGCAATCAGAGGAGACTACAATATCATCTGATGGTGATTGAGTTTCTGATCTTGTTAGAGAAGGTAACATTTCAATTTCTTTCTAATGATAAATATCTAGAAATAAATTTGAATATGTATAATTTTTTCAAGTTTGTTTTATTGTACAGGGGATGTATTTGCTGTAATTGCACCTACTGACAACGATGAAAATGTGAAGTACTATTTGATGTGTTGCACTGAACGAAAAATGAAATTATTAGAAGACTATAATGATCATGGATTTCCATATGAAAAAGGATCTATTATACTGAAAGGGTGTTTTCTCAGAAAAACTAATCAAAGTGGGAATTTTGTTTACTTTGAAAACTATGAACCTGATTTCATAAGTTGTTAATATAGTCACTTGGTGTGTGCAGCACACATAAAGTTGATCGAGGTTCAATCAAAGAAAAAAATAAATATCAAGAAATGGAAAATGTCAAAATACGATCATGAACAGATTATTGAAGATGGCATTCCATTAGAATTTTTTTGATTGAACTGCCCAACAATTTATTCTCTTTGGGTTATATGTTCTAGAACTTCTAGTACTCATTTAAAAGTTGAGTTGCCTTGTTATGTTATCTGTGCAAGTGTTTGCACATGTACAAATTGTTTTGGTACATGCACACTCTAGTATCAACTGAAAGTAGATTTTTTATACATGCATTGATGAAAAATGTTGCATACATATTGGATATATATATATATGTTCTAGAATGAAATTAACTATTCAAGTAGTTTTACTATGTGAATTGATGAAAAATGTTTCAAGTACTCAATATATATGTTCTAGAATGCAATTAACTGAAAGTAGTTTTTCTATGTGCATTGATGAAAAATGTTGCATGTACTAGACATATACACGAACTCAATGCACGCAGTTTTTCTTGTGGGCTTTTTTGGTAAAAAGTATCCACAATGTAAATAAATTATCCGCAATATAATTTTGTACGAATATTCCTTTCAGACAAGAGACTCGGAGCACTTCTTCGACTTTTGGTGGGATTTGACCCACATCTCTATTCCTGATTGAAAATCTAGTACAAAATTTGTCTGTCCAATGGTCGAATATGTTCTATGTGCATTAATGAAAAATTTACATACTACATACTATTGTTTGAGTGAATTTTTTTTTTAAAAACTTACCAAATGTACTTCAACCATGTCTAAAACTTGAATTTTAAAAACTTTTTGATTATATCAAAACAAAATACTTCACATGTTATGCCAATTGTAGTTCAACTATCCAATAGAAACATTAACCATTTAAAATTATATCACATGCCAAATGTAGATTAAAATGGCATCCAAAAATTATTTTAAATTTTTTTTGATTATATCACAACATTAATTCAAAACTTGGTTTTAAAATCTTTTTAATTATATCACAACATTACTTCACATGATTAATGTACTTAAACCATACAAAACTTGGGTTTTAAAATTTTTTTGATATTACTTGACATGCCATCCAATTGTAGTTCAACTATCCAATAAAAACATTTAACATTTAACATTAAATATCACATGTCAAATGTAGATTGAAACCATCCAAAACTTAAATTTTAAAAACTTTTTGATTATATCGTGCAACATTACTTCACATGCCATGCCAATTATAGTTCAACTATCCAATAAAAACATTTAACATTATATCATATGCCAAATGTAGATTGAAACCATCCAAAATTATAGATCACAACATTACTTCACATACACGTATTACTTCACATGCCATGCCAATTGTAGTTCTTGACTATCCAATAAAAACATTAAACATTTAACATTAAATATCACATGCCAAATGTAGATTGAAACCATCCAAAACTTGAGTTTTAAAAACTTTTTGATTATATCATGTAACATTACTTCACATGCCATGCCAATTATAGTTCAACTATCCAATAACAACATTTAACATTATATCACATGCCAAATGTAGATTGAAACCATACACAACTTAACTTTTAATTTAACAAAAAATTATAGATCACAACATTACTTTACATGCCAAATGTACTTCAAGCATCCAAAACTTAAATTTTAAAAACAAAACAAATTATAACACATCATTACATAACATGCCAAATGTAGTTCAGAAGCAAAACAAAACTTAAATTTAAAAAACAAAACAAATTATAACACATCATTACATAACATGCCAAATGTAGTTCAGAAGAAAAACATTAATTTATAGATGACAACATTACTAGTAGTTCAATTATCCAAAACTTAAAAGTTTTAAAAACCAAACAAGTTATATAACAACATTACTTCACATTCACATGCCAAAAGTACTAAAACCATCCAAAACTTAACTTTTTGGAACAAAACAAATTATATTAACACTGTAATAAAATATGTCCAAAAATTGTAGATCTCATAAAATATGTCCAAAAATTATAGATCTCACAAGTATCAAACTGTATCAAGTTATATATATATATATGATAGTGCATCTAGATAATATATAAAAAAGTAAATTTAAGACTATCTAAATCTTGAAATCAAATCTACAAATCAGGTCCATCAAATAGAGATGGATGTAGCGTCTTTCCTATCAGGGTCTCAATCCGCGCACTATCATGCGAAGCATGGGAAAACTGTACACAATGCACATGTACTTGAACATTAAAATTTGATGTTTTAAAAATGAGTGAGAATATATATAGAACTTCATGTAAAAAACAAAATATAAAAAAAAATCATGCAATACCTCATGAGGTTCCCTCTCCATTTGTTCACCTACTACAAGTTCCCCCCCCCATGGGAACATCTGCAACAGTAAACTGTACAATATATATATATATATATATATTAAAAAATTTCAAATGAAAATGCACGTGTACATATATAAACTTATTTTCAATAATATTAAAAAAAAAGTTAGACAACTTGTTCAAATGGTTGAAATGGTGTGGATGTTCCTATCTCTGTCGCTAGAGTCTGTGGATTAAAGAAATCTTCTATAGAAACCTAAAATTCAAAATTTTAAAAGTATAAAATAACTCAAGATCAAGATCTCAATTTATAACAAAACTTAAATAAACTTCAATTTATAAATTATAACTAAATTAAAAACACACACACACACATATATATATATATATAAGTGAAAAATTGAATACTTCTGGAGGTGAATTTGGGACATTTCCTAAGAGAGGCTCCTAAAGAAAATCTCCAAAAACCTAAAATTCAAAAAATTTAAAATAACTCAAGATATAGATATATATATCTCAATTTTTAATGGAACTTTTTGATGTGGAATATATATATATATATATATATATATATATATATATAACTTAAACATAAATTTTAAAAGTGAAAAATTGTCCATACTTGTTGTGGATGTGGCACATCTCCTAAGAAAGTAGAAGGTACATCTCTCAAGGAAGAAGAAGGTACCGCCATCCCAAAAACATCAGACAGAATCAGAATCTGTTAAAACATTTTATCATTATATATACATACATGTGCATATGTGCACAATTATTTATTTTAAAAATATCACTTAAAAAACACTAACATTTGCTAACATATCTTGATGGTGAGACCCATCTACATTGTTTGAACCAGAAGTCCCAAACGTGATATTAACATTTTCATCATTCATCATGCGTGACAATTGTAAATGGTGTCGTGTTTTAACATATAATGATACATTTTTGTTAGATTAATGTACATACAAATAAATTTATACATGTACATACAAATGTATTTATTACAAATTGTACACATGTATGTGTTAAAATAATTGAACCCTAAGGTCATTAACACATACCGTTCCCGTGCCCTCTTCCTCATGAAGAATTAGGTCTTGAAAACCATTGCGAAAATTCTTTGCATATATTCGAAGATCTTCAACATTCATGTTGTCAATCTCTTCATTTGTACAATACACAAAATTGGCACGTGCATTTTCACGTGCTCTTTGTCGATTTAAACAAACATTAACTCCACCCAATCCACTGTAAACATTGTCGATCATGACATCCCTTTCTTCTCGACTTATTTGAGAAGTCGCATCCATCTTTGACCGTAGAGTTTCAACCCGAAAAGGTCGACTCACCAATGGCGGCTCAGAGCGAGGCAACTCCACATCTTGCTTAGCGCTCTTACAGTCATACAATTGACATTTCCTCGGACCAAAAAATTCTGACAGAAGGTCATTGTAGTTGGGTTTCATATTCAAATTTTTTTTTGCATAAAACAATTATTCAAAATAAACACGAACCTCGTCATTCCATGGGAGCCTTCCATAGGCCGCAAGGTGCCTATCATACAAATAGTGAGCTATATTTAGTTGCTTGGAATATTGCACCTTCAGCATTTTTCTTTTTGGCCCTTCCTTGATATTAAACATTGACTTCGCCATATCTCTTGTAACTCTTTGTTTTACATCCTCCCATTTATCGGGACCCATTACTGTTTCCTTTCTTTTTCTCATGACTTCTACAAATGTATCAGTCATTGGTCCAAGATTTTTGTACACATTTACTATTTCGAGGCTTTGTCGAATCTCAACAGGTAGAGTCAAAGCCACGAGATCTCTCCGCAATTTTGCATGAAGTTGTTGACACCTTTCTAAGGTGCATTGCGTCATCTTTCTTTCCCATGGTATATCAGAAATTTCGGCTGGATAAGTTGTGGTGTGTAGAAAACCTTCTTCTTGAATGTAGCGTTCTGCCCTGCGTCTATTTTGACCAATATTTGGAACATTTTCAGTCTCTGCATCAATATATATATAATTTTGTATATTATAAAAAGCACATGTAAACAAATTTGTACAAATTCAATGAAAAAAATATTGAAATTGATGGCAACCTTGACGTGGTTGGTTAACATCTTCTCCACCGTGAAACTGTTGAGACCCACAACGACCCTGCTGAGAACCAACACCACCAGCCATTGATTGGCCTCCGGGAGAATAAATATCACCCCCTTCACGCAACCTGCGACCACTTATTGATGGCCCTCTAAGGGGATTTGTACCACCACCAACCTCTCGAGAAGAGAGAAGCTTCATAAATAAATATGAATTTATAATCAATTGAAAAATACATTCATGTACATATAAATACACACGTACATATTTATTGATTAAATTGCGTTCAAACCATACCACGACTGGGTGAACCCTAGGCATCCATGGCTGGAGTAGAGACCCTTCTCTTCTTATTAGCTCCTAAAAAATAAAAAATGAAATTTATTTTAACAACTAGTTTAACTCACAAAGTTGATAAAAGATCAATTCCATATGTACACGCATGTACGGAGATTTAAGATTATATTTAAATTTACCATGAACAGCTCTCGATCCCGATCCATGATCCTCCCCTCTCGTAGAGATATGGGATTTTTTTGATCTTCGTCGTTCATCGTCCATGATATATATATCTACGGTGGACATTTACAATTAATTTTTTAAATAACTAATTTAAATTACATTCAAGATAAAGTTCAGAAAATTAATGTTTAATTTAAAGTGTAAACAAATTATGTCGATGAATAAATTTTGAAGGTGAGCGTCTCAACACTAATTCATCTTTAAGAGATGAATCTCAAGATTTTTTGAAGAAGAGCGTCTTAAAACTAATTGGACGACTTTGCTAGTATATTCATTTTCCTTTGGACGACTTTGCCAATTGCAACATTGGAAAGCACATATGTAATCATTGCATTCCCTGGATTGGGATAGCAAGAAAATTCTAAGCATAATTTCCATTTTTCAACCATATTTAATGGTTTTCTTATCCCTAAAAAAACAAATTCAATAAAAATATATATATTATTTATTGACATTTATTGAAAATGCATGGGAGAAATGAAAAACTTATATTTAGATCTATTCTAGAGATTGATTGTAGGGGCATTTACTATATATGTCACATTTCATAAAAGATGAGATCCAGAGACTACCTGGCCCTTTACAGACTCTGCCTATAGAACTACCATGGATATGAAAATGAAAAACTTCTAATTAGATAGATATTCTAAAAATTGAATGTAGGGGCATTTATTAGATTAGGTTTTAAAACCTATATGTTTCGTATCAAATCACTTTTGGTTTCAAAGGGAAACTTTTATGGCAAACTTGTGTTTTACATGTTGAATATAAAAGGTTTTTTCTCTCTCATTGTTTAAGACCATGGATATGAAAATGAAAAACTAGATATTTGGTTAAAACCTATGTTTTGTATCAAATTACTTTTTGTTTCTAAATACTATATACATGTTGACTGTAGCGGCATTTACTGTAGGGGCATTTAGATCTATTCCAGAGATTGATTGTAGGGGAATTTACTAGATATGTCACCTTTCATAAAAGATGAGATCCAGAGGCTACCTGGCCCTTTACAGACTCTGCCTATAGAACTACCATGGATATGAAAATGAAAAACTTCTAATTCTAGATCTATTCTAAAGATTGAATGTAGGGGCATTTACTAGATTAGGTTAAAACCTATATGTTTGGTATCAAATCACTTTTGGTTTCAATGGAAAACTTTTATGGCTAATTTTTGTTTTACATGTTGAATATAAAAGGTTTTTTCTCTTTCATTGTTTGAGACCATGGATATGAAAATGAAAAAATATATACTTGGTTAAAAACTATGTTTTGTATCAAATTTCTTTTTGTTTCTAAATACTATATACATGTTGACTATAGGGGCATTTACTGTAGGGGCATTTAGATCTATTCTAGAGATTGACTGTAGGGGCATTTACTAGATATGTCACCTTTCATAAAAGATGAGATCCAGAGGCTACCTGGCCCTTTACAGACTCTGCCTATAGAAGTACCATGGATATGAAAATGAAAAACTTCTAATTAGATCTATTCTAGAGATTGAATGTAGGGGCATTTACTAGATTAGGTTTTAAAACATATATTTTTTGTATCAAATCACTTTTGGTTTCAATGGGAAACTTTTATGGTTAATTTTTTTTTTACATGTTGAATATAAAAGGTTTTATCTCTCTCATTGTTTGAGACCATGTGGATATGAAAATGAAAAACTATATAATTGGTTAAAACCTATGTTTTGTATTAAATTACTTTTTGTTTCTAAATAAGTTATATACATGTTGAATATAAAAGGCTTTTTTCTCTCTCATTGTTTGAGACCATAGATATGAAAATGAAAAACTTCTATTTAGATCGATTCTCTAGAGCTATGGCTAATTTGTGTTTTACATGTACATTGAATATAAAATGTTTTTTCTCTCATTGTTTGAGTCCATGGCTATGAAAATGAAAAACTTCTAGATATTTAAAACTACTCAAGAGATTAATTGACTTGTAGTGGCATTTACTCTTAGGTTATTTAAACCTATGTTTTGTATCAAATCACTTATGTTTTCAATGGAAAACTTTTATGGCTAATTCTTGAGTGTTTTACATGTTGAATATAAAAGGTTTTTTTTCTCTCATTGTTTGAGACCGTGGATATGAAAATGAAAAACTTTTATTTATATCTATTCTAGAGATATGGCTAATTTTTGTTTTACATACATTGAATATAAAAGGTTTTTTCTCTCATTGTTTGAGACCATGGATATGAAAATGAAAAACTCCTAGATATTTAAAACTATTCGAGAGATTGATTGACTTGTAGGGGCATTTACTCTTAGGTTAAAACCTATGTTTTGTATCAAATCACTTGTGGTTTCAATGGGAAAATTTTATGGCTAATTTGTGTTTTACATGTTGAATATAAAAGGTTTTTTTCTCTCTCATTGTTTGAGACCATGGATATGAAAATGAAAAACTTCTATTTAGATCTATTCTAGAGATCTGGCTAATTTGTGTTTTACATACATTGAATATAAAAGGTTTTTTCTCTCATTGTTTGAGACCATGGATATGAAAATGAAAAACTTCTAGATATTTAAAACTATTCGAGAGATTGATTGACTTGTAGGGGCATTTACTCTTAGGTTAAAACCTATGTTTTGTCTCAAATCACTTATGGTTTAAATGGGAAACTTTTATGGCTAATTTGTGTTTTACATGTTGAATATAAAAGGTTTTTTTCTCTCTCATTGTTTGAGGCTATGGATATGGAAATGAAAAACTTCTATTTAGATCTATTCTAGAGATATGGCTAATTTTTGTTTTACATACATTGAATATAAAAGGTTTTTTCTCTCATTGTTTGAGACCATGGATATGAAAATGAAAAACTTCTAGATATTTAAAACTATTTGAGAGATTGATTGACTTGTAGGGGCATTTACTCTTAGGTTAAAACCTATGTTTTGTATCAAATCACTTATGGTTTCAATGGGAAACTTTTATGGCTAATTCAAGTGTTTTACATGTTGAATATAAAAGGTTTTTTTCTCTCTCATTGTTTGAAACCATGGATATGAAAATGAAAAACTTCTATTTAGATCTATTCTAGAGATATGCCTAATTTGTGTTTTACATACATTGAATATAAAAGGTTTTTTCTCTCATTGTTTGAGACCATGAATATGAAAATGAAAAACTTCAAGATATTTAAAAATATTCGACAGATTGATTGACTTGTAGGGGCATTTACTCTTAGGTTAAAATCTATGTTTTGTATCAAATCACTTATGGTTTCAATGGGAAACTTTTATGGCTAATTCTTGAATGTTTTACATGTTGAATATAAAAGGTTTTTTTCTCTCTAATTGTTTGAGAACATGGATATGAAAATGAAAAACTCCATTTTAGATATATTCTATAGATATGGCTAATTTGTGTTTTACATACATTGAATATAAAAGGTTTTTTCTCTCATTGTTTGAGACCATGGATATGAAAATGAAAAACTCCTAGATATTTAAAACTGTTTGAGAGATTGATTGACTTGTAAGGGCATTTACTCTTAGGTTAAAACATATGTTTTGTATCAAATCACTCGTCGTTTCAATGAGAAACTTTTATGGCTAATTTTTGTTTTACATGTTGAATATAAAAAAAAAAATTCTCTTTCATTGTTTGAGACCATGGATATGAAAATGAAAAACTATATAATTGGTTAAAACCTATGTATTAAATTAATTTTTGTTTCTAAATAAGTTATATGCACATTTCATATAAAAGGTTTTTTCTCTCATTGTTTTCAAGTCCATGGATATGAAAATGAAAAACTTCTATATTTAAAACTATTCAAGAGATTGATTGACTTGTAGGGGCATTTACTCTTAGGTTAAAACCATGTTTTGTATCAAATCACTTATGGTTTCAATGGGAAACTTTTATGGCTAATTCAAGTGTTTTACATGTTGAATGACTTGTAGGGGAATTTAATCTTAGGTTAAAACCTATGTTTTGTATCAAATCACTTATGGTTTCAATGGGAAACTTTTATGGTTAATTCAAGTGTTTTACATGTTGAACATAAAAGGTTTTTTTCTCTCTCATTGTTTGAGACCATGGATATGAAAATGAAAAACTTCTATTTAGATCTATGGATAATTTGTGTTTTACATGTACATTGAATATAAAAGGTTTTCTCTCTCATTGTTTGACTCCATGGATATGAAAATGAAAAACTTATATTTAAAACTATTCAAGAGATTGATTGACTTGTAGGGGCATTTACTCTTAGGTTATTTAAACCTATGTTTTGTATCAAATCACTTATGGTTTCAATGGGAAACGTTTATGGCTAATTTGTGTTTTACATGTTGAATATAAAAGGTATTTTTCTCTCTCATTGTTTGAGACCATGGATATGAAAATGAAAAACTTCTATTTAGATCTATTCTAGAGATATGGCTAATTTGTGTTTTACATATATTGAATATAAAATGTTTTCTCTCTCATTGTTTGAGACCATGGATATGAAAATGAAAAGCTTCTATCTGTAGGGGCATTTACTCTTAGGTTAAAACCTATGTTTTGTATCAAATCATTTATGGTTTCAATGGAAAATGTTTATGGCTAATTTGTGTTTTACATGTTGAATATAAAAGGTTTTTTTCTCTCTCATTGTTTGAGACAATGGATATGAAAATGAAAAACTTCTATTATGGCTAATTTTTGTTTTACATGTACATTGAATATAAAATGTTTTTTCTCTCATTGTTTGAGACCATGGATATGAAAATGAAAAACTTCTATATGTAGGGGCATTTACTCTTAAGTTAAAACCTATGTTTTGTATCAAATCACTTATGGTTTCAATGGGAAACTTGTATGGCTAATTTGTGTTTTACATGTTGAATATAAAAGGTTTTTTTCTCTATCATTGTTTGAGACCATGGATATGAAAATGAAAAACTTATATTTAGATCTATTCTAGAGATATGGCTAATTTGTGTTGTACATCCATTGAATATAAAAGGTTTTTTCTCTCTCATTGTTTGAGACCATGGATATGAAAATGAAAAACTATATACTTGGTTAAAACCTATGTTTTGTATCAAATTACTTTTTGTTTCTAAATACTAGATACATGTGACTGTAGGGGAATTTAGATCTATTCCAGAGATTGACTGTAGGGGAATTTACTAGATATGTCACCTTTCATAAAAGATGAGATCCAAAGGCTACCTGGCCCTTTACAGACTCTACCTATAGAACTACCATGGATATGAAAATGAAAAACTTCTAATTAGATCTATTCTATAAATTGAATGTAGGGGCATTTACTACATTAGTTTAAAACCTATGTTTTGTATCAAATCACTTTTGGTTTCAATGGGAAACTTTTATGGCTAATTTTTGTTTTACATGTTGAATATAAAAGGTTTTTTCTCTCTCATTATTTGAGACCATGGATATGAAACTCTTAGTTCTATAAGATAATTTTAGTCTCATGAAGTTAAAATTTCTTTCATTCATACATTCATAAATAAAAGGATAGTCGAATAGTCAGCCACGCAATAACAACTGTTTTATTGTTTTCTTGGAGACTATGGAGGAAAAAAAAATTCCACCCTGAATTGTCACAAAAGTGTTACCCATCTTCGCATTTTCACCCATATATATATATATATATAACTACTATGAACTAACAATGGCCATTATCCATATTAATATGCCTCAATACAAAATCAAAACTATTGAGTAATGAAGGAATTTTATAAATAAAGTAGCTCGAATATATATCTGTGTATAGGAATCATTTAAAGAAATCAAACTTTGACTAGTTTCAGGTTATGAAACCAGAGAGAAAACTATTTAAATGGAAGATAAATTAAATTAAATTACACAGTCCAGATTTGGGATATACCCAAAATGTCCTTATACATATTATAATAAGTTTTTAAATAAACTCGATAACTAGGCTACTATTGATTTAACTGTATAAACGTTAAATGGACACATCGACAAAATGCAGAAGCGGGATTGCAATTCCGAATCGAGACCGACAATCACAGAATTCATAATAAAGATAGAATCAATTTTCAGACATAACAGATGCAGTAAATTTAAGTATATCTACAATCATAACAGATGCTGCTAATAACAGTCATAACAGAGGCTGATAACAAGACACACATTGTCAAGTTGATTATAATAGGACACACATTGTCAATTTTTTGTAGGTTGAGTAGTGGATAGGAATATTGTCATCATCCCCCACCTAGTTTTAGTTTTGATTGTTTAGTATAGATTTTTCATATCATTGGTATGGGCCCAACAACAGATGGTAGTTGATGAGTTACTCCATTAATGGTAAGTATTAAGGTAGTAGTCAGTGGGAAACTGGAACATTTAAATAGCGTTTAAGTTGAACTGTATGTACAGGTATGAAATCAGATATTATAAATTTTTACGTTTTACTTGTGAAATTAGACTTCATTTTGACAGGTTGGAGAGTTATAGCACACGTCAAACCTGAAGTCACAGCCAAAAAATGGAGACAGGGCCAAAAAAACAGAGACAGGGCCAAAAAAATAGAGACATAGCAAAAAAAAAAACAGAGATAGAGCCTCTCTCATTCATAATTTCCCTACTAGACGCTGAAGACGTACCTGGGCGCTGAAGAGAATGAAGATGATGAAGACGCTGAAGTCGCTGCAGAGGACGTTGAAGTCACAGTAAAGGACGTTGAAGACGTCACGGAAGACCTCTGCAACAAAAAAATCAACAGAAATTAAAAATCAAACAAAAATTAAAACCAAATAACAAAATAAACACAAATTAAAACCAAACTAAAAACAACAACAACAAAAAAACATACATAAATTTAAAATCTTACCTCCTTGAGCGCGAGAATGTGACAGATAAGAGCGCACAACAGAATGTCGGACAAAGAAGAGCACGCAAATGTGAACAGAAACCCAGAAAGAACTTTTATTGCCAGTTTTCCAAACTCAGGTGAAAAATTTGTTCGTCATTGCCGTCAGTACGTCGTCACTGTAAACAGAAAACGAAGTTCATCCGAACTAAATTCAATAGTTTAGCCGAACTCCTGAATTGTTTGGCCAAACTATGACAAGAGTTCAGCCGAACTATGGAGGAAAATATTTTCTGCCCCGAATTGTCACAAAAGTGTTACCCATCTTCGCATTTTCACCCTAAGGTCAGATCGTGGTGGAGAATATGATTCAAAGGCATTCCATTAGTACTGCAAACAATATGGAATTAGAAGACATTTTAAAACAAGGTACACACCGCAACATAATGGTATAACAGAGAGAAATAACAGAACAATTATGAATATCACAAGGAACATGTTGAAAGGAAGAAACTTGTCTAATGAGTATTGGGCAAAAGTAGTTGCATGTGTTGTTTATGTGATAAAAAGATCACCTACAAAGAGTGTGATGAACAGAGTACCAAAAGAAGCATGGTCAGGTATGTCATGCAACATATCTCATCTCATACTTTTTAGATGTGTAGCCTATGCACACGTGCCTAAGAAGATAAGAGGCAAATTGAATGATAAAAGTGAAAAATGCATATTTATTGGTTATAGTGAGCAGTCAAAAGCTTACAAATTGTATAAAAATGTTACCAAGAAGACCATAATCAACATAGATGTGTGTTTAAAGAAATTATGCCTATACTGATAGCCATTTTATTATGAGGTTCCTTTTGGTGACATTGTTGAGATTCGTCATCGTGTTGAGATTCATCATCCTCAACAATTTTCTAGAATCTCAACAATCTCAATAGTGTCACATCTCAATAACTGTCCAACAGCTGTCTAGAATCTCAATAATATTAACAGTGTCACGTCTGTACAAAATCTCAATAGTGTCACGTCACTTTAAACTCTCTCCATCACAATGTCACATCGCGTTAAACTCTCTTCATCAGGTTAAACGTGTCGTAAATTCCTCGGTATCTCCATCAAATACTTGCTATCCATCACATACTTGAACATGAAAGTTTACTTCAACCTCGTGAATTGATTTATTCACCTACGATAACCACATTGCCACTAATTTTCTACTGTGAGACAGATCGAGTATCCATCATGATAGAACCAAACCAACTACCCATGAATTTCATGGATGGAACAGAAAAGCTGAAACCATAAAAACCCATTAAAAAAACTGTCAAAACTAACAAAAATGCTCTGTAAATGTTCTATGAAGCATTGAAAGAGCCAAACCAGCTACCCATGGCTTTCATGGATGGAACAGATGAGCACCCAGTTATAGATCGACGAGATCCAGCAGTTGATTCTGGTGATTTAGAGAAATACCCACCATCAGCATCAATAGTTCCATAAGCATCATAAGCAAAGGCATAGGTGGGAGCATAAGCAAAAGCAAGGGCAGGAGCTAGGGAGGTAGGAGCAGTTGCTTCAGTAGCAGCAGTAGATCTAGTAGTGAAACCAGTAGTAGATCCATCAGCAGTACCATCCTAGCTAGGACCGAAGCAGTAAAGCAGAAAAATGCATTAAAAAAACTGTCAAAACTAAAAAAACCTCCTTGTAAATGTTTCGCAAAGCATTGAAAGAGCCTACCATATCTAGATACTAATAGTGAAAGCTCATAACCAATTTCACCAATAAAATCCACCATTGAGTCCAAACTTGATATGCTAAATCCAAAAACACTATGAAAGAAAAAAATTCACGACATCCCATAGACTGTGAAGAGATCCCACACAGGGAGAAACTTGAGGGCTTCCCACATTGCTTCCCACAGACTATGAAGAGATCGTACACAGGTAGAAACTTGATGGATTCCCACAGACCTTCAATAATATATCTCATCAGGGAATCAATGGTTCTGTGCAGAGACAAAATTATTAGAATATCTAATTATAAAAAATTTGAGACATGCCTATAAGGTATGATTTCTATAAATGCACGAAATTCACATTCCAACTACACCTATTCATACATGCACCACCCCCATTGATTTTTGACACCAGTTTTTGCACGCCATCTAGCCTCCACTTTAAGCTTTACCGTTGGTTTGTTGAAATCCGTCGTAAGTATCATGAGAATTGCAACATGTTATTTTGCGCGTCAAGTATCAAAAATGTAAAAAAATAAGGGATTGGATAGTAAAGATTTGTATGCAGTTTTAAAGCAAGATATTGCCACATATTCTCAACAGGGAGAAGTTATTTTAGTTGGATATTTCAATGCTAGAACAAAAAATCAACAAGCTAGTATTATTTGTTTCAAAGAGGATCACAATCCTATCTGACTCATTCAAGAGGAGAATTCTCGATGGTTGAGATGTTTAGAAGATGACAAATTTAGTAATCATTTTGGAGAGGAGTTGATTACATTGTGTGGTGCTTTCAACTTAATTATCTGTAATGCTCTAGATAGATGGAAAAAGTTTGAGAACTTCACTTGGAACACATATAATGGGGCAAGTGTCGTTAACTATGTTATTGGTTCACAAAGCATAATAGAAAGAAAAGATAAAGTTAAGATTGAAAAGCATATTTTGGATTTAAAATCATATCATAACCCAATTTATATAAATCTATCTTGGTTAGAAGAAAGACAGAATAGGAAGAAAATCCAATGTTCTCAGCAATCGACATCAAGGGGAAAAATTATTCTAACACAAGAAAATTGCACTATCTTCAAAACAATGTTGAGGAGATCAATTCAGAAGGATAAAATTGGGCCCCAAGCCTCAAAAACCATGAGTTAAAAAAATAATCCAGGGTGCA
This sequence comes from Pinus albicaulis, assembly GCA_034641835.2. NCBI lineage: Eukaryota > Viridiplantae > Streptophyta > Pinopsida > Pinales > Pinaceae > Pinus > Pinus albicaulis. The sequence continues at coordinate 296,013,735 of CM076579.1, read as the reverse complement.
CTTGAGAACTGCAAAAGAGAAAAAAATAGGAAATCAGAATCAAATTGTTTTCCTATGAATGCGTGGTTCGATGAGGAATGCAAAAATGCCAAGGAGAACCTTGAAAAAGGAAGGAGAGGGGAATATGAATGTAAATTTATATAAGCAGATTTAAAAAAAAAAAAAAAAATGAGTTCATTCAAACAAGGCAGGAAGAGCTGATATATATAGGCAAGAATAACCCAAAACTTTTTTGGCGGGAAATTTATCCAAGGAAGAAGCAATTTAAAAATAATATTACATCCAATCAGTGGTTTGAATATGCAAGGCAACTCTATGAAAAATAATTAGAGGTTGAGCCTCCTCCCGGGATCAACACGTCTACAAAGCTTTTCGCAGTACATGAGGTAGAGGTAGGAATTAAAAAGTTGAAAACAGGGAAGGCAAAGGACTTGGTTGAACTTCAAGAAGAATATCTAAAGGGTGGAATGAACATTTTGGCACCGCACATCATGGAAATATTCAACAATGTCATTCAGCGAGGATTCCCAAGGGATTGGACAACTAGTCTAGCAATTCTCCTATTTAAAAGTGGAGACATTAATAATCCTTCCAACTATAGAACCATTATGATCAATCCTTTGTTTGAAAATATTTTCAGTGGCATGGTAGAAAACAGAATCAGTAAGTGGGTAGAAGTAAAAGAAAAGAGGGAAAAAGGGCAAGAAAGTTTTAGGTCAAAGCATTCTATAGTAGATCACGGTATCATGTTGAGACACGTTGTTGAAAAGGTTTGGGGAAGAAAAGAGCAAGTATTTTGCTGCTTTTTGACTTCAAAAAGGCATTTGACACGGTCCCTAGAGATAAGTTGTGGCGTAGAATGGGAGAAATTGAGATTCCTTTACAATATATAGTTGTTTTCCATAGGCTTTATGAAGAGGTGAAAGTCAAAATTAGAACTTCAACAGGCATTTCATAAATTTTTAGAAGTGACATCATAGTCAAGCAAGGTTGCCCTTTATCCCCTACCCTTTTTGGTTTATATATTGACAAACTGGAAGAGTGGCTAAATTTGCAAGGTGGGGATGGTGTTAGATTAGGGGAGTTTGTGATAAACCTTCTTCTATATGCCGATGATCTTGTGCTAGTTGCTAAATTGGCCCATGGATTGCAGATGCACCTATATTCCCTTGAGCATTTTTGTAAAGCAGTGGGGATGCAAGTCAATACCAGTAAGACCAAAATAATTATTTTCTCTAATAAAAGGAAGCAAAGCCAGCATACGTTCTTCTTTGAAGGAAAAATTCTTGAAGAAGTAAATGAATACAAGTACCTCGGGATCGATTTCAACAACAAGCTTAATTGGGAGGATTGCAGAAAGAAAATAATTTTAGGAGGGTGGAAAGCATTATATGCACTTCAAAATAGATGTAGAGAGGTAGAGTTATGGGATTGGAACAAGATCAAAGTACTTTTTGGACTCCTATTTTTTCTAGTGCTATTATATGGGTGTGAATTGTGGGCCAGCAGCATCCTTGTTTCAAAATGGAAACAAATTGAAAAAATTCAAAAACGCTTGATCATGAGCAAGTTCAAAATAAATTTTTTGGTTCCCTATGAGATAATGTTGAGTGAAACAGGGGCAGCTCTCATCGAAGCAATTGCCATGGTGTGTCTTATAAGGTATCTAAAAAGAATTGAGCAAATGGGAGGAGGTAGATGGTCGAAAGTTATCTTCAATGAGGGTAAGAGTGAAAGAAAGAAATCATGTATGAGATAAAACAACAAATGGATGCAAAAATGGAATATTTACCTTAATGCATGTCCCACAAATAGCAAGGATTTAAAGAATTTTGTGTTGCAGAATTTTCGTAAGGGTGTATGGGGAAAAGAGTTGGGTAGAAAGAAAAAGTATTATGTTAAGGAATTCAACCCCATTTGTGATCTCCAACAAAAAGAGTACATTGGAGCTAGCATTCCATGGAGAGAAAAGGTTCGTATTGCTCAATTAAGAACTAAATCACATAAACTTCGGTGTGAAACAAGACGGTGGAAGAGACCTAAAGAAGTTTGGGAAGAAAGGATATGTCATTTTTCACTTTTGGGGCATTGGAATCAGAAAAACATTTCATTTTGAAATGGGATTCTTTCAGAGACATAAGGGACAATTACCGCAGTATGTTAGCATCAATTTTGTGGCATTGAATTTTTAGTGAGGGAACTGTTAGAAGGTTGGGTCAGCTGATCATCAATTTGAGTAAGAAAAAGATTGAATTACAGAAGGCAAAAAAACAAGGAAGCTGGTAGTCCCATAGACTATTTTTAGTCTCGTGGACGTTAAAATATCTATCTATCATTCATTCATTTATTCATTCATAATGGAAATACAAGAATACGTGCCACAAATTGAGATTTCGTGGCAAGAGTTCGTTTGTTGAATCCGTAGTACATGATTATAGCGAGCACTTCGCCATAAAAATGAAGAAGTTTTGTATGGATTAGTCTGCTAATGGAAAACATAACCTGGCTCGTTGCATTCACGTTCTCAATAATCGCCACAGTTGTTCATGGCTATTCGTTTTTCTTTTCTTTTCCGCAGCTCTATATTTCATCGATGCATCTCCATAATCATTCTACGGTTCTTAATTCCATTCTACGGTTTTTAATTTTTGAAATTTTGGAATGCTTTACCATATTTGAGGAAAACCAACACTCGATAGTACCATAGGAGTTTTCTTTGTCTGGGGTTGTTGTTAAAGCCTTCCGATACTGTTGTTCAATGCTTGAGCTCGTTGCGTTAATAATATGCATCACATGGGAAGCCCATGTTCTGAAATGGCATGGATTAGATTCCATCTAAGTCGATATCCCATTCTCTGGCAAGTACAAAGATCCACACAAATGTGTTTATTTTATAGCAACGGGCAGTATAAACAATTCCAAAAAAATACAAAGAACGCCAGAGAATATGAGTCAATCAAAACGCCCACAACAAATCACGGATTTTTTTCCAAAATCAAATTACAAAAAATACAAATTGGATGGTATTGAATGGGTAAATGATCTAAAATAATGTTTTAGTGATTCTAATTTGTGATTTTTTCCCAGTTAGAGATGATGATATGCAATGAACTGACATTGAGAGTTTAAATGTGTATTTACGCACTTTTTTTTGTTTGAAGTGAGTGTATAAGTCTTTGAAATGGATTTTAATAAGGCTTAAATATAGCAATCTCTTCTTTTATTGGAAATATTATTTTATATGATGGCAGATTTTCCTATTTGAAATTTTACATTCTCATACTTTATCAATATATTTTATAATACTTTTATTGTAAATTATATATAGTATGGACTTAATAATATATTTATTTTACTATTTAATTATCGATGAAATTATTGGTGTTGTTATATTCAATTTAAATAATCATTTTCGTTATTTTGAAATATCCAAGGAATATAATGTTAATGGAATTATAATTCATGAAAAAGTATGGAGAGAAATTTCAAATTACACACAAGGAGTTTTTTTAAGTGGGTATTTTAATAGATGTAGTGTGTTAGATCTAGCTTGGTGATGTCTTTCTCTATAATTTTCTTAGAATAATCATAATGGAGGGATATCTGTGAGAAATAACTTAGATTCCTTACATTTAGGTTTCGTTACAAATTTTTCATCACAATGATAGTAGACATTGATAAGTTGGTGTTCTATTGCTTGTTTTGGCGTTAACTTGCATACTTGAAGATGTTAAAAGTGAGGTGGAGGAGTTTCACAATGGGATGTGGTTGTTGAATATTATTGGTTGATTTGTTATAGGAAATGACTATCACCTTTGCCATTCTTTCTAGCTTACAGGTCTCTAATGAAGTAGTAGGGTGGGATGCCAAGGCAAAAGTAAGTTTCCTCTTAGTCTAAATTGCACAATTTAGAAAATCGTTATTTCTTCACAACAATTTTAAATCTTTCATTAGTAAAATAAGTGGTGAAATCTCATTATTTCAATTATTACTTTAATAGTGGTATCTAGTATTTATGATTTGGGTTTTCAGGATTTTTTTTTTTTTAATGTATTCCCTTTTGAAACTTTGTTAAGTTTCCAGGTGCATAAATTATCAACTGAAAAATGTGATCACCATATTTTCATTCAACAAAATTTAACATTTTTTTAAGTGCAAAAGTGCTTGCCCTTATATTTTTTTTACATAGTGCACACTATGAATTTTGTTTAATGTATTTATCATACACTTTTGTTTTATGTATTTATCAGTTATATATAAATATTAAATTTTTTTAATTTGACCTGCAAAAATATACTTTATTTCATAATTATACTTTTAAATAATTTTTATGTTTATATAGTTTTTTTTTTCAATTAAAATTCCTATCGTCATCCCCTTGCACCTTTTGGGGCAATTAATAGTTTATATATGTAATCATTTCTGGAAATGGAAATACGCACACCTTTGAACATAATATAAAAATGTGTTAGATCTAAGACTTTTGTGATCCATAATGTAGATGAATGTGATCTCAACGACTATTTCCGGGCAATGATGCATCCCCATTATTTATTTATTAAGATCGATTAGCTTCTTCACCTTGTCTTGAGGATGAACCACATTAGTTGGTTCAAATGTCAAAAAAATCCTAATGATGTGATTAATCCGAAAGACATTAATCTACATTATGGATCACAAAAGTCTTAGATATAATGGCTGATAAATCTCGACATTTTAAGTGAGTTCGATTACAAGTAGCTAAGAAGAAACTCAAAAGATGTAGGGATGCATCATTGATTCCGATATTTGCTTGTATTAATGACTAGTTCTCAATGGCTATTTTTTAACGACTAGTTCTCAACGACTATTTCTCGGAAATAATACATCCCCATTTTTTATTTATTAAGATCGATTAGCTTCTCCACCTTGTCCTAAGGATGAACCACATTACTTGGTTTGAAATGTCGACCAAATCCTAATGATGTGATTAATTTGAAAGACATTGATCTAGAATATATAATCTGAAAGACATTCATGTAGAATATAAAATGATCAAATTTATTTAAAAAACATATTACTTGAACATCTGATTTTTTTATTTTTTTAAGTGAAGCAAGCGTACACGTAGGAAGTTCTCCAATGGGTTAAAATAGATACAAATTCACACGTTTAACACGCAAAAGTGCTCCCCAATTTATTCACAACTATCACGTGTACCACATCAATCCACACAATTTCAGGTAACTATATATACGATGTCGAATCCCGAAGACATTCGCACCATCAAACACTCACTGCTGAAGAAACAATTGGTTCTGAGTTCGAATCCTTGCCCTATCGCTACTGAAGCCTGCAACCATTCGCACCATCAACAATCTCAGTCGAAGAAGCAGTCGGTTTCGAGTTCAAATCCTTTCCATATCGCAGTCCCTCATTTTAAGACACAAACTTTAGTGACTCCTACACAACATGGTTAAACCCTTGTTAAAACAAAGGAGCCCAAGCGGACTGGAAAAATGCCAAATGAAGTCGTGACAATTGAAAGGAATATGACCGAGAAAATGGGGAAATGGGTATCGGATATTCGAATGCCAAATTCTCGGGCCAAACTTTGGCTAGGCTCCTATGACTCCCTGGAAAAAGCTGCCCGTGACTACGAATTTGCGGTGTATTGTCTAAGAGAGTAGAAGGCCAAATTCAATTTTCCCGACTCCCCTTAGGAAATTCCATACGCCTCTGCTCTGACGCCACTGAAAACTCAAGCTGTTGTGGCTAGGTTCACCACAGAATATTTCTAGCTGTCGTCGGAAGAGGGCGCGATGTCCTCCTCTTCCTCCCCTTCGAAAGCAGAGTCTGACATTGACAACCAACATATTTCTTCTTGAAGATCTCGACTGTGGCGAGTCTCTAAATTTAGAGGATTTTCCTCCCATAGATTTCTCTATGGACGATTTCGGGTTTGTGCTCATTAGGAGAATTTTGAGGTCTAAAATGGGCCTCCTAAGGAAATTGTAAAATAACAGTGGAAATAATAAAATAAGATTTTATTACATCATCAAATTTTAGAGGGAAAAAATAAAAAACTACTTTTTCAACTCGTATTTTCAACTTATCTCTCAAAGTTTTTACTCAAATTTCGAGTGGGGGTACTCATTAGATGAAAAATTTAATTTCTCATCCAAGGAGTACCCATGTTGCATACTTTCGATGGACCCTACTACACGAAAAATGAGAAATTTTCATGTATTTCTCATTTTTCGTGTAGTAGGGTCCATCGAAAGTATGCAACATGGGTACTCCTTGGATGAGAAAATAAATTTTCATCCAATGAGTACTCCCGCTCGAAATTTGAGTAAAAAATTTAGGATATAAGTTGAAAATACGAGTTGAAAAAGTAGTTTTGTTATTTTATTATTTTTTAATATTTTTACCCTTTTACTTAAAAATTGGTGAATCATCCCCCATGGTTGACATCATCATCTTGAATCCTATTGGTTCTTATAAAGTTTATTTTTGTTGTACATTTTTCTTAGGAGACCTATTTTAGACCTCAAAATTCCCCTAATGTAAGCAGAACAAAAAGACTGGGGGCTTTTCTAGAGAAAAAGATTCATGTACCTCTACAGGCGATTTTACCATTAAATATTCATTAACGTGTATGCTCTGTTTGAAATTTATGAGAATAGTGAGGTTTCTGATGACTTTCATTAATGGAAATTGATGTTTCATTGGGGAAATTGTAGGTTGCATGGCCGCTTGAAATTTGTGCAGATGTAGCTTTATTTGTATATAGTTAAACATTTATTTGTATATAATTAAATTTAATATTGATTATTCTTTACATGTCCTTGTCACAAACTAAAATCACAATTAAATGAAGTATCCTTTAAACTAAAATTAAATTTAGCGATCCCCTTTTTGTTGCTCTTCTTTTATTTATTTATTTAATATTCATTTCAAATCTTTCTTATTTTTAATTTAATTTATTTTAATCGGTTATTACTATTATTATTTTGGGAAAAGATTTATTTGGATATAACAATTTAACTATTAAAATATACACAGGTATAGAGTCTACCACTTTAAAATTAAATATAATATATTTTATAATTATTAACCGATTTTAATAAATCGTTTAATTAAATTGAAATTTTTCATTTTTATAAATATAAATAACATTTTTATTCATATTATTCTATTTCATAACTAATTTTAATCAAGCCACAAGGCGTTCCCCTTTGAAAGCAACTCTCGTAGCTACCACTGTGTACATCTATACAATGTCAGATTGCATGTTAGACAATTGAAGATTTTTGTGCTGTCAGATTAGTAGTTATAAAAAACAGTTAATAGCCATTAACAGTTAGGGAAAAACTACATATTAGTATTAAGAATTCTCTAATATTCTTAGGAATAACAAATGCTCTAGTTTTTCTCTACACATTCTTGATCCCTGAAACAAACAAACGGAAAATCCTTGGAATAGATGAATAGATGTCGCTTGAGAACATGGAAGGAAGATAAAGGAGGAGGAGTTGAACTCGAGCGCACCCCTTCAGAACGCAAAACCACACTATTTGAATAGCTGGAAAACCATAATGTACTAAAACAAAGTTGTGTGAATTTTGTTTGTTAGTAAGAGTAATAAGCTACTCCTTAGCACCTTTCAATTTCCAGTTTAGGCTTTGAGTTTCCAAATTTTCCATTATGTTCATTATCAATTTCCATTCTAGGCTTTGAGTTTCAGAATTTTCCATTCTGTTCATTGTGATGTACATTATTTACAGATTTCTGAAGTTAAATCATGACTGTTTCATGGCCTTCTAGCACGAATAGTTTCTTGCTCAGAATCATTAAACTAATAAGAATGTTTAAACCGATATGAATGTTTGTTGTTTGGAATTCCATTCATTTACGTAATGTTGATGTCTCCCATCTTTAATTTTTAGAAACTGTTCTACATGAGCCAAAGAGCAGAGGGGAGAAAAGTCCAAACGATCATTTTCATTTTAAATTCATGATTAGAGAAACGTTGAAAAAATCCTTTTTCATTTTCAATTTATGTCTCTAAAGGTTGCAGGTCGGCATGCACTTTTTCTAAAAAGAGTAGGTAGGACGTATACAGTAGCTGCCTCCAGAGGCATATGCCTAACCAAGGCAACATGTTCATTGTAATGCCAAGGACTTGTGAGCGATCTTTACTGTTTGGAGAGTAGCTGAAAGCGGCTCAACCCTTTCATTATGTAAGAGTAAGCTATTAATTTGATTTCATCTTTGCGGGGATGAATGCTATGTTGGTGCTCTAGACAAAATAAACACTGAATTAAAATTCAGTGAAAGAGCAACGCTCAAAGTTGGGCCATATATATATATATATATATATATAGATGAATTTAAAAATCTTTCTTTTATTAATTATGAATAAATCTAAATTCATATATATATATAACAAAATTATAGAAATTTTATTTTATTTTTTATTTTTTAACATAAAAATAAAGTTTAAAAAATATTTTATTTTTTTGAGTTGACAAATCATATTAAAAATTGATTTATTTGTCCCCAATCAGGGTGAGAGCGGGCATAATCAATGATTTGGGAATTTGAACAATGGACGGGTTGTGTGACGTTAAAGAGGGGTGGTGGTCTTATGCCATGCTGATCATGTGAGGGTACAGAAAAATTAATGGGGAAGACAAGTGGGGGGCGGTAGGGAAGACCACCCATGGGAGGATGGTGGTATGGTGGAGCTTGATATGGTGGCAGGAGGCGACGAGCATTTCTTTGTCTGGCTTTCTTACAGTGGTGATTATTCGAGCATCTATGTGGAGCGACAACAAAACAAAGGGTTGTCCATGGAGAAGGAGTTGTTGGGCGCTTCCGAGTCGCCTTCTGAACCTCATGGCAAGTGAGGTTGGGTATGTTATTTCTCCTCATTTCTCCCTGGATCTGGTGATAGGTAGTTTCAGTTATGACTGTACATGGGTCATGGGATGGCCGAATCTGGCTGGAAAAGAATGGATTCTATGGGAGAATCCAGGGAACGTAGACATGTTTTTAAATTTGGAAATTTCCATTCTTGTTTCTTTCAAATTTGGAATAATCCTATCCCAAATGGTCATCGTCTCCTGTGTCAATGGGAGTCGAGGTAGGAGTAGAGTTTTGTCTATCGGTTGGGGCTGGGATGGGTCTGAATCTTAGCAAACGGTTCATTCGTGAAGCCATTATAAATGGCAGGTTTTTGGTTACGATGTCTAGGAACAGAGTTTGTTAAGGGTGTCAATTTATATGTGTTTGAATTGTGAAAATCCTCAATCCACTGAGGAGCACCTCAACAAGGTTAAGTTGCAAATTCAAAGTGATTGGAGTAGTGTAGGCCTCGATGATCTTTTGGTTCACAGGGTGACTTCCAGAAATGAGAAACGGAGAAGTGGTTCCACTACTAAAAATCGGACGATGTGGTTGTGGTGTAAAATGCTTCTTGACTGTTGCACCCCCTACAAGTTGCTCTGTTAGGTGGTGTGAACATAGTCCAAAAAATACAGCAGGCGAGGTGGCACCAATGTTCTGGCAGAAAGTGGGACTTTGGCTTGGCTCGAGATTGTGACCAGGGTTCTAGACTGGCTTGGAAACATGACAAAGGACATTGGTTGGGTCAACATGGTGAGGAGGAAAAAAACTACAAGGGAAAGCGACGGCACTACTGGCCAGTGCAGCGATAGCAGATACAAGAAAACGAAGGCCAATTCTAGGGCCACTGGAAACAATAAGAAAAAGGGTGGTTGGCGCACTTATGCACAACAACTGCAGGAGGATATGCAGGCTTATGATGTTGGCACACCAGCGGAGGTGAAGCATTTGATAAAAATGTGGGAGCCTCAGACCTGAACCGTCATGCAGTAGAGGAGGTTAAGGTGGAGTACTCGCAAGATCTTGTCTTGAATCCGGGCAACACTCGAGGACACTTGACTCAGTACAAGCACACGGTGCATCTATACTGGATGATGAAGAGCTTGCTGGGCTGAGCTATAATGTATCCTATGGGGCAGGTTAGGGAACCAGAACGAGGACTGCGAGAAATTCAAAAGACTTGCAGTTGATCCAGGTTCAGATTCAATATCAAAACAAACGTCTTGGCCGCATAAAGGGGCATGTCTAGTGGAGTCTTCAAATTAAATGGTGTCTTTATGCTTACATTTTTTGGAATTTTGTTAATTTTTGTTAAATTGTGTATGTCCAGTATTATAGTATATTACAGAAATATAGGAAGAAACTAGCGGTTAGATTTTCATACTTACAGATCCTTTAAAGGCAGACTTAAAACCTTACGATTTTGGATGCCCTATAATGTGTTTTGGTGGCCAACAAACCTGGTTTCCCACAAGGTAGGTTGTGGTCAATGAACGCCCTCTATATGACTATAATATGCTTTTAAATTGAATGAATGAATGAAGAAGGTCCTACTGAGCTTAAAAAAAAGAGATTTATTTGATTAATCTATAACTAACACATATGCAAGTGCACACACATATATATATAATTAATTGTGTATTACTTTAAAATTACATCAAAAATCATAATGTTATTGTTTTCAATCTTTGGGAAATTAGATATATTAACTTATAATTTAAGAAAAAGTATATGAAGTAATTACATGGTAAGGCATTCCCTATGGGAAGAACTTTCCCAGCTAGTACTTTGTTCTGATGTGCACTGTCAGATCCAATGTTACACGATTGAATTTTTTTCACCATTAGATAACACTGCTTTAACTGTCAACTGAATCTTGAAGATCTCACTGCTTTAATTGTCAACTGAATCGATTTTTGCAATGACCCAGTTTGTTCATCTATATTATAATCCATGAACATATTGCAGGTAATTTGTTGATCTTTCCGTCATTTTTGTCTCCTTGCCACGGTGCTCCTGTAGTTTTTCCCTCTTGAATGTTACTCAAGCCAATATTTGTTCTCATTTTGGCACAAAGGTTTTTTTGTATAAAGGTCTCGCCTATGAACGTTCAAAATTTATTTTAAATTTGTGAATGTTTATACAGAGGTCATAGGTTTTAGCTTAATTGATGACAATTTTTTAAACGCATTTTGTGAAAAAAATGTGTCGGCATATGATGCAGGTTAAAATGAGCCCCCCTTAGCCATGGCCGAAACCCTACCAAGAGGGGTAAATTTTCATAACTCAATTTAAATCTTTCACCCACTAAACTGGTAATTATGTACTACTACAAATTTGTGTCTGTGTCAAATGAATTAATTTTGAGTCTCTTCATTCTATTTCTACTCATGAATGCCCTTGAATACTTCAAAACACATCAATTTTATGAGAAGAACCCCAAGGTTTAAAAGGAAATTGCACAAAAGTATATTGAGTATTGCGTAAAGTAGGTGTGTGAAGATTCCTGTTTGTTTTAAAGTAGTTGTGTGATGCACGTGTGGCTGTTGTTGCTAGCCGAAGGTGAGGGCGTGAGAGACAACGTTCAATTGATTCCATTTGAAAGTCTGTGTAAAGTATCGTTGTTGAAGGAGGAGGAGCCGGTAGGGTTGAAATTCACACGGGCTTCAAGGATCTGGAGGTTCTACAATCAACAAAGTCATGGATCATGGATCCTAAGGACAACCCCGCTCCGGTTTGCCTTTCTGAATTCGATTTTCAGTTTGACGTCTTGATATTTGGTCCACAATGTATAAGAGTCAAGTTCTTCGAAATATCGTTGGAAAATTGACATGCTCAGCTTCAATGGCAGAGTCCCACTCACTGGCGAAATCTCCTATCGCTGCATCGCTCAAGTCAACATCGATTGAAACTTCCGCAATGTCTTCGCCATGGAAGACTTATTCCAGCCATAATTTTGCATGTTTAAGCATCATCAGTGCTTCCTACTTTTTGGGCCTCGTTAGAAGTATACTATGTGATGGGTATTACATGAACACCTTCGATCATCGTTGGTTGGAAGACGTCCACACAATAGTCAAGGATGGAGTATGGATGTCACTTCTATGTCACATATCACATTATTTTATTGTGATTTTTTGGGTTATTGGAAATTTCCAATTTTAGTGGAGAATGGTTAACTGGTTTGCAGTTAAGAACTATGTAGGGTTTTCTTTGGCTTGTGTGTTGGTTCTTGTGTGTAAGTTTGTAATGAAAGGAATTAAAAACAAAAGGAAAAAAAGGGGAAAATGTGAGATTGTGTCGGTGTTTGTTTTTTTATTGGTGATAAAAAGGGTTAGTGGTTCTTAAATTGGAAGCTCCGGTGATGGAACATCAATCCTTATATAAGGTCAAGTTGTTTGATCAACTTTTGAACATATTCAATATCTATATCTTCATCATAGCAATTGACGGATAGCCAAAAGCGAAATATCCGACAAATGGTGGTTGGTCCGTATGATGGTTCATCACTTGAAGGTTTTTATTGTGGAAGCCTCAACATGTCAAGTTTTAAATATCGTTGATTTTGCAAAGTTCATCAATGATGGTTTGAAGCAAGTTCATCAATGATGGTTTGAAGCAATTATGTTTTAATTGGAGGTCAAGTAACAGCTCGAAAATGTGGTGGTGAAAAGAGCAGTGTTTGCAAGATTCTAGATTGGATGTGGGTGCTGATGAAGATCATTCAGACATAGATTTATTTTGGTTGTAATATGTATTTTTAATGTTATCCATGTAAGCATTAACAAAGGGTGTTGGAAGTAATGCTTCGATGTCATGTGTAGTTGTCGTTGTGAGTCCCTAGGCGTTAGTCTAGAAACTGTTGATTCTTATGGTATGAGTTGGAGATGAGTTGGAGTCATGATCTAGATGTGTCAAAGTCAGTGTTTTATGTCCTTTATATATGTATCTCTTGTGATCAATAAAATATGTGCGTGATTTGTGTACAATCTCTCTAGCTCCTTCAAATTTCTAATAATTCATATATCTTATTTCCTGGACTTAAAATTTAAAAAAAAATTCAGTTATGATGAAATTATGTTTCGCTCAACTAAACATAATTTGCTTTTATTTTACATTAATTTACATTTTAATTTTAGATAAAAACCCAAATTTTAATTTTAGATAAAAACTCAAAAATCACAAGAATTCACAAACGATACACACAATGTTTTATGAATGTTCCATTTTAATTAATAACAACGAAATTAGTATTTTCTTTTGCTTTCACATCTCTCGGTGGTATAGGTTAAGTAGGTTTAGTTGTCGAACAAGTTGTGACTCGGGTTTGAACCATCTCAATCACGAATGCAGACCAAAAGGAGTTGTTACTTTGTGCATATTTCATATGGTGAAAGAAAAATAAACAATCCTGCTCACTTCAACACTTGTTCATGTCACACATGAACACGTAGGTTTTTTTTTTTCCAACATATTAAACTTGAGATAAGATAGAAAGCATGTGTCTTTAACTTTTCTAAAATAATTAATTAGGTTGGATGATATAAAAATAAATACATGATCTTGAATTGGTAGAGCAGATTGAATTGATTTTTTATAATAGTTTTGGTAATTTTTCTCTCGTCCACCAAAAATACATATTACAAAAATAAGAATACAGTATATGGTCATTCTCTTGGAAAATTTTGAATGGGTATCTATCAATGATAATTATATTTGAAATGTTTATAATTATTGAAACATCAACATTTATATAGAATAATTTCAGTTATTATAGGACAATATTAATTATTATTACTGGTAAACAAACACTTTGTAAGAAGTAAATATATTGAATAATCAACAACAACCAAATATTAATGTAATTTCTTATCCAACTTATAACTTCTAAGCCCTTTGTAGACCTAGGTAGGGTAACCTATTGGTTGATAATTATTTTCACAACAATAAAGGAAGTGTTGTACACAAATCATCATTTTAGCATAAGGTCCTAGGCTCTAAAGTAAATATGCAATTCTAAACCCTTACTTGACTTTTTGTATCTAATTATTGAGTTGAGAGAGGTTCTAGAGTAAAATTTTTTATATTGTAATTTGGTTTTTTATTAATAAAATTAAGAACAATTTTTTTAGATAAAAGAAAATATAATATACATATCTCATTAAAATATATAACATATAAATAGTACTTATAAAATAAACATCCATTTTACTATATAAATTAAAATAATGATTACATAACTATCTTTAAATTTAAGTAATAAGGAGTTAAAATTTTAATATTTACAATATAACCAGATTTTTAATCATGAATATTTACCATGAATATTATTAACTTTAAAATATATTTTTTAATAATACCATGTACTAATACCATGGTTTTTCAATACCAAGGGCCATCTAGGTTTTTTATTATTATTTTATGGATCTAGTATTTTAATTATTTTGTTAGAATACCATGGGCCAATACCATGGCTTATCAATACCACATGTCGAAAAACTTTAACTTATTTTATAACATTTCATAATTAAATGTAAAAGAAAAAAGGTTACAATAACTTTTTAGGGGTATATAAACCCTCCATCCTCAAATATCCCCATGGAGATTAAATTGAGGTTATAATAAATTACAAATGAGAAAATTTTATATATACATATGTGAAATTTATATAATATAAATAATATTATAAAAAAGAGAGAGAGGAGAGGGGAGAGAAGAGGAGAGAGGGAGGGAGATAGATGGATTTGGAGGAGGAAAAAGAGGGAGGGAACACGAAAGAAATTGAGAGATAGAGGTGGAGAGAGAGAGAAGGAGTGGAAAGGGAGAGATGAAGATGGACTTAGGGAGAGAGGAGACTAGGGGAGAGAGAGAGAAAAGGAGAGGATATAGATACGGAAAGAAGGGGAAGAGAGAGGCACAAAGACATAGATATGGAAGAGGGAGGGGATGGGGCGCAGAGAGAATGGGAGAGCCAGGGAGATAGGGGAGAGAGAGAAAATGAGAGGATAGAGATAGAGAAAGAAGGGGAAGAGAGAGGCACAAAGACATATATATGGGAGGGCGGTGGGCAGGGGGGGGGAGGTTTGGGGGGGCAGAGAGAATGGGAGAGCCAGGGAGATAGCGATAGAGTTGGAGAGAGAGAGAGAGTGTGTGTGTGTGTGATGGGGGATATACAAATGGAGGTGGGAGAGAAAGGGAGAGAGAGGAAGGAAGAGAGAGAGGCCTTGAGAGAGAGGAGAGAGAGAGAGAGATAGAGTTGGAAGTGGAAGAAAGACATAGAGAAAGAAAGGTGGAGAGGGAAAGGGAGTGACAAGATGGAGAGTTGGTGAGGGAGAGAGGAGAGCAAGAGAGAGAGAGAGAGAGAGAGAGAGAGAGATTGAGATATTGCAATAAGACCTTCAAAGTTATGGTCCAATTAAATGTTTGAAAAATATTTTTTGCAATAATATTGAAAAATAAATAGTCATTTTCCAAACTTAAACATTATAACTTGGATTGGTTAATACTAAAATAATAGTGGTCAACAAGAATTGTTAGAGTTTTCCCTTGCCCTTGGCAGGGATTAATAAGTGTTTTGATGCTTATCATAAATTCATGATTATAGTCATTTATTAACCATTTATATTATATAGTTATGTTAGTTATAAAATAATTAATATATAAGTTAAACATATATACATTTAAAAAAAAGGAACAAGAGATTTACCCCACCTTACCATGTGGCTTCGAACAAGAGATTTACCCTCACCTTACCATGTGGATTCTTAATCTGTAAATAGGTTTTGTTACAATACTATGGGCCAATACCATGGGTTATCAATATTGTATGCCCAAAAAACTATAACTCACTTCATATGACACTCAAACATTTTTTTTTTAATTAATCAATTTAATCAAAAGAGAAAAAAATATTATAACTACTTTGGAGACAAATCTCAACTTTTGATTTGTGTATATTACTATGAATATTCTAGAATATTTTATAGAAGTTAAATCCCTACCACTCACCTAATAACTATTAATAATTAAATTTAAAATTTGGAAAACCTTATTAAAAAATAGATATAAATAACCATGAGAATATTAATATTAATAATATTTTAAGACTAATAAAAATTATAAAATAGATAGTCAAAGTTTGGCTAAGACAACTGGTTGGGGATGAGCCTTGTCATCAAGACGGTCCAAGATCAAACCTTATGGGGGTGGTTTTGCCATGTGCTAGGGGGATGAGACATGATAAAAAATCCAGTCAACTTATGGCGAGGGTGCTGACTTAGGGCTTAGATGTGCTCCTCAAGCCACAGGTCAAGCCTAGAGGGGGTGACTTTGATGGCTCAACTTAAAGCTTAGATGCCCTTGGTCAAGCCTAGAGAATCACAAACCACTTGAAAAACCAAAAAATATAAAATAAATAATAGAAAATCAACTCTTTTCTCAAACTATCATTTTTAAAAATAATTTATAAATAAATTTAATTATTAAAAATTTATGTTTCAAAGATAGCTTAAAGTTAAAAAAAATGTTCATATTCAATTTCTTTGAAATTATAAATTTATGAATTCCAAAATTTTTAATAAAAACATGCTTATTCTATTTTTTCAAATATATAATATTACAAATATATATATATTTTTTAATATCAATAAATTTTATAAAATATTTATATTACATATTTACACTATAATGTCATAATAATTATAATAAATAAACATCTTAATTTAATATGGATTTCCAAATATATTTTATATTATAAGTAAATATTTAAACATTTCATTAATGGATTAAATTATATTAATATTAATATTTAAAATGAGGTTTTTAAAATTATTTCATTTTAAATTAAGTGGATGGATGGAAAAGATTTAATTAAAATATATATATATTTTTAAACACTTTGAAATATATATATATATATATATATATATATATATATATATATATATAATCAAATTAAATTCTAGTTCTAATTAATTTTTTTTTCTACGTAAAAATAATTCTATTATGTATAAAGGTTACTAGTACAAAACTGCCACTGTGTCATCTGTGAGAGCCTGAACACTGGGCTTGATGACCATGCTTGACAAAGAGAGCCTGGACTACCCTGGTAGGGAAACCAATCCTTTTAACAAAAACAGTTTGGCCGCCCTTGGAAGGGAAACCGGCCTATAGTTCATTCATAGCAATGTAACAAAGAAAAATATACTGAAAGTAACAATCAACTTTTCCAGCTGAGCCTTGAGGCAAGAGAACAGAAAATTCCAACAGTAATTGGACAAAAATACCAGAAGAGTTTGAGAGCTGTGAGGATCACGGTTCATGAGTCGGAGATGGAGGTTCTTCCACAATCCTGCACCCATATTCATCGATGTTGTCATCCATTATGCCTTTGAGAGCGCCCTCTTTGTCGGTGACTACATCCACCTTGCGCAACGCGTCCTTGGAAGGATGAGTAGAATCTGCAGGCAAGACCGAGCTTCTGGGGAAGCTAGAGACAGGAAGGGGCAGGGGAGAGGCTACACGGGCTGGAGCAAGGAGGGGAGACTCTTCTCGGATAGTTACAATGATGAAGGCTGTAACAATGGGTCGGTCTAAGGAGAATTCAAAGCGAAAATTTGCACACTGGGAAGATTGACGAATGGGGAGACTAGCAGGTTCATGAGAGACATGAGGGATTGCACTATTGGGAGGGTCAGTTGTAGGGGGATGGATATTCCTAGCAAAACGAACAGAGTCACTATCGCGGCCTCGTCCTCTGTAGCTTCGCATGGCCTGAGGCTGGTCATGCGCCTCATCAGTTGAGGAAGACCCCGAGGCGGAACTGGTAGAAGGGAAGTAATGAGCAACATAGCCCCGACTAGTGCCTCGCCGACACCGCATTCTGTGGCGGAGGCGCGGCATGGAGGCAGAGGCGGGGTGATGAAATCTACAGCAGAAGGGGCAGACAGAGAACTCAGGAGCCCAGAGAGGGGAGTTGACACCGCCCAAGAATGCCGACCGAGCACAGCGAGGAGAAACAACACCACCGAGATTAGTTGCCCAAGCATAATAAGGAGAATTGGCACCACAGAAGGGACTGTGGGTGAAATGATGCCCAGGAAGCGACTCAAAACAAGCAAGCAAGGTGCAATGACGGCCAGTGTGCGTTCGTGCACTGGATTCAGCAAAGCCTGGAGGGCAAACACCACTAAGAGGAAGCGGTGAGCCACCACTGCAATCACAACCATTCGAACCATCCAGAACGATCTCCATAGCCGAGTGAACCTCCATATGAAATTGAATGAGCATCCGAGCAGGAGAATTAACGTCTGCGCGAGCTGGCGAATTTAAGTTTCCATAAATGCCTGTACAGAGGGCCATATGGCCACCCCACGCGAGCTCCTTCGGGAGATGCGTAGGGACCCATGTCCCATAAAACCACGCATACATCCACATCTGGAGAAGAACAGTCCTTTTGCACCAACATGGTGCAATTTTGTAGCATTTCTCGTTCGTGGATAATGTTGAGGGGGCCATGAATGAGTCTGTTAGTGTTGTCTGCTCCAAAATTGGCCAAGAGATCTACAACTTTGTTGCCTTCTCGCTTGACATGGGTGAATGATATTTCCCTGTTTCTTTTCAGCCAATTTCTTATCCTATCAATCGTGGTAGCCAAAAGCAAACTGTGGGCTACCTTTGCTGAATTGGTACCCCATAGGATTTGATTTACCATATTAATGAGAATTTGAGAATCCCCCTCGATGATGATGGGAAATAAGTTGTAGTGATGAGTAAGGAAGAGGCCTTGCCAGAGTCCTTCTAATTCAGTCGAGTTATTAGTATCCCATCTGATTGATCCATAGTAGATGATTTGAATTTCCCCCTTAGAGTTTCGAAAAATGCCACCAAAGCCTGCTTGACCGGGATTTCCTCTGGAAGCTCCATCAAAATTTAATTTGAAGACCCCAAAAGGAGGGGGAGACCAATGCAGAGGAGCTTTAGGGGTAGCCCTGTTCTTGATAGGTGGAATAGCTACTATTTTGAGATTCCAGTTTTGCCAAAAGGAGATTTCTTTAGGTTGTTTGGGAAAATTGTCTTCCTGTCAGGAGTGAAGAGCAAGGGATTCCAGGAGATTATTGTTGATGATGCCCCAAATGGTGTCCAGAGTTGAGGACTGATTTTTAAAGATGCGTTTATTTCTTTCTTTCCATAGAGACCAGAAAATTAGACCAGGAAGAAGCTGCCAGAGGGCGTTAAGAAGGGAGGAACTATAAGGACGTTTTGGCCAATTTCAAAGGATATTAGTGATGTCTCTTGTAGGTTTGTTCCTTTGGCAATGAAAGTTGAGTTTTCCCCATAAGGAGTTGGCTAAAGGGCAAGACAACATGAGATGATGTATAGTTTTAGCGCTTTGATTACAATTAGGACATTGAGAAGGCCCTATGAAACCCCTTTTGATTAAATTGTCCCAAGTGAGGATTCTCCTGTGGCTGAGGAGCCAGAGGAAAGTAGAGATTTTTGGCCAAATGATTGGGCCCCAAATCAATTTCCAGATAGGGTCACGAGGGAGGGGAGAAGGGTGCATCAAGGAATAAGCCTCTTTTGTTGTAAACATACCTCTCGTAGTATAACCCCATCTGAGGATGTCTGGGTCCTCCGAGCATCTGATTTGCCGACGTTGAAGCTCATTGCCGAGAGCTTCCCAATCTGTGGTTTGTGCGTGTGGAGCTATGTGGTGTAAGGGCTTCCATTGCCTAAACCCATTACAGTCCGAGGGAAGCCAATATTGACAAACCTTGTCTTCTATTGCAGCGTTGTTGTTCCCAACATTGATTTGAGAATAAGTCTCAAGAAGCTTTGGGTTTTGCTGCCAAGAGTCGAACCAGAACCTAGCCAGGTTTCCTTTGCGAATCTCCCAGAAACTATGTTGCTGTATAAGCGCATGGTGCTGCTTGGCTGCATTCCAAACAAGAGAACCTGTTTGTTCAGGAGAAAGCCTTATTAAATCTACCGGAGATCTGTTGTTGGC
The DNA here is from genome assembly GCA_034641835.2 of Pinus albicaulis. Lineage (NCBI taxonomy): Eukaryota > Viridiplantae > Streptophyta > Pinopsida > Pinales > Pinaceae > Pinus > Pinus albicaulis. Next base: position 295,993,835 of record CM076579.1, on the reverse strand, counting down.
GTATTTTTCTGTCCATAATTTAGCCCAGGGAGTGTGTGGGTTTGATATCCATTTCCACCAAACATGTGCTCCCATGACCTCATTGTTGTGCATGGGGTTTCTGAGGCCAAGACCCCCTGCTTCCTTGGGAGTGCAAACAATGTTCCAATTAACCAAGGCCCATTTTCGATTTCGACCAGAGGATCCCCAAAAGAAGTTGCTTTGCAGAGATTTTATCTGTTTGAGGACCCATTTTGGGGCAGCAAGAACAGAAAAAAGATAAATTGATAAGTGTGAGTCTACTCACCATGTTGAGAGCTCTGAAGGTCCAGGAGGATAACCGAGATTCCAGCTTTTCAAGGAGAAGGTTCCATGAAGAAAGCTTGATAGCAGAGTCGATAAGAGGAGCTCCTAGGTATTTGTCAGGGAGAGAAGCAACAGAGAAACCTAGAATACGAGCAATATTGGCTTGAGTTAGGGGTGGAGTATTGAAGAATAATATCTGAGATTTGGAGTCATTAATGGATAAACCAGAAGCTTTAGATAAAAGGTTAAGAATAGCTTTATAAGAGCGGGCTTCTTTAACAGAAGAGTGGCCAAAGAGCATATTATCATCCACAAATTGTTGGTGAGTGGTGACAGGGGCTCCATGGAGAGAGATGCCTCGCAAGTGATGATTGCGAACACCATTGTGAATTAATTTGCCAAGGCTCTCAGCCGTAAGAACAAAAAGGAAGGGGGGGAGAGGGTCACCCTGTTTGATTCCTCTGGAAGGAAAGAAAGGGGGGGAGGGAATCCCATTAACAAGGATTGAGAAGAAAGTAGAAGTGATGAGGCTCATTATCCATCTTATCCACATTTGATCAAAACCAAAAGCACTTAAAATTTGTTGAATGTAGTTCCAATTCAATTTGTCAAAGGCTTTGGAGAGATCGATCTTGAGGAGCATACTTGGCTTCTTGCAGAATTTTAGGGAGTGTATAATCTCATGAGTTAAAATTATACCATCCAATATTTTTCGACCTTCTACATATCATGTCTGCTCTGGCGAGATGAGAAGCGGCAGGAGCGGCTTAAGCCTATTGGCAATAACTTTGGAGATAACTTTGTAGATCACGTTACAAAGGGCTATAGGCCTGAATTTTTCCGGTTTACTTGGTTGCTCCTCTTTTGGTATCAGTGCAATGAATGTAGCATTAAGGGAGGGTAGGATCCAATGCATGGTTCTTGATTCCTCTACAAGCTGCCAAACTTCATGTTTAATAAGATCCCAGAAATAATGAAAGAAATTAGAAGTAAAGCCATTCGGGCCCGGAGCTTTACCATATTTGAACAGCGCCATAGCTGAATCCACCTCTTGGAGAGAGACAGGGCATAATAGCATTTGATTATGCTCAGCTGTGATCAAGTTGGGGATCAATTGCTTGATTTGATCTATAGCATGTTGTCTGTTGACCTGAGGTTCTTGTTGGATGCCTTTAAAGTATTCCAAGAGTTCCTGTTCCATATCTTCATGCTTCTCCATCTGTTCCCCCTGCTGATTGGTGATATGGCTGATTCGATTTTGCATTCTTCTTTGAATAGTTGAGCTGTGAAAGAATTTGGTATTTCTTTCTCCCTCCTTTAGCCAGTGAATTCTTGATTTTTGCCTCCAGAGGATCTCCTCTTGTTTGTATCATTCCTCCAACTTCTTTTGTAGGTCTTGCTCCTTGGAAGCGAGAGTCTCTGATCTTCCTTTATTGATGATTTCCTGTTGTACCTCATCCATTTTTTGCTCAAGGATCTTCTTCTCCTGAAAAATATTCCCAAAGACTGTCTGATTCTAGTTTTTGATATGACTTTTGAGGAACTTGAGCTTTTGTTGAAACTAGTACATTTTTGAACCTTTTGGTGGGAAAAAACTCCTCCATGCAGCGTATACCATTTCTTTGAAGGACGGATGAATGAGCCAGAAAGCTTCAAATTTGAAAGGTCGTTTTGGATGGGATCCTATATTTTTCCATTCAAGCAGAATAGGCCAGTGATCCAAGCCTGCTAGGGGAAGAATTGAGCCTGTGATGTCCCCACCCACATGAATGGCATTGTCCGAGATTAGGAATCTATCTAATTTCGAAACGATTTGCTGACCTCTTGTTCTTCTGTTGTTCCAGGTGAAAATGCCATTAGAGAAAGGTATATATATGAGCCAACTGTTGTTAATGAAAATTTTGAAGTAGGAGCACTCCAGATCCAGTCTTGGCCTTCCTCCAGATTTTTCATCCATTCTGGTGATCATGTTGAAGTCCCCTCCAATGATCCATAGGGAATGGGATCTATTCAAATTTACATTTTCCAAAGTGTTTAAAATTGCTATCTTGCTAGCCTGGTCCTGAGGAAAATAGACATTGGAAAGATGCCCGTGTATGTTAGTTCCAATAGGGTGGAAGGTAGCTTGAATAAGGTTGTGCGCTGCATGGAAGTCTGCTAAAATGATGGATTGAATATCCCAAGCTATTGCCAGTCCTCCTGAGAATCCTGAGGCATCCATTGCTACTGAGCTACAGCTGGGCCAAGCTTTTGAAAAGATTGAGCCTAGCATTTCATTGTTGCATTTGGTTTCCTGAAGAAAGAGTATTTGAGGCTTCTCTTTCTGAATCATGTTCTTGATCATCCTGTACTTCCCTGGGCTGTTAAGCCCTCTAACATTCCATAAGACCAGCTTCATGGGGAACTATTGGCAAGCAGTTTGAAGAACCGAGTTAACTTGGGGTATCGTCCTGAATCCACCAGCATCTCCCCCAGAGTGATGGTGCGTTGCCAATCTGACTTTCGACCTCACTTCTTGGTTTCCTTTATCACTTTCAGGCTATCCCAATGACTACCAGGCTGAATACCCAATTTCCTTTGCTGTTGGAATTTAGAGAGGACCGCCTCGAGTGACTCAATTTATCGAGGATTGATCTTATCGAATTATTTTCTTCTGCAAGCATCTTCTAGGCCCAAGAGATCTAGTTCTCCTAGATCGAATCCCTCTGAATATTCTTCCATGAGGGTAAGCTGACTATTTTCCGGAATTTCTTTACTATCCTGGCTAGGGTTGGAGGATTGCCCATCCAGATCCATGAGAGTAGGGTTCCAAGTCACCTGCTTTTTCTTTGAAGAGGGATTGGTATAAGAGAGAACGACAGATTGCGGTTCAGACTGAGAGGGCACAGTGATTTTAGGGTTGGGCTGATTCGAGGGGGTGGAGGAAGGGGAGGAGGGATTGAGGGAGGATGGGGTGGAATCAATCTGAGGGTCAGTATGAGCCAGAATGGCAAAGCCATTACTAGTGGATGGGGTATTAGGAGGAGCGCTAGGTTTTTTCCTAGAAGAAGAGGATTTCTTGTTGTGTCTTCTTCGAGAAGGAACTTTAGTAAACCCATCTGCTTCTGTGATGTCTTCAGCATCTTGGTTCCGGGATTGAGAAATTAGTGGAAAATCTCTGAAGAGATGTCCATGGGCATGGCACCTTATGTAGCGGAATGGAACATGTTCATAATCCAGAGGTTGAATCCATTCAAAATCACCATGAAATAAACTTACCGCGTCTGGTAGGGCTTTGTCCAGATGCATGTAAACACATATTCGTGCATAGGAGGTGTATCTTCGTAGCTTGGTCTCTTTTGCTATCTTTATGAACTCTCCTAACCCTTTTCCAATCTCCTGGAGTGAATCATCATCCTAATATTCAAGTGGCAACGAGTATAGACGAATCCATACAGGTGCCCAGTTGAAATTTTCTTTGTCCGGGTTGAATCTTTCGACCCAGTTCCTGAGATATAACCCCGCCGAGTTGAAGAAATATGGGCCCTCATCCATTACCTTATTTCTGTCCTCAATGCAATTAAAAATAGCTGTGAAGAAGCCTTTCGGACCCAGTTGCAGAGTAACATGTCCCTTGGGCTTCCACTTGGACGCAATCCATCCTTGTAACGCTTTTTCTGTCGACCAAAAACCGATAAATATCCCTCATGTACTGAATTCTGGTGTTTATACGATGACTTGGTAAGTCGATTTTGGGTCTGTCTGGAGCTATGGGCTTGCAGGTGGAAGAAGTGGCCAGCAGCGTATCCGATTGTTTTCCAGAGGTCGACTTCTGAGTCGCATTAGTCTCCTGCTTGTTGTCAGAATCGGTTTTGCTTAGATTGGGTATTCCTTCGATTCCTTCTTCATTTGCAGGGGGAGGCTGATTGCCTTCCCCTGTTGCCGTCGCCATGCTTGTGTGCAGAGCTACTCTGTTTGGATAAATAGGCGTCGTCAGTGCTTAGCAGAGTTACAGAGATTGCTAGGGTTTCTACAAAGTGACAGGACAACAAACCCTAGCAGAGCGCGCATCTCACCTTCAAAGTTACTACATATGTTAATTCTAGTTATAGTTATTATAGTTAATCAATTTGTTTATTATTATTTTATTTTAATTATTTTAACAATAATATATATAAATTTCATATTCAATGCTACAAATAAATAAGGATTAAAATATGAAAGAAACATTCTTATTCGAAATTGTAAGACAATATGATTTAAATTTAATAATATCAAATTTATTAACATTAATCAATTATTTAACTTATATAACTATGCTAATTAGTAAAATTTAAAAATCTATATATAATTGTCAGATATGTTGAAAACCTTATTTTCCTTAAATCAAGAATTCCAGCCATTATAAACTTCATATTTAATGTTACAAACAGATAAGGATTAAAATATGAAAAAAACATCCGTATTAAAAAGTTGTAAGAATTTAAATTTAATAATATCAAATTAATCAACTACTTAACTTATATAACTATGCTAATTAGTAAAATTTAATTAAAAAAAATTAAAATGTTAAATAGTTGAAAACATTATTTTCCTGAAATCGAAAACTCTAGCCATTATAGATACCTTTGGTGATCTAATAAGAGTTGATTTAGGAAAGCTTTTTTTCCTTTGGTTGGTTTAAATTATAGACAATAAATTCAACTTTGATTGTTTAAAGTAGTTGATAGATGTGCATATGTCAACTTTGATGCGTCAAACTTGAAAAATATCAATTTTATATAATGTATATATGTTATCGTTTCTGTAAATGAAAATACACACCTTCAACATAATATATAACTGTCACAAATTTTAATAAAAATACAAATGACTTGATGTATATATGTCATCATTTCTGAAAATGGCAATACACACATCTTCAAACAGAATAAAAACAGGTTAATTTTTTTTTTTTAAATTAAAAAACAAATGAGTTGACTTAGAAGTCAAATATAAAAATGTCACATTTTTGTTTTTTAATTAAAAAAAGACAAAAACAAATGAGTTGACTTAGAAAGCGTACACTTCAGAAGTTCTCTAGATGCATATTCACCCGTTTAACACGCAAAAGCGCTCTCCCGTGTATTCACAACTGTCACGTGTACCGCATCAATCCACACGGTTTCAGGAACCTATATATCCCGCAGCCGTTCGCACCATCAAACACTCACAGCCGAAGAAGCAGCCGGTTCCGAGTTCGAATCCTTGCCTTATCGCCGCCGAAGCCCGCAGCCATTAGCACCATCAAACACTCCGAGCCTAAGAAGCAGCCGGTTCCGAGTTCGAATCCTTGCCCTATCACAGTCCCCTGTTTTAAGACACAAACTTTAGTGACTCCACCGCAACATGGTCAAACCCTTGTCAAAACAGAGCAGCCCGAGCGGACCGGAAAACTGCCAAATGAAGTCGCGGCAGTTCAAAGGAATCCGACTGAGAAAATGGGGGAAATGGGTGTCGGAAATTCGAATGCCGAATTCCCGGGCCAAAATCTGGCTGGGCTCCTACGACTCCCCGGAAAAAGCTGCCCGCGCCTACGACTTTGCGGTGTACTGTCTAAGAGGGTCGAAGGCCAAATTCAATTTTCCCGACTCCGCGCCGCAAATTCCATGCGCCTCTGCTCTGTCGCCACCACAAATTCAAGCCGCCGCTGCTAGGTTTGCCACAGAAGATATCCGGGTGCCATCGGAAGAGGACGCGGCGTCCTGCTCTTCCTCCCCTTCGGAAGCAGAGTCCGGCATTGACAGCCAACAGATTTCTGCGGAACAGTACCCCACATTCTGGGATTCGTTATTGCTTGAAGATTTGGACTGCGGCGAGTCTCTAAATTTAGAGGATTTTCCTCCCTTAGATTTCTCTATGGACGATTTTGGTTTTGTGATCGAGCAGACGAAAGACTGGGGTCTTTTCTAGAGAAAAAGATTCATCTACCTCTGCAAGCGATTTTACCATTAAAGATTGATTAAAGTATATGCTCTGTTTGAAATTGTCTGAGGACTCTCATCAATGGAAATTGATCCGTCGCCGCTTGAAAATCGCGCAGATGTAACTTTATTCGTATAAACTTTTATTTGTGTATAATTAAATTTAACATTGATTATCCTTTACATGTCCTTCTCGCAAAATAAAACCACGGTTAAATGAAGTCTCCTTTAAACAAAAACTAAATTTAGCGATTCCCTTTTTGTTCTCTTCTTCTATTTATTTATTTAATATTCTTCATTAATATTTTATTTTTATTTTTTTTACTCAGCTATTGGTATTATTATTTTTATTCTCTTTACATAATAATTTTAAATTACGGTATAAAATTTTTGGGAGAAAATATTTATTTCGATTTAACAATTTAAATATTAAAATAACATAGGTATATAGTCTATCACTTTAAATATAAATATAATATATTGTGATTAAAATCTTTCGGTGAAAATCACATCAAAATAGATTTAATTAAAAATATAATATAATCAAAATAGATTTAATTAAAAATATAATATATTTTATAATTATTAACCGATTTTAATAAAACATTTAATTAAATTGAAATTATTTATTTTTATAAATATAAGTAACGTCTTTATTCATATTAACCTATTTTATAACTCATTTTAATTTATTTCACTAAATAAAGATTTTGAACTAGCATAAGAACATATGTATTGGTATATTCATTGCTATTTAATATAACCAGTATTTTTTTCATTTAAAAAAAAGAACTAACTTTATTTTTTAAATTTTTTTAAATTAAATTATTATTTTTTTAAATTGAATTATTATTTTTAAAATTTTTTAAAATTAATCTATATTTTTTAAAAAATTTTAAATTGAATTATTATATAAAAAAAAAAAAAATCTTAACGTGAAATTGAATAATATAATAGAACTTGAAAGTGTCGAACGACCTTTGTAAGGAAGTTATCTTTACTGTAAAATTTTCCTAATTTTTAGAGAGGTTAGTCTCTTTACCCACTTTGTGGTATGAAAGTTTCATCTTTTGTATCTTTAAAATTTTGAATTTTGCATATTTCTAGCAATGATTATTTTCTGCTGCAAGGGCGTTTGTGTGGAGATTTTTAGATTTTTTTAAAATTTAAGATTGATTTTTCAAAACATGCATGACTTTCGAAATTTTAAATTTATGTTTCAAAATTTTAAATTGATACCAATTTTGTTTTTGCATAATTTTTAAAATTGTTTTCCAATTTATGTTTATTTAAAAAAAAAAATTTATTTTTTTGTTTTTCAAATAATTTGAATTTATCATAGATTACATCAATTTGATTAAAATTTTAATTAATAAATTTATAAAAATTCATATATCTTATATCTTTTGTCTTTTTTCATTTTTTTGGGGGTTAGTTTTAAAGTTTTTAAAAAAAGATTGTTAGGGTGAAAATATGTTTAGCTCAACAAAACATAATTTGTTTTTATTTTTACATTAATTTACATTTTAATTTTAAATAAAAACCCAAAAATCTCCAGAATTCACAAATAGTACAAACAATGTTACAATGTTATATGAATGTTCCATTTTAATTAATAACAACGGAATTAGTATTTGCTTTTCCTTTTACATCTCTCAGTGGTACAGGTTAGGTAGGTTTAGTTTTCTAACAATCTCGGTGGTACAGGTTAGGGAGGTTTAGTTTTCTAACAAGTTGTCATTGTGATGATATAGGTTAGGCAAGAATTTTTGTAAATCTAGGTTATACCTATCAAACTTCAATATTTTGGATGATTTAGAGGTTTTTGATGGTGCTGAGCCTATTTCCACCATTAAAAACATGATTCAAACACTGCTACTACAATTTTAATAATCTAGGCACCTCCGTAGAAAACTCCTATTTCATATGATGAAAGAAAAAAAAACAACGTACCACTTGTTTCATGTCAGAGCTGAACACATAGGTTTCTCTATTTTTTTTTAACATAATAAATTTAAGATAGGATAGAATGTAGATGTCTTTTATTTTTTCTAAAATAATTAATTAGGTTGGATGAGAAAAAAATAAATACATGATGCGGAATTGGTAGAGTAGATTGTATTGATTGGGAATTGGTAGAGTAGACTGTATTGATTGTTTATAATAGTTTTAGTAGTTTTTCTTCCTTATCGACCAAAAATACATATTACAAAAACAAAAAATACAGTTTGTATTACCATCCTTTTGGGAAATCTTGAATGTGCATCTATCAATTATAATTATAATTATATCTGGAATGTTTATAATTATTGGTAGAGTAGATTGTATTGATTGGGAATTGGTAGCGTATTGATTGTTTATAATAGTTTTAGTGGTTTTTCTCCCTTATTGACCAAAAATACATATTACAAAAACCAAAATACAGTTTGTATTACCATCCTTTTGGGAAATCTTGAATGCGCATCTATCAATTATAATTATATTGGAATGTTTATGTGGGGTGCCAAGTGGATTATCAAGAAAGGCAAGTGGCATTCAGATGGGTGAGGCAAGCACGTGATGGCATGCATTCGCCTGCGAGGCATTAAGCCTGCATTTAAGGGGACAGTATTATGCATGCTGGAGCATGATGATCTTCGCTGGATGCCATTTAATCCTGTCAGATAGACATAAGAAACAACAAATGTGGAGGTTAAATAAAACTTGCGGCCAAAACATTCTTTTGGGTAATAGTTTTCATGGAGGATTGGAGGAGAAAGCTACAGGTATTGCTCAGCCAAGCTTGCAACTGTCGCCAAGGGCTCTGGGTTATTGGTATGTTACAGTAACGGCTTTTGGCCATGTCCTTTTCACCTTCTTTTATGAAATCATAGGCAATTGTAGGGCCTTGCATAAAGAAGCTAGGAGTAGTGCCAACATTGCTAGAATGCTTCATATTCATTCTGGGTATAGTTATGCTTCTGGGCAGGGTAGAAATTCTTAGTATTTCAATAAGAAAAATATCAACCCCTGTTTTTGTAGTCCTTGTGGAACTCTGGGTAGAATTCCTTATAGAAATTCGCAATTTGAAAGGTTTACTGCTTGCCCTTGTCGCAACTCTAATCAACAGGTTCAATTATATGAAATCCTAACCATGCAAAGCCAGGATAATGTTGAAGGTGTTTGCTCCTATTACTATAATTGTAATTTCTATAAAATGAATATGATGTTGCTGAGTCCTTACTTCTATTTAGGCTCCTCGCAAATTATGTTTGTTAGCTACCGCAGTCAGTCTGATAGGAGGGATAAGTTGGGTTAGGTGTTTATTACTGAGATCCTTCGTCAACTGTTTCTTATTAAACGTGTCTGTAATATGAATTATATGTGTCTCCACCAAAGGACGGAGCAACTCACTACAATTACCACCTTCTGTGTTTATCAAATGTCACCCTATACAACCTCTCTCACGCACTTTGCAGGTTTATATATTCCATGGTTCATAAACCAAAGGAGCGCAATGATGAAGAAGCAAGCTACAAAGCGACAACAAAGGGATAATGGGAAGAAAAATATTCTGTGGAATAAAGCTGCAACCAGTAAACGAGGAAGAAGGACGAACAAGGAGATAATGGAAAATATCTTTGAATTTTATGCAGTGAGAAACAATCCACAAATTCGGAATGTCTTTCATGGATGGGAAAGAGAGAGTGATAGTAAAGAGGAGGCAATTGAGGTTCAGGATGAAATTATGGACTTTGTGGCTAATCCTGGGACCACGAGAGGACGTCTTTCCCTTTTTCATCAATCAATCCACACTTACTGGATACTGAAATGTGTTTTAGCCAAATCTCTCCAAAGCTTATAGATTAATGAAGGAAATCCTCAGATGCTTTCAATCTTACAGGGAATCAAAACTGATATTCGGGAGATGAGGGTATCACAGTATCATGCAACTGCTCATATAGACAGGATTGAAAGAAAACTATAGCAGATGCAGCAGGTTGATATGCCAGGCTCGACAGCAAAGGAATCGGCTCCAGTAGACTCTTCTGATGGCTAATTGATTTTTAGTTAAAATGTTTTTTGCGGATAGCTTTTACATTTCATGTTGTTTAACAGGCTTGGTAGTAAACACAGAATGCCATTGCGGAAAAAAGATGAATGAAATTGTTTCAATTTTGGATGGAATTTAATGCCTTAAGGTGGCCAACAGACATGGTTTCCTATGTGCAGGTTGAGGCCACCATCTGTGAATATGTTTGCAACTTGCTCTATATTTTGAGAAATAGAAAATGGTAAGAAACCACTAAATTTACAAAAAAAAAAAATTATTGAAAAGATCAGCTTACATCACTATTTATAGAACACTATCAGTTATTATTACTAGTAAACAAACACGTTGTAAGAAGTAAGAATATTGAATAATCAACAACAACCAAAGATTATTGTAATTTCTTGTCCCACTTATAACCTCTAAGCCGTTTGTAGACCTAGGTAGCGTAACCTATTGGTTGATAATTATCTTCACAACAATCCACAAAGTGTTGTCCACAAATTATCATTTTAGCATAAGGTTCAGAGTTGTAACATACACCGATAACTTCACATGGAAATGTAAGGAGTTAAAAACAATTTATACAAGTTACTCACGGGTAACTATCCAAATCACTATTAAATATTCCTTACTCATCATTAGATAGAATGTTCACCAGTTCGTAGTGAAACCTTAGTATAAGAATAGTAAGTTGCTTAACCATTATCAACCTCTATTATGGTACATTAACATAAAACTATATGAGATACCTTGCATTCATTTCATTATTCATGTAGTCATCACATACTTGACATTATGAACATCACAGCAAGAAAGGAATCGACAATTTGACACAATAGTCAATCACATCATTGAATACCAATATACCCTGGAAACCCTGTAGGGTGAAAACCATCAACGTTTAATTTTATTATTAAACGCTCGTGAGGGTGTCCATCCCTCACTCAATGGCTTATAAGAGAGACCATCCCTTAACCATCGTTATAAATCTTACAAAGAAATATACAAATATTTAGGTTAAAGCCATTACAATAAATAAGATAGCATTTACCCACTAATCTTCATATCGTCATATCTTGGTGGCATGGATGTACTACAATGGACCATCGTACATTGGATCATCCTGAAACTCACACTCATCTGCATGAACCATAATCATTTACCTACAATGGACCATCGTACATTGGATTATCCTGTAGCTCACACTCATTTTCATGTACCATAATCATTTACCTGCCACCATGTTAAGCATAATATTTCATTTGTACAAGTCACCATCATTCCCTGCTAATGTTGCCTTCAACATACATTGATGTCAATATTCATAAAGTATTAATCAATCATTTCATAAATCTATATTGGAGAAGCTTCTTCCTCTACTAATGTATATTCATGATATGAAAGTAAAATACCTTGACATTCTCCCTTTAACAACAGATACTGCATATGTGCTAGTTATAAGTCATCACATTAATTAATGTTTCCCTCGCATAAGCTCACATTCCTGCAAGACAATAACTACATCTCCTCATCTTGTCTTTAAAACAAACTGATACATCAGTTATGATATTCGTGCATGCGATTTACATAAATTTAATCAAAATAACTAACTCTTAAGCTATTACTTTTTGGTGCATGGAAGGAAAACTAACATAACAAATGTTGCTCCCATGCATGCAAATGCATATAGAATCCAAAAGAGTCTTCCCAAAGAAATTCTTACACAACAGAGCACATAGCTTCCAAAAGAGTCTTCCAAAAGGAATGCTTAACATAAGAGAGCATGCAAACGCAAGTTTTCTTTCTGTAACAGTAATGTAATAAAGCATACAAATGCATGTCTTCTTTTACAAATATTATACTAACAATCCTTTCTAATGTAGTCTAACACAACATACTATCTTTTCCCACATACAAATATGTATATTCTTTCCAACGAAAGCTAATACAAATATTGCATACATTTGCATGATCTTAATTCCAAATGAAACTAACATACTAATTATGATAGCACAAAGCACTCACAAATAATTCTTCCTAAAAAAACTTTATAAGTCAATATTTCTTCTATCCATGCAAAGAATATATCTCTATAACACAATGGATATTCTTTGCACATGCCATAGCTTATCATAATAGCTCTTCGTTAATGCACATCACACATAACACAATCACTATTGTTTGTGCATGCAAGAGCTTATCATAACAACTCTTCTTTAATGTACGTAGGACATATTCCCTTCTTAGAATTACACCATCATTAACTATTCTTGTCCTGTAAACAAATACATAATTCCTCCTAAAAAAAAAGTCAATGTAACCTAGTTTCTTTGTCTTTTTACATGTAGCTTCTCCCAAAGGAAAGCATGTAGTTCTCCCAAGAAAATCTAATATCATAGTTGATCCCCTTATGCATACAAGTTATGTTTCTTTTCCAAAAGAGGGCTATTTACCATAACAATTATTTTCCAAAGAGTAATATTATTTTTATATTCTCAAGAGGTCATTCTCTTCAAGTAAGAAACATATATAAAACAACATAATATTTGACCAAAAAGTGATTATTATGATTCTTCCCAAAGAAAATATTATGAGAACTAACATGTGTTCTTCATGAAACTCCTTAACTTATCTTTCAACCCATGAAATATCTTCAAGAATTAAACTCTTTAATTTATATTCACTTTCGAGGAAAATACCTTGGATTTTGTTGTCATTTCATACACCTGTACAAAATCTCTCCTTTTTTTTAAAGAACAAGAAACATATATATATAAAGACAAGCAAATTTACTTATTTATGTTTTACATGGTTTCTTCTTCGCAAAACTAGCATAGTAAGTTTGCCTTTTACCATAGTATATCTCTAAGAATAATATATTTCTAAAAGATTAACATAATAGAAATCTTTTCAAGAACTTAGGTCGTAAGTTTTTCTTTTACCATAGTATATATCGAAGAACAAAAGTGACTATTTTCATACAATATTTTGTTTCTTTTCAAAAACCTAGGTAAAAGACTAGTATGCAAAATGTTGAATACTTTTTATTTTCTTTCAAGAATATGGTAAAAAAAAACTAGCATGAAAAAATATTTTTCTTTCAAGTGTATTTATCTTTTAAATCTTGAAATATTTTAGCCCAACTAGACTCGTGGCCCTTCTCCCATTGGTTCTCTAATAACTCTGGTGATGCCTCAGTCTTCCTAGTTATGCTCCTTATCACTCCATGCTGCTTCCGCTTAGCAATCAAACATCTTGAGAGATCATGAATTTCGGTAATGCCAACTTTACCAGCGTCTATAGGATCTAAGGTTTACGATCTAAGTCTTCCGATCCAAGGCTTCTCATGTAACACTCCCACAGTGGTTATAATCGTAGAAAAACCCAACTACTTCTTGATTACAATTGATTCCAACCGATGTTACAAGAGTTGTAAAGTAAATATGCAATTCCAAATGTTTATTAAATTAAATATGCAATTTCAAACTCTTGCTAAAGTAAATATGCAATACTAAATTTTTACTATTTACTAACAAGTGAATTTTTACTATTTACCAACAAGTAATAGATGGTATCAAAACTCTAATATTTGATTTTCTGTAGCTAATTATTGAGCTCATATCACATTAAAATATATAACATATAAATAGTACTTATAAATTAACATCCATTTTATCATATAAATTAAAATAATGATTCCATAAATTTTACAATATAACAATATCTTTATTCATGAATATTAACCATGAATATTATTAGCTTTTAAATATATTGTTTTACAATACCATGGGCTAATACCATGGCCATCTAGGCTTTTGATTATTATGTTATGGATCTAGGATTTTAATTATTCTATTACAATACCATGGTCCAATACCATAGCTTATGAATACCACATGTCGAAAAATTGTAACTTATTTTAAAATCAAAATATTTTTAAAAATATTGCATTTTAATTTAATTTTATAACATTTCATACTTAAATGTAAAAGAAAAATGGTTATAATAAAAATATTCCCATAAAGATTAAATTGAGGTTATAATAAATTAAAAATGAGAATACTTTTATATATGCATATCTAGAGTTTATATAATATAAATAATATTATAAAGGAGAGAGAAGAGAGGGGATAGAGGAGGAGAGAGGGAGGGAGGGAGAGAGATGGATTTGGAGGAGAAAAGAGAGGGAGGGAACACCAAAGACATTGAGAGATAGAGGGGGGGAGGGGGACGGGGAGGAGCGAGTGAAAAGGGAGAGATGAAGACGGAATGAGGGAGCGAGGAGACGAGGGGAGAGAGAGAGAAAGGAGAGGATAGAGATAGGGAAAGAAAGAGAGAGACACAAATCCATAGGAGAGAGAGAAGGGGAGAGGGAGGAAGATGGTGATAGAGTTGGAGGGTAGAGAGAGAGTGTGTGTTTGTGTGATGTGGGGGATATATGAATGGAGGTGGGAGAGAAAGGAAGAAAGAGAGGGAGAGACAGGGGGAGATAGAGATAGAGTTGGAAGGGGAAGAAAGACATAGAGAAAGAAAGGTGGAGAGGGAAAGGGAGTGAAAAGGGACAAATCAAGAGAGAGAGGGAGGGAGAGAGGGGTGCGAGAGAGAGAGAGAGTGATACATATATGGAGAGACTACATTAAGACCTTCAAAGTTATGGTCCAATTAAATGTTTGAAAAATAATTTTTCAATAATATTGAAAACTAAATAGTTGTTTTTCAAATTTAAACATTACAACTTGCATTGGTAAATACTAAACTAATAGTGGTTAACAAGAATTGTGAGAGTATGCCCTTGACACGTATTAATAAATGTTCTAATGCTTATCATAGATTGATAGCTATCATCATTTATTAACGATTTATATTATATTATTATGCTAGTTATAAAATAATTAATATATAAGTTAAACATATACATTTAAAAAAAAACAAGGAAGAAGAGATTTACCCCCACCTTACCAGGTGGATTCTTAATATGTAAATAGGTTGTGTTACAATACTATGGGCCAATAACGTGGGTTATCAATATTGTATGCCCAAAAAAAACTATGACTCACTTCATATTACACTTAGAATTTTTTTTAATAATCGATTTAATAAAAAAAGAAAAAATAATACAACTACTTTGGAGACAAATCTCAACTTTTGATTTGTGTATATGACTATGAATATTCTAGAATATTTTATGGACGTTGAATCTCTACCACTCACCTAATAATTATTAAGAAATAAAAATTATAAAATAGATAATATCTCCCTAAGACCACTGGTTGAGGATGGGCCTTATCAGCAAGGCGACCCAGGATCAAACCTTACGGGGGGTGGTTGTGCCCTATGCTAAGGGGATGAAACATGCTAAAATAGCTAATTAACTCCCGCATGAAGATTTAACTATATTTAGATAGTTAGTTAAGTGAGCGTTGAGTAAGTCGAAGTTATGTGATAGTTGAATTTGGTATGTGTGTGCATTTCAAGCGAGTCATTAGTCTAAAATGTTAAATACCCTTTACTAGGTTCATTGTATTAAGTGAGATTGAAGTGGTTAAATACTCTTCATTGGGTTCATTGTATTAAGTGAGATTTAAGTTCGTGTGATTAATAGAAGAGCTGCAGCTCGCGTGTGTTTCGTGTGTTAATTCGTGTGTTACTTTGTGTTCCACATCCTCTGTCTTTCCAACAACTTGGTATCAGAGCTGATAAAGGATCACAAGATCCATGGGACATGGAGAGCTAGTGAGAAGAGGGCCAAGAGCAAAAGGCCAACAATTTTTATTTTTTTTGCAAAATCGACGGACAGTTAAAGGGTACACAGGTCCACACATTCTTAGTGCAAAAAGCACACAACTTACACACTTTGTTAATACAAAAACTGTGCAGCAATCGTGAAACTTACAATTTTTTGAAAATCCAGTTTACTGCTCGTTAATTGGTTTCGGGGGTGCACAATCGGGTTTAGAATTTCGAAACGCCAACAACCGTGTTAAAAAAGGTCAAACAAGGTTAGTTTCAAAAATAGGGATTATTAAATTTCAAGAGCTCATTGTTTTTGTTTTATATTAAACCTCAAACGTCACACCTTTTCAAAAGGGAGGTTTATTAAAAAAAAATAAAATATTTTATACTTTTTAACATTAAGAGGTCACATTATTGTCTTAAGGAGGTATACAAGGATTTTTGAAAAGGGAGATTATTATAAAAAGGTTTTTTATATATGAATTTTTTATATAAAATATTTTTAAAAAAAAAGGGTTTTATTGAAAGGGATTTTTTTATTGAAATAAAGCTTTGTAAAGCTCATAAAAAGAGAAATTTAGGGTTTTATAAGAGAAGATTTTTTTAAGAAAGATGGCAACATTGATTTTTGAGCCACAAACTCCTTCTTTCACAGGGAAAGATTATGATGTGTGGGCCATTAAGATGGAGACCATGTTAAAAGTGCATGATATTTGGGATCATGTCAAGTTTAAGTTTGCAGAACCTTAGAATGAAGCAGAAGAACGAGCTCTCTATAATGCAGAGAGGTAATAATGGAAGAAAAACAAAAGGAAGAATGCACAAGTGTTGCTTCTTATCTAGCAGGGAGTGGACCGAGCAGTGTTCCAAAATATTATGATCACGTCTTCAGCAAAGGAAGCACGGGAAAATTTGGTGACAAGCTATTAAGGTATGGCCAAAGTCAATATTGTTAAATTGAAGAATACTAGGAAAGAGCTTGAAAGTATGCAGATGAAGGAGAAAAAGGACATCGATTTCTTTCATGAATCGAGTCATGTCTGTCGTAAATCAGTTAAAAATTTATGGTGAAGAAATTAAAGATCGAACAGTGATTGAGAAGGTCCTTAGATCTTTGTCTACCAAGTTTGATATTGTGGTAGCAGCCATAGAAGAAGCCAATGATTTGGAAAAACTGACAGTTGATGAGTTGATGGGATCACTTCTATCGCATGAGGAAAGAATAGACAGAAATAAGGATTCCACTTTAGAAACTACTTTCAAAAGTCAAGTTTTTATTTCAAGAGGTCGAGCTAGAGGTATATCGAGAGGTAGAGGACGAGGTGGAAGATATAGTGGTCAAAGAGATGGTCGAGAAGAGCATGAACATGGAAGTGGAAGAAACAGCAGAGGCTTCAACAATAACCAAAGGTTTGAAAAATCAAAGGTGAGATGTTATTATTGCAATAAATTTGGTCACTATGCCTGTGATTACAGGAAGAAGATAGTTGATCAAGGAAATCAAAGAGATAATGTTAGTACATAGAATACTAACTCCATGTTTCTAGCTTTCCATACCATACATGAACCGTCTGATAATGTCTAGCTATTAGATAGTGGTTGCAGTAACCACATGAGAGGCAACAAGATTTTGGTTGCATTTTTGGATCTATCTGTGAAGACAGAGGTAAAGTTGGGGACTAAAAATATTGTGGATGTAGATGGAAAAGGAGTGGTCAACATTCTGAACAAGCAGGGGGAGCCAAAGACAATCTAAAAGGTATAATATGTTATTGGTCTCAAACACAATTTGATAAGTGTTGGTCAATTGACGCAAAAAGGATGCAAAGTTACCTTTCGGGGACAAGAGTGTGTTATTTATGACAAACTCCCAAGCAAACAACTCATAGCAAAGGTGCAGATGACGAGGAACATACTCTTTCCTCTAATTATGATTTACAGTGATTAGGTGAGTTATTTTACAGTTGCATGTTCTAATGATTATTGGTTATGGCACTTTCGGTTTGGACACTTGTATTTTTTTGGTTTAAGACTGTTGCATCAAAAACAGATGGTTAAAGGATTACCTCCCATCATAGAAGCTACTAGTACTTATGAGTGTTGCAACTTGGGAAAGTAACGCCATGGAAGTTTTTCAAAGGGAGTTGCATACAGAGCAAGACAACCTCTTGATTTGGTGCATAAAGACTTGTGTGGACCTATGAGGACACAGTTGATTGGTGGAAGTTGTTACTTCCTCACTTTTATTGATGACTATAGCAGAAAAACTTAGGTTTACTTCTTGAAGCAAAAGTCTGAAACTTTTGCAAAATTTAAGGAATTCAAAGCCTTAGTAGAGAACCAAAGTGATTGACAGATCAAGGTATTAAGGCCAGATCGTGGAGGAGCATATGATTCGAAGGCATTCCATGAGTACTGCAAATAACATGGAATCAGAAGACAGTTTACAACCAGGTACACACTGCAACATAATGGTATAGCAGAGAGAAATAACATAACAATTCTGAATATGATAAGGAGCATGTTGAAAGGAAGAAACTTGTCTAATGAGTATTGGGTAGAGGCACAAAGACATAGATATGGACCGGGGGGGCAGAGAGAATGGGAGAGCTAGGGAGATAGGGGAGAGAGAGAAAAGGAGAGGAAAGAGATAGAGAAAGAAGGGGAAGAGAGAGGCACAAAGACATATATATGGGAGGGAGGGGGGGGGGGGGGGTAGGGCGGGCGCAAAGAGAATGGGAGAGCCAGGGAGATAGTGATAGAGTTGGAGGCTAGAGAGAGAGAGAGTGTGTGTGTGTGTGTGATGGGGGATATACAAATGGAGGTGGGCGAGAAAGGGAGAGAGAGGAAGGAAGAGAGAGAGGCCTTGTGAGAGAGGAGAGAGAGAGATAGAGTTGGAAGGGGAAGAAAGACATAGAGAAAGAAAGGTGGAGAGGGAAAGGGAGTGACAAGATGGAGAGTTGGTGAGAGAGAGAGAGAGAGAGAGAGAGATATTGCAATAAGACCTTCAAAGTTATGGTCCAATTAAATGTTTGAAAAATATTTTTTTCAATAATATTGAAAAATAAATAGTCATTTTCCTGTAAAACTTAAACATTATAACTTGGATTGACACACAAAACAAATAGGTTTGTTACAATCGTTAGAGTTGCCCTCGCCTACAGTATTTAATAAGTGTTTTGATGCTTATCATAAATTGATGATTATAGTCATTTATTAACCATTTATATTATATAGTTATTTTAGTTATAAAACAATTAATATATAAGTTAAACATATATACATTTTTAAAAAAGGAACAAGAGATTTACCCCACCTTACCATGTGGATTCGAACACGAGATTTTCCCTCACCTTACCATGTGGATTCTTAATTTGTAAATAGGTTTTGTTACAATGCTATGGGCCAATACCATGGGTTATCAATATTGTATGCCCAAAAAACTATAACTCACTTCATATGACACTCAAACATTTTTTTTTTTTTAATCAATCAATTTAATCAAAAGAGAAAAAATATTATAACTACTTTGGAGACAAATCTCAACTTTTGATTTGTGTATATTACTATGAATATTCTAGAATATTTTATAGAGGTTAAATCCCTACCACTCACCTAATAACTATTAATAATTAAATTTAAATTTTGGAAAACCTTATTAAAAAATAGATATAAATAACCATGAGAATATTAATATTAATAATTTTTTAAGACTAATAAAAATTATAAAATAGATAGTCAAAGTTTGGCTAGGACAACTGGTTGGGGATGAGCCTTATCATCAAGACGGCCCAAGATCAAACCTTACAGGGGTGGTTTTTCCATGTGCTAGGGGGATGAGACATGATAAAAAATCCAGTCAACTTATGGCTAGGGCGGCCCAGGGCGAGGGTGCCTTTGACAGCTCAGCTTAGGCCTTAGATGCGCTCCTCAAGCCACATGTCAAGCTTGGAGTGGGTGAAAACTTATGGCTGCTGTGGCCCAGGCCGCGGGAGACTTTGACGGCTCGACTTCGGGCTTAGATGTGCTCCTCAAGCCACAGGTCAAGCCTAGAGGGGGTGACTTTGATGGCTTAAATTAAAGCTTAGATGCCCTTGGTTAAGCCTAGAGAATCACAAACCACTTGAAAAACCAAAAAATATAAAATAAATAATAGAAAATCAACTCTTTTCTCAAATTGTCATTTTTAAAAATAATTTATAAATAAATTTAATTATTAAAAATTTATGTTTTAAAGATAGCGTAAAGTTAAAAGAAATGTTCATATTCAATTTCTTTAAAATTATATATTTATGAATTCCAAAAATTTTAATAAAAACATGCTTATTCTATTTTTTTCAAATATATAATATTACAAAAATATATATATTTTTAATATCAATAAATTTTATAAAATATTTATATTACATATTTACACTATAGTATCATAATAATTATAATAAATAAACATCTTAATTTAATATGGATTTCCAAATATATTTTATATTATAAGTAAATATTTAAACATTTCATTAATGGATTAAATTATATTAATATTAATAGATTAATATTTAAAATGAGGTTTTTAAAATTATTTCATTTTAAATTAAGTGGATGGATGGAAAAGATTTAATTAAAAAATATATATATATATTTTTAAACACTTTGAAACATATAAAATATATATATATCTATATCTATATATATATATATAGAATCAAATTAAATTCTAGTTTTAATTATTGTAGTTAATCAATTTGTTTATTATTATTTTATTTTAATTATTTTAACAATAATATATATAAATTTCATATTCAATGCTACAAATAAATAAGTATTAAAATATGAAAGAAATATTCTTATTCGAAATTGTAAAACAATATGATTTAAATTTAATAATATCAATTTTATCAACATTAATCAACTATTTAACTTATATAACTATGCTAATTAGTAAAATTTAAAAATCTATATATATATATATATATATATATATATATAGATAATTGTCAAATGTTGAAAACATTATTTTCCTTAAATCAAGAATTCCAGCCATTATAAACTTCATATTTAATGCTACAAACAAATAAGGATTAAAATATGAAAAAAACATCCTTATTAAAAAGTTGTAAGAATTTAAATTTAATAATATCGAATTATTCAACTACCTAACTTATATGACTATGCTAATTAGTAAAATTTAATTAAAAAAAAATTAAAATGTTAAATAGGTTGAAAACATTATTTTCCTGAAATCAAAACTCTAGCCATTATAGATAACTTTGGTGATCTAATAAGAGTTGATTTAGGAAAAGTTTTTTTTTCTTTGGGTGGTTTAAATTATAGACAATAAATTCAACTTTGATTGTTTAAGGTAGTTGATAAATGTGCA
This sequence comes from Pinus albicaulis, assembly GCA_034641835.2. Lineage (NCBI taxonomy): Eukaryota > Viridiplantae > Streptophyta > Pinopsida > Pinales > Pinaceae > Pinus > Pinus albicaulis. The sequence goes on along the minus strand of CM076579.1, from coordinate 295,972,471 downwards.
TATGTCAACTTTGATACTTACAAGTAACTTGATTTTATATAATGTATATATGTTATCGTTTCTGTAAATGAAAATACACACCTTCAACATAATATAAAACTGTTACAAATTTTAATAAAAAACAAATGACTTGATGTATATATGTCATCATTTCTGAAAACGGAAATACACACACCTTCAAACAGAATATAAACAGGTTAAATTTTTGTTTTTTAATTAAAAAACAAATGAATTGACTTAAAAGTCGAATATAAAAATGTGACATTTTTGTTTTTTAATTAAAAAAAAGGTCAAAAACAAATGAGTTGACTTAGAAAGCCAACACTTCAGAAGTTCCCTAGCGGCCAGCCTTATTTCAGCTGCCATAGGCCCATTAATGCGGGGCGAGCCTTATTTTAGCTGCCATCTGCCCATCAATGCACAGGACGTACCAATGTCATGCCATCGCCATGGAGCATGGTCATGCGAGCCATCTCTGCAAACGATTGTGAATTCGATAAGACGGTGTGGAAATTCGGGACTCAAAAAATATGACAAAGTGGACACAGATTACGAGGTGGCGGCCGCGTGCCTGGACGACCACAACTACCCGTCAGAGCAGTCAATGGTGCCGTCAATGGTCGTCGCTGGCTGGCTGATTCCACAAAAATTTAAAGGTGCCCTGAACTTTGACGTCGCATGATACTTTAAAATTTCACTTAGAGACCTTACAAATAATGACTTTCAATTTTATGGTTCATAGAACAAAATATGGGTTAGTATTTGTATAAAAGAATGGTTCATACAACAAAATGTGTATTAGTATTTGTATAAAAGAATTTTGAAAAATACTTTCAACCTATTAGCTTTTTAGAATTAAAAAACATGAAACCCTATTAGTATCATATTTTTAGTACTTGTGAATAATTAATCATATATAAAAAAAAATTATTAAAAAAATTAATCAATATAGAAAATAATGACAAGCTTAAATTCCAAGTAAAGAGAAACATGGATAGAAAACCTTTTATTGTGATTTATACTCATGCAATAAATTTTAATTATATACCATAAATTAGCGTAAGTTCTAAATATATGGTAAGCATCTAAAACTTAGAAGATTTATTATTCTCAAAAATTCAAATGTATCTTATATAGATAAATTTATAAAACAAATTACTTTAATATTAGTTATTTTAATATCTTTTTAAATTATATAAAATACAATAAATTTATCATTATCCTAATTATACATTCTTTCATTATTTTTGACCAGTTTTATTAGATACTATTAATTAAAATTTAAGCAAAAATTTAAGTTGGTTTAGATACTAGTGCGCCCTGAACTTTGACGTCGCACTAGTTATTAAATTCATAAGATGCGCCCGATAATGTAATGCTATTGAAAATTTGAGTCTATTCTCTGTGTTCGATGGCGTTTTAGTTGGGGTGTTTTCAAGATTATTTTTCTTAAATGAGGATTATTTTGGTCTTTAAAATGGTTTAAACATTTTCCAAGTGAAGCTTTTGCTTTAAAAAACAGATACATTATTTTATAATTCAGGATTATAGATTTTGTCGGTATAATATTTTTTATTATATTTATATCCGTTAACATTATATTTATATTTTCCGGTATAATATTTTTTATTATTTATTATATTTATATTTATTTTTTGCCTGATCTTTCTCTTTCTCTTTCTTATGCATATTTTCCATGTTGTTTCTCGAACACTTGTATCTACAATCACTCATGACAAGCAACTATAAGCCTAAAAATCTCTTATTCTAACATGTTTTATGAATATTTTTTATTTATTCATTTTTAGTGCATTTAAAAGTGAACATGAGAGATTTTGGGCACATTGGCGCACTTTGAAGAGTTAAAGGGCTGAGAGAGAAGGCTTCAGGGCTTCGACATGTGCTCAAGGGAGAGAAAGAGGGCACACGACGCACTGCTAAAGGTTGAAGAGGAAGGCTTCAGGGCTTTGGGGTCCACTCATGCACTCAAGAGGCCTAGGAGGGCACATGGCGTAAGTCTGAAGGTTGAAGGCCGATGCTTCATGCCTTCAAAGTGTGTTCATGTGCTAAAAGTGTCCAGGAGGGCACATGGCACATTGTGGAATGCTAAAGGGTGAAGCTCAAGGCCTTTGTGGTGCACTCATGCGCTCAAGGATGGTGCATTCCTTCGGGTTGAAGGAGTGTACTCAAAGGAGGACTTGGCCTCTTCAAGGGCATAGTTCAAAACAAGGAAGGGGAAAAGGCTCTTGAGTGCACTTTTCGCTCTTGGAGGGAACATGGAACACTTCCAAATAATGAATTATTCTCGATCAAGGCTTCAAAGTGCACTCATGCGCTCTTCACCTCAATGGTCAGCGTTGAAACAAAAATGTCTATGTATGGGAGATAGGGCAAGGGGTGAACACATGAGTTTCACACATAAAATGATGTGTGACACATACCAACTCATTGAGAAAAATTAGACAAGCTTGAAGAATGATAATTATACATAAAAACTTCACTTTGCATGCATTCCCCAGTACAATGAGTGAATTATGTGCAACTGTGAACACAAGTGTTGTTTTATGACTATAAAGGTGTTACGACCAAGAAATGCACTAAAGATTCTCTACTCAATGCGACGACACTTGAGAACGATCAAGAACACCTGAAACATATAGAATAACATGAAATGACACTTGACGACCAAGGCGACACTTGATAGGACAATTCAGTGGGCTCGAAAATTCGAATGTCATTAAATTTTGGAGGGTTTTGATACAACGACAACACAATAGCATATATTTACACATGAGGAGAGGTGTGCCATCTTCTATAATCTCTTATTCATTTACTATATATCATCTCAACAATCATTACACAAATCTCTCCTCAATCATTCCACTCATCTCTCCATAAATCTCTCACTAAAAATAGCAACTTAATAATGTAAAATGAATCATTATTCCATCACATAAGTATCAAAATAATTACTTCATAATATATTTCACATTGTGAAAATTTTAAAAATTAATAAAAAAATATTTAAATTATAACATTATTTTAAATTATAATTATTAATAATTATAAAAATAATTGTTATATGATTTATACACACACACATATATAATATGTTTCTTAACCATGAAGATCCACCCCGCCTTACTATGGAGATTATTAATTTATAAATAGGTTTTGTTATATTAGTATGACCCAATAATGTGACTTATCATTACCACATGCCCAAAAAACCATAACTCATTTGATATTACACTTGTTTATCTAATTTTTTTTAATTAATCAATTAAATTAAAAGACTAGAAATGACATAACTACTTTTAAAATAGATATAAACCTTTGATTTATGAATACTACTAATAACATTTTAAAATATTTTGTGGAGTTTAAATCCTTACCATCCTTAAAAAATTAAAAAGAAAATTATATTACTAGATTTTTGGCTTTTGTGATCCATCAATAAATTAAGAAGAAATCTTTCGGTAAAAATCACATTAACATGAACAAAGTCGACGCGTTTCGAACCAACCAGTGTGGTTCATCATCAGGACTAGGTGAGAGATCAGATCAGTCGTTAAGTTTAAATAGATGTAGGAGAGGCAAAGAAAACTGTTAAAAACAACTAGTTTGACTATAAAATAAAAAACGGTTAGTTATATTAATTAAAAAATAAAAAACGGCTAGTTTGAATATTCAAATCAAAAGTTTAATAAAAAATAAAAATAAAAAATTTTATATATCAATTTTATAGTTTAATTATTTAATTTTTTATTAAATGATTATACAAATATTATTTTATTATAATTATATATTAATTTATGTAAATCTTTAGAAAAAAATAAAATAAAATAAAAAATAAACAAATTAAAAAAATAAATAAATAAAATAAAATAAATAAATAAATAAATATATATATATATATATATATAATAAAATAAAATAAAATAAAATACAATCAATCAATAAATAAATAATTAAACATTAATCATAATAATAATAAATAAAATTATAAAAATAATAATAAAAATAAAAATAAAAATAGTTCCATTAATTTACAAATTGAATTACAAAAAGAAACGGCTATTAATAGTTTAATTAAAAATTATTATTATAAATAACAAATTTTATTTTTGTTAATATTGTTAATTGATTTTTCAAAATACAAATATTATTTAATTATAATTATATATTATTATATTAAAATTCTTTATAAAAAAAAAAGAACGTTTAAGAATATAAGGCAGGGATCCAACACCTGCTGATATTCCAACCAATATCTCTATTGAGATTTATGGGCCTTTTTTCAATTTCAAGGGCCTCTCTTAACTTACGATGATGAAAATGATCAATCCTGGCTAAGACCTTAGCCTCTTCGATGCAAATATGATGGTTAGTTTTTTTCACATGATCAGCTAGGGCAGAGGTGCGGGACCTGCCATGTCTAAGGTCAGCTGCATGTTCACATATCCTTTCGCTAATGGACCTACCCGTTTCACCAATGTAAGGCGTCCCACATGAACAAGGAATAAGATAGACCCCTTTTCCATCCCTAGGGTTCACAGGATCTTTAACTGAGTTAAGAGAGCTATGAATCGTGTTAAGGGGTTTGAAGGAAGAGGAAACCCTATGCTTCCTAAGAATTCTAGCAATCCTATCAGTGGTACCCTGAATGAAAGGAAGCCTTACATTGCAAGACCATTGATTAGGATTTGTATTATTAACCAAGGAACCTCTTTCAGCTTTAAGAAAGGCTTTAAGTCCTTGAGACTTACTATAACCATTAGAACAAAAAACATCAAGGAGATGGGTCTTTTCTCCCTCAAAGTGAGACTCATCCAAGATTCTCAACGCCCTAGTGGCTAAGGTGTTGAGGACGCCTAACTTTTGAGCAGGGAAATGATGCGAATAAGCCCGAAGATATTGTTCAGTATGGGTTTTTTTACGAAAAACCTGATGAGAGAAAGAACCATCATCTTTCCTACAGATAATAACATCAAGGAAAGGAAGGCTCCCATCCACCTCATAATCCATGGTAAATTTTATGGAGGAAGATTGACTGTTAAGATGAACGAAGAATCGATCAAGCTCTTCCTTACCATGAGGCCAGACGACACAAGTATCATCTACAAACCTTTTCCAAAGCTTTGGTTGGTGTAGAGCAGAGGAAAAAGCCTTGGACTCAAAGTCTTCCATAAAGAGATTAGCAACAAAATTATATTTATTTTTCCATTTTAACCATCCTTTAACTCACTTCCTTCCCATAAAAATACTTTGGATTTAAATCTGAACCCTTGATATGTGAATATTACTAAGAATATTCTAGAATATTCCATTGAATTTAAATCCCTACCATCCAAGTAACAATTATTGATAATTAAATTAAAATTCTAGAAGTCATATTTCAAACTAAACTTGGTTTAATAAATTCTATTAATTTATATTGTTTTTCTTAAATAATAATTATGAGGTCACTTTCAAACTAGAGAGGTTGTGCAATGGTCATGACAAGGTAACAATGGATAGTGCTAGCCTTTGTGCATGGGCATTATTTGTGGAGGTCTTGTGGGCGATCCATACCTAACTTAAATTATTTCTCTCTAGTTTTTTTTTCTTGAGTTTCCCATTATTTATGGTTTTCCTGGATAGAGAAGTATGGGCTTTTAACTTTGAGGATAGCATAGGAGTGGCATAGTGTGATATTGCTATGGAATTTGATGAAGTTTATTGGTTGTATGTGGTTAAGACAAAATTTTGGTCTAATTTTGTGGCAAGAAGTTGCTTACTCTAATGGATACAGGGTTTTGTTTGTCAAGACTCTCGGATTCTGTTGTGTTGAGCATGATAGAGGCCTTATTTTTATGAATTCTAAAGTGGCACAAGGTTATTATGCTCCACTGAGTTCATAGTGATTTCAAGTATATAACCAAATCATGGAATTACGTATTGAAATACACCAAAAAAAATCCTTGTAATACTCTGAAAGCTCAGTAAAATTCCTATGCACATAAGAAACACGTTTTTAATACTAATAAGGGAGCTTGCATAACATTAACAAGTTTCCCCACATTCAGATCAAGATGGTATCAGAGCATCAGGTTCATTGTTGCTTTTTTTTCTTTGTGCAAAGAGCGTTGTTTATTGTAAGGTGAAAATGCTTACCAGGTTGAAGCTCTAGAGATGAGAAGGAAAACTTGTTGGTGTAGCTTCCGAAGTAGGAATAAGGAAAAGGAAGCTAGGATTGCCATAAGCCCCACCTCAAGTTTCACCTTCAGAAAGTATTGAGGCTTCGAAGAGCATATCTCAAGGAGAAAAGCCTACAAGTCTCACAAGGGAAGAAGGTAAAAAGAATGGTGTTTCACCACCATCTTCACTACAAACTTCTTCTTTTTTTCTACAAATTTGATGCAATTTGTTGATGTAGAAAATCCTTTTAAGATGGAAGATGGACATATTTGTGATTTTTTTCCACATGATGCAGAAGAGGTTCAATCAACACCTTATGTGGAGGAGATGAAAGAAGAAGGCAAAAGAGTCCAAGGGAACACTAGAAGAGTCGTGTAAAGAAATTCTATTATTATCTTTAGTTTTTCTAGTTAGAATCTGCCTCTAGAATTTCTTAGGAGCTACCTTAGAGAGGCGTAAGAGATTTTCTTGTCTTTTATGAATATACTGCATTTTTTTCCTTTTAGCTAGGGCGTTGTATATTTTTACCTTGCCAATTTTAAGGGACTCATCAACATCTTCCTTAATTTCTCTCCTCGCACTTTTACAATCTTTATCATACCAAGGGTTGGTTGTGTTATTTATTTTATTACTTGAAACTTCAATTGAGAACTTGTTAATAGAAAATGAGAGGGTTGAAGTAAAATTATGATAGAGGTATTTTATGTTGTCTATACTAGATAAAGGAAGCAAATTAATTTTAATTCATTTAGAAAAATATCATTTTTATTTCTATCAAAGATTAATTTCTTTGGGCTATAAGGATGATCTTCTATGGGATCTCTATACATGACAAAATTGAGAGATATAATTAAAGGTCTATTATCTGAGTCAAGCTCGTGGTCATTTAAGATGCCAAAATTTATTATTTCGTTGTATAATGGGATATCGGAAATAACGTAGTCTACCACGTTGCTACCAAACCCATGGATACAGTTCATCTGGCTAGAATTGGACCACTTCTTTAGACCGTTGCAAATTATGAGATCTTGAGCACTGCAGAGTTTGACTACCTCAGACCCAAACAAATTTTCCCCTAGATCTTCAGAGCTTCTTTTGTGGGGCGAGGGATTGTAGGGATGGTGATAAAATGTTGTGTAACACTTTCCAAGATTGCGCATTAGATTGGTATATCAGATATGTTCAATCAAAACCTAATGCCAGTCTGGATAAAATAAAGGATGCCCTAAAAGAACAAATCAAGAAGCCTAAATCATATGCGCGGTTGGTTAGTGAAATGAAGGAGGTTCATCAGGAGGTAAATGAATATGTGTTGGAAGCAGATCAAAGGCTGAAGTGCACTATCATATATGGTGTATTTATCATCGATGATACCCAACACAAGGAGTGATTTATTGCTATGCTGCTCCCACATCTGCGCCAACCCTTGGGTCAAAAAAAGCTTTCCACATAGGTTGAGGCTATGGAGGTTGCGATGAAACTAGAAGCTACCCTAACACTTGTTGCACTTGGAACTCAACAAATTCAGAATCAGTTGGAAGCCATGCATTTAGAGATTCGGAGTTTGCGCAAAGACAAGGGCAAGGAGGTATGCGCAGAGGTTTGGTGCATAAAATGTAAAGTTGCTCGGCACCATAAGGATCAATGTGTTGTCTTCAATAATTATCTGAACGTTGGAGGACCTAGTGCACTGAAGAGTACAATATGGTGCACAATCTTTCAAGTTGCGGGATTGCATGAAATAGAGTTCTTTCCAAGAGTTGGAAAGTATCAACTAGAGCTAAAGCAGTTGTTTTGTATATTTTGTTCGTCGTCAGGACATGATGAGAAACATTGTCACACTTATGATATGATGTTGGATAAAGCTAAAATATATAGAATGCGGGTCAAACCTACCTCACCAGCATCTCCCTAAGGGCGTGGTGGATTTCATGGTAGAGGAAGAGGAAGAGGAGGAAGATCAGCTAGTCGAGGAAGGGGGTAAGTTATTTGCTACAACTGCGGAGATGTTGGTCACTATGCACGCCACTGTCCAAATCCAGCATGACAATCATGCAGGTATTGTAGACAATTTGACCATGTGATAGAATATTTCCTTGTTTTTATTGCTAAAATGCAGGAGAAAAAGATGTAGACTCCAACGCAGAATCTTCAGATGGTTAGAGCAGAAACCCGTGAATAAGATCCTAGCATAAATGTGGTCACTAGGAGCGATGCAGCCACTAATGAAGATAAGGGGAAGCAACCGGATACTAACTTATGGATTCATAAGGCCCATGAGAATCAATATGGAAATGATTTTCAGCGCATAAAAGAAACTTTTGTTGAAGCGTGGAAACAATTTGCAGAGGGAAATGCATCAACATCAGGTAGATCATTGAAGGAGACTAGAGTAGATGCAAAAATCAAGCAATTTCTACAAGATTTCATTAAGCTATTGCGCAACAAAAATATTCTTGAGAACCTTCAGGCTCTGATCGATAATTGCACAAAGAAGGAACAACCTTGGTAGAACAAAAAGTTGTTAACAAAATCTATAAGAATAAGAAGAGGATAGGTTGAGAGATGCATATGAGCGAGCAGATCAGTGCTTACGAAATGGATCAAGTTATTTTTGATCTTGGGTCTGATGCAAGTGTCCTACCTAAGAAAACATGGCAATGCATGGGAGAGCCAAAGCTCGAATGGTCTACCATTAAATTTCACATCCGTTTATTGGTGTTTGTTGGTAATAGATTACTTTGTTTAGTTGTTGATTGAAATATACTTATATGGGAGAAATGCAAAACTTATATTTAGATCTATTCCAGAGATTGACTGTAGGGGAATTTACTAGATATGTCACCTTTCATAAAAGATGACATCCATAAGCTACCTGGCCCTTTACAGACTCTACTTATAGAAATACCATGGAAATGAAAATGAAAAAATTCTAATTAGATCTATTCTAGAGATTGAATGTAGGGACAATTACACTTAGGTTAAAACCTACATGTTTTGTATCAAAACACTTTTGGTTTCAATGGGGAACTTTTATGGCTAATTTGTGCTTTACATGTTGAATATAAAAGGTTTTTTCTCTCTCATTGTTTGAGAGCATGGATATAAAACTTCTATTTAGATCTATTCTAGAGCTATGGCTAATTTTTGTTTTACATACATTGAATATAAAAGGTTTTTTCTCTCATTTTTTGAGTCCATGGATATGAAAATGAAAAACTTCTATATTTGAAACTATTCAAGAGATTGATTGACTTGTAGGGGCATTTACTCTTAGGTTAAAACCATGTTTTGTATCAAATCACTTATGGTTTCAAAGGGAAACTTTTATGGCTAATTCAAGTGTTTTACATGTTGAATGACTTCTAGGAGCATTTACTCTCAGGTTAAAAACTATGTTTTGTATAAAATCACTTATATGGTTTCAATGGGAAACTTTTATGGCTAATTAAAGTGTTTGACATGTTGAATATAAAAGGTTTTTTTCTCTCTCATTGTTTGAGACCATGGATATGAAAATGAAAAACTTCTATTTAGATCTATTCTAGAGATATTACTAATTTGTGTTTTACATACATTGAATATAAAATGGTTTTTCTCTCATTATTTGAGACCATGGATATGAAAATGAGAAACTTATATATTTAAAACTATTCGAGAGATTGGTTGACTTGTAGGGGCATTTACTCTTAGGTTAAAACCTATGTTTTGTATAAAATCACTTATGGTTTCAATGGGAAACTTTTATGGCTAATTTGTGTTTTACATGTTGAATATAAAAGGTTTTTTTCTCTCTCATTGTTTGAGACCATGGATATGAAAATGAAAAACTTCTATTAGATCTATTCTATAGATATGGCTAATTTGTGTTGTACATACATTGAATATAAAAGGTTTTTTCTCTCTCGTTGTTTGAGACCATGGATATGAAAACGAAAAACTATATAGTTGTTTAAAACCTATTTTTTGTATCAAATTACTTTTTGTTTCTAAATACTAGATACATGTGACTGTAGGGGCATTTACTATAGGGGAATTTAGATCTATTCCAGAGATTGACTGTAGGGGCATTTACTAGATATGTCACCTTTCATAAAAGACGAGATCCAGAGGCTACCTGGCCCTTTACAAACTCTGCCTATAGAAATACCATGGATATGAAAATGAAAAACTTCTAATTAGATATATTCTAGAAATTTGATGTAGGGGAATTTACTAGATTAGGTTAAAACCTATGTTTTGTATCAAATCACTTTTGGTTTCAATGGGAAACTTTTATGGATAATTTGTGTTTTACATGTTGAATATAAAAGGTTTTTTCTCTCTCATTGTTTGAGACCATGGATATGAAACTGAAAAACTATATAATTGGTTAAAACCTATGTTTTGTATCAAATTACTTTTTGCTTCTAAATACTATATACATGTTGAATATCAATTGGATGCACATAACATGCAAGTTATGTGCAAATGATGGATGATGAATGACCTAAGTGAATCTCCATATCAATTGGATGCAAGTTATGTGCAGATGATGGATGATGAATGAGGTGATGTTGATCATAACCTTTACATCTATATGATAGGAAGCTTGATATACATAACAAGGTTTAGACTATATATAATTTTGGAATTCAAGTTATGTGCAGATGATGGATGATGAATGACCTAAGTAAATATCCATATCAATTAGATGCAAGTTATGTGCAGATGATGGATGATGAATGAGGTGATGTTGATCATAACCTTTACATCTATATGATAGGAAGGTTGATATAAATAACAAGGTTTAGACTAGATATAACTTTGGAATTCAAGTTATGTGCAGATGATTGGTGATGAATGACCTAAGTGAATCTCCATATCAATTGGATGCAAGTTATGTGCAGATGATGGATGATGAATGAGGTGATCTATTGATCATAACCTTTACATCTATATGATAGGAAGCTTGATATACATAACAAGGTTTAAAGACTAGATATAATTTTGGAATTTATATTAGTTGGAATATTTCAATCAACAACTAAATAGAGTCATCTATTACCAACAAAAACCAATAAATGGATATTAAGATACTTGAAAGAGACTACAAAAAATGGACTATAGTACCCAAAAGGTGAGAAATTTACATTGAAAACATATAGAGATTCAACTAGAGGCTTGTGTGGATGACATGAAAAGTACAAGTGGACAATGTATAATTCTACTTGGGAAGAGTCTTTGGTTTAATGGTTAAGCAAGAAAGAGTCATTACTTTCTCTATCTAGAGTAGAAATGGAATACATAGTAGTTACTTATTTTTCAGTGTTTTGGATGAATTGAGCTCTACAAGATATTAAGGTAAATTTCAGTGAACCTACATATCTATTAAGTGTTTCAACACAAGTGTAATAATAATTTCAAAAATAAAATATTCTACTTCCTTCAATCACTAAACATATCATCCTAAAGTACCACTTCCTCACACAACAAACATGTTCCAAAATATTTCTAAAGTACATATGTATATATAATTTATATAAACATGTTCAAAAATATTCTCAAATGTACACAGTAGTATTATAAATTTTCATATCTAATTAATCGAGACAGAGCCAAAAAAAGTAGAGACAACGCCAAAAAAGATAGAGACAGTGCCAAAAAAAGCAGAGACAACGCCAAAAAAAGTACATATGTATATATAATTTATATCAACATGTTCCAAAATATTCTCAAATGTACACAGTAGTATTATAAATTTTCATATCTAATTAAGAGAGACATAGCCTAAAAAAGCAGAGACATGCAAACAAAGCACAGATGTATATATAATTTATATAAACATGTTCCAAAATATTTTCAAATGTTCACAGTAGTATTATAATTTTTCATATCTAATTAATAGAGACAGAGACAAAAAAGCAGAGACAGAGACAAAAAAAGCAGAGATAGAGCAAAAAAAAAGTACATATGTATATATAATTTATATAATAATGTTCCAAAATATTCTCAAATGTACACAGTATTATTATAAATTTTCATATCTAATTAATAGATACATAGCCAAAAAAAGTAGACAGAGCCAAAAAAGCAGAGACAGAGCCAAAAATAGCAGAGACAGAGCCCAAGAAAGCAGAGACGGAGCCAAAAAAAAAGTACATATGTATATATAATTTATATAAACATGTTCCAAAATATTATCAAATGTACACAGTAGTATTATAAATTTTCATACCTAATTAATAGAGACAGAGCCAAAAAAAGCAGAGACAGAGCGAAAAAAAGTAGAGACAGAACCAAAAAAAGTACATATGTATATATAATTTATATAAACATGTTCAAAAATATTCTCAAATGTACACAGTAGTATTATAAATTTTCATATTTAATAGAGACAGCCAAAAAAAGCAGAGACAGGGCCTCTCTCATTCATAACCGATTTGTCTTTTGCATAAATTCCCTACAGAAAAACAGTGACAATGTTAAACATACCTGGATGCTGAAGTCGCAGCAGAGGACGCTGATGAAGCTGAAGACAACGATCCCTGAAGACATCGTGGAAGACCTCTGCAACAAAAAAATCAATAGAAATTAAAACCAAATTAAAAATCCAACATAAATTAAAACCAAATTAAAAACAACAACAACAACAAAAAATTACAGAAATTTAAAATTTGGTATCTTACCTCCTTGAGCTAAAAATGTTGGATAGAACAAAGCACATGATAGAGCTGAGCATGCAAGAATGTTGGACAAAACATAACGCGTGAGAATGCTGGACAGAACAGAGTGCGCGAGAATGATGGACAAAAACGAGCGCACGGTAAATGTGAACAGAAAATCGGATAAGGTTGCGGGCGATATATTTATAAAATAATAGTTCAGCCGAACTTTGTTTTCCGGTTTTCCAAACTCAGGAAAAAAATCTGTTTTCCATTGCCGTTAATACGCCGTCAATGTAAACGGCAAACGAAGTTCGGCCGAACTAAATTCAATAGTTCGGCCGAACTCCTGAATTGTTCGGCCGAACTATGACAAGAGTTCGGCTGAACTATGGAGGAAAAAAAATTTCTGCCCCGAATTGTCACAAAAGTGTTACCCGTATTCGCATTTTCACCCCTGGGTGAAATGAGGGAGCAACATCATGAAAATCGTAACGAGTTGATTTCCTTCCTGAACTACATCCAACATAACTAATGGGTGACGATGGACATGATAGATTCAACCAGACACAATCAACAACACATTGTGGATAATCTAGTTATATTTCATAGCATAGGATTGGTTTCATAGAATAAAATAGCATTTATTCTTCATAGAGTAAAATTGTACTTTCATTTCAAAGAGATTAAAATCTCATTGCTTTCTAGTTTAAAATTTATTGCTTCAAGATCAAATCTTATTTCCTTTCTAGAACAATTTGTATTTTTTCTTTCATAGAATAAGAAAGTGTGTGTGTGTGCTCATTTTGGATATCATTTCATGATTAAGATTTTATTTCAATCTCGCAATTTATTTCAATAGATTAGATCCCCTTTTAAAATTGAAAGGCAATTTCCTAGCATATTATGTGCAAGTGTGCTTCACATGTGTATGAACTTGGGTTAATTATTTAATGTTAAGTAATTTAAGTCACAATTAAATTACTCAACATTAGGAATAGTGATTTTTAATGTGATTACATGTGTCCTGATTATAGAATAATCTAGGTTGTTAGGTGTTTGATGAGTTAGTTTTTTTTTACCTTATGGGTCATTGTAAAGGTGTCAAATGTTAAGTTGAGATGTTAGGAAGTTTCTAGGAGTTAGGTAAGATTTCCAAATAGAATTTGTATTGTGAGGATATTTTCTAACATATTTATAGATAGATAGGTAGTAAAAAGTAGGTGGGAGACAAGAGAGAGGTCAGGGTTGTGTACACCCATATTGTGTATCAAGCCAATCATTATGTAAAATGTAATTTGAATAATGGAAATAATATTTACATGATTTCACGTTTGTGTAACATCTATGTCTATTGTTGATATTATGATGAATGTTTCTGCATAAGTGAAATGTTGACTTGAGTGTTATTTAACTCTGAAATTTGGAAATTGGATAAAATTCTGGTAGTGGAGTATGGATGCAGGGAGGCTAAAGACAATGTAGTGTCCAACAGTCAATGACTACAGGAATATGTGATTTCTATGAAGAGGTCTCAAAACGTCCTGAGAGAATAGAACAATGGATTCAATTTGAGGATAATCTCATGGCATTGATGTCAAATCAATTCTATGTGGTAAGTGTCTTTGTGTATTTAAATGACATGGATTAAAAATTCTTTGCATTGAGAAATATATCATATCCAAGTGGTTAATCAAGCCCTTAAGAATGGGTGTTGGTACCTAGCAAACAAATCATTTATCCAGGTTTGATCAAACAATGATGATGGGAAATCACTATTCCAAAACTCTGTTGGAAGTATGGAGATAACGTTGAGAAGAAAGAGTGTTAGAACATTAGAATTTGTCAACAATTTGGGCATTGATTTGTGAAAGCATTGGGGACTCGATTTCTAGGAAAATCAAGATCACTTTGAAGACCAAGTTGAGATGTGTTGGGTAACCTTGCAATTTTAATATTGAATTGATTTTTGGAAAGTATGGGAACTTTTGAGCCGTTTGATGAAAATTTAAAATGATGGGTAAATCGATATTGAAATGACTGTTGAACCATAGTAATCATGGTTAGAAAAACATACACGTGTTGTCATGAAAGTTGAAAGGAAATATTATGATATTGATTATTGTTGACAGATCATGTTATGATTCCAACGTTTAAGTTGAGATAATTCCAACAAGAATCAGAATTAACAGTCACGAATGACACTAATATTCAAGTGAAGGGTATTAAATTTGTGGAAATATTTGTTTGGTAACATGCCCTTGTTGCTCTTGTGAATGCTAGACCATTTACTATAACATAGGTGACCATGATGTTTGAACAATCCAATAGTAATATGTAGACGAAGTTCAGATTTGGTAAGATAGCAAAGAATTCTAGTAGCATAGTGGTATTCAAGAGATTGTTGCTTGATTCCTATAGTGTTTATGAAGATTTGGTTGCACAAATCTAAACATAGGACTCTTGAAGTTAAGCACTGCAAGGAAAGAGAAGTGGACTAAATACTCCATGGTGAGGGTTATGAGATTACAATTTATCAAAATCCTATAGTTTACCTTTGTTTTTATAAGGTTATGATAGCTATGGATTTAATGAATCTAAGTGTATTCGTTAATAAAATGATGAATCTATGAATGTATTTGAATGAGGAATTGCAGTTTTTGTTTTTAACTATAACCATTTGAGAGAAGGATCTAGAGATCCAAACATAAATAGTTTTCAATTCATAGTTGAAGGAAATTTTATTTTCCTAAAGTTGAGGAAAGGATTTTTGGTAAATATAGATTGTTGGTAGCATTAATAGCCTATCGACAATTTTTTTTGGCCTCACATATCAAATTATATACATTCAAATAAACATAGTAAATTATATCAAAATGAGTAATGATTATAAACAATTTATTATATTAATATATTTTCTAATTAATATATTGCAATTTCTTTTCTCATTTTCATTTTTCTTAAATCATCCTAGATATTGCCAATTTTACTTTATTCTACTTTTATATCTTATATTGTAATTAAATACTAATGTTAAATTATATAAAAAAGAGTAATGATGGTAAACAATTTATTATATTAATATATTTTCTAATTAATATATTGCAAACTCTTTTATTAATTTTTTTTTCTTGAATTATCTACGAAGTTGCCAATTTTACTTAATTCTACTTTTTGTCTAATATTATAAATATGTCAAATTAGTTATTTTAACATTATAAAAATGCCAAACTTATATCTATATACATTAATTCACTACAATTTTAATTAAAAGTTTAAATTGTATGTTTCTTGCCATATATATGTGAAATAATTTCAAACTTCTTCCAAAGTTTGAAATTGACTACAATTTTAATTAAATGTGTAAATTGTATGTTTCTTGCCATATATATGTAAAATAATTTCAAACTTCTTCGAAAGTTTGAAATTGACTATTAAAGTTGGCGAGGTGGTTAAAATGAAATTAGATGATAATAAATTTGTAAAAGAAAATCATATTAAATTAAAATTATGATATTGTAGATAATAATAAATTTGTAAAAAAAAATTATATTAAATTAAAATTATGATATTGTGCTTTTTTTATATATTTAATTTAATTTTAAATGAAATGTGTTTATGAGGATTTCGATGAATTTGACAAGCATTTAAAAAGATAAATATCTCAAGATATAAATTTTTTAATGCCACATCTAAGAAAAAAATTATAATTTGAAATTTTTAATCTCTTTTCTTTAATAAATTAAAGATTAAACCTAATTTTTAGTGTGAGATCCTAAAAAAAAATACACCAAATTTAATCTCCCTCATTTAATAAATTAGAGATTAGAATGATTATATGCTAATTTTTTATAATATTATTAATATTATACATAAATTAATTATAATATTATTAATATTATATATAAATTTCACATCTAATATATAAATATTTTTATTTTTAACTCAATTAAATTCCTGATAATACATATTGTATTATAGTTCTAAAATCTATTTATATTTTGTAAATCATTTTTAATTTTTAAATAGGATTTGAAATAATGACTTATTGCGACAAATTTTTAAACAATGTACATATTTGATGCAACCTCTTTGGCAGCGCTCGAAAATCCACCACTCTGTGCATCAAATGCACAAAATAGCGCTTACAATCCTCGAGCTTAACCTCTAGTCTAAGGACTTAATCCCATGTTGTTTGTGCTTTATGTGACCACCCAAATGACCGTGTTTCATGATCTACGGCTTCCACTCGCACAAATCGCTAGTCGTTAGAGAAAAATTGCATATTATTACTGCTGGAACTCATATTTTCCAGATTCCTGCAATTAAACAGCATTGGCCAGTACAAAAACCCAAATCAAAACACAGGACGTAATAAAAACTATGCAAACGTTGTTGCAATAAAACTCAAAGCAAACAATGGGGGGATTTTTATACCATCTCGCTTGAATCGCCCGCACCTGCACCCACGCCATCTGCAATAGCTCCAACTGAACCTCTCGCTGTGTGGGTTGCCGATATTTGTTCCAAATCCCATCCCAACCTCAGATCCCATGTTCCAAATCTATTGATCTTAGCCGACTCTTGAACGGGTTTCTTGTTCGAGAAACTGGGTAGAGGCAAGGAGCTCGGACTTGGCGAATTCGCAAGCGTTGTACCGATACATTTCTCCAAAATAAAAACAGGAAAATTGGGGGTTTTCATACCATTACTTCTATATGTACTTACCAATCTGCATTATATATTATGCCCCTGTGAGTAGCACAGAGAATAAGTAATCCCCAAGACGGACGAGAGTTTATTATGTTATTTTCAATGAGGGTGCTACTACTCAATTGTTGGTACTCCATGCAAAGTTTCAACACAAAACACCCACGAGCTACCACTTCGCAGCTAGGTTTATTCATTGAACCGATCTGATTATTACACTTATGCTGCTCGCTGGACGGGAAAGAGCCAACAAAGGAGGAAAGGAACGAAGGCCCCATGTTCACTACAGAGGACAGGAGTTACCCAGCAATGGCCGTTAGGAGAAGGATCACTCACAGGCTGACAGGAGCCCTATGCGATCTCAATTTTGAGTCTGGGAGAAGTCACTGCTTCGGATTCCATTGAGCAAACAAATTTTGATTTCATCGTTCGATCTTGGGAAAGAAGTGAAGAATCTTGAAACATGATAAATATGTCGAATTTGGATTGAGATGGTCTTGTGAAGAATTTGAAATTCAAATTTCAGTGGTTTGGGCGGGCTTCGGAAATTCAAAATGACCATCACATCGCATTAATGGCCATTTTTATGTGAGGGGTCGTTCCTACGACAAGCCTTATTTTGACTCGACGAGCCCATTAATAGCTCCAAGTGGGAAAGGGAGAGGTATTGATGACCGATGCCATGCCATGTATTGATGCCATGCCCATGGGATGCCCTTAGCACTCCTAAGGGCATTAATGGGCGAATAGCAGCTAAAATATTGGTTGCCTTAATGCGGCCAGGCAGCTGATGCCAGCCGTGGGATTAAAAATATAGATCATCGTGCGGCGGGCATCAACTGCCTGGCCACATTAATGGGCCTATGGCAGCGGAAATAAGGCTCGCCTTCTCTAGTGGCTTAAAATAGATGCATATTTACACGTTTAACACACAAAAGCGCTCTCCCCTGTCTTCACAACTGCCACGTGTACCGCATCAATCCACACGGTTTCAGGAACCTATATATACGCTGTCGAATCCCGCAGCCATTCGCACCATCAAACACTCACAGCTTAAGAAGCAGCCGGTTCTAAGTTCGAATCCTTGCCCTATCGCCGCCGAAGCCCGCAGCCGTTACCACCATCAAACACTCCGAGCCTAAGAAGCAGCCGGTTCCGAGTTCGAATCCTTGCCCTATCACAGTCCGCTGTTTTAAGATACAAACTTTAGTGACTCCACCGCAACATGGTCAAACCCTTGTCAAAACAGAGCAGCCCGAGCGGACCGGAAAACTGCCAAATGAAGTTGCAGCAGTTCAAAGGAATCCGACTGAGAAAATGGGGGAAATGGGTGTCGGAAATTCGAATGCCGAATTCCTGGGCCAAAATCTGGCTGGGCTCCTACGACTCCCCGGAAAAAGCTGCCCGCGCCTACGACTTTGCGGTGTACTGTCTAAGAGGGTCGAAGGCCAAATTCAATTTTCCCGACTCCGCGCCGCAAATTCCATGCGCCTCTGCTCTGTCGCCACCACAAATTCAAGCCGCCGCTACCAAGTTTGCCACAGAAGATATCCGGGTGCCATCGGAAGAGGACGCGGCGTCCTCCTCTTCCTCCCCTTCGGAAGCAGAGTCCAGCATTGACAGCCAACAGATTTCCGCGGAACAGTACCCCACATTCTGGGATTCGTTATTGCTTGAATCTTTGGACTGCGGCGAGTCTTTAAATTTAGAGGATTTTCCCTTAGATTTCTCTATGGACGATTTTGGGTTTGTGATCGAGCAGACGAAAGACTGGGGGCTTTTCTAGAGAAAAAGATTCATCTACCTCTGCAAGCGATTTTACCATTAAAGATTGATTAAAGTATATTCTCTGTTTGAAATTGTCTGAGGACTTTCATCAATGGAAATTGATGCGTCGCCGCTTGAAAATCACGCAGATGTAACTTTATTTGTATATCGTTAAATTTTATTTGTGTATAATTAAATTTAACATTGATTATTCTTTACATGTCCTTCTCACAAAATAAAACCACGGTTAAATGAAGTCTCCTTTAAACTAAAACTAAATTTAGCGATTCCCTTTTTGTTGCTCTTTTTCTATTTATTCATTCAATATTCTTCATTAATATTTATTTTTTATTTTTTTTTACTCAGCTATTATTATTATTATTTTTATTCTCTTTACATAATAATTTTAAATTACGGTATAAAATCTCTGGGAGAAAATATTTATTTCGATATAACAATTTAAATATTAAAATATACACATCTATACAGTCTACCACTTTAAATATAAATATAATATATTTTATATTTTATAACTAATTTTAATTTATTTCACTAAATAAATATTTTGAACTAGCATAAGAACATATGTATTGGTATATTCATTGCTATCTAATATAACTAGTCGTTTTTTCATTTTAAAAAAAAACTAACTTTATTTTTAAATTTTTTTTAAATTAAACTATTATTTAAAAAAAAAATTGAATTATTATTAAAAAAACACTTAACTGGAAATCGAATAATATAGTAGGACTTGAAAGTGTCGAACGACCTTTGTAAGGAAGTTATCTTTACAGTAAAAATTTTCTAATTTTTAGAGAGGTTAGTCTCTTTACCCACTTTGTGGTATGAAAGTTTCATCTTTTGTATCCTTAAACCTTTGAATTTTGCATATTTCTAGCCATGATTATTTTCTGTTGCAGGGGCGTTTGTGAGGAGATTTTTGGATTTTTCGAAAATATGTGTAATTTTTTGAAAATGTAAGATTGATTTTTCAAAACATGTATGATTTTCGAAATTTTAAATTTATGTTTCAAAATTTTATATTGTTTTTTTAAGTTGATACCAATTTTGTTTTTGCATAATTTTTCAAACTCTGTTTTCCAATTTATGTTTATTTAAAAAAAAAAAAATTGTTTCTCAAAAATTTGAATCTATCAGAAATTACGTCAATTTGATTAAAATTTTAATTAATAAATTTATAAAAATTCATATATATAGATATATTTTGTTAGTTTTAAAGTTAAAAAAAAAATTGTTAGGGTGAAAATATGTTTAGCTCAACAAAACATAATTTGTTTTTATTTTTACATTAATTTACATTTTAATTTTAAATAAAAACCCAAAAATCTCTAGAATTCACAAATAGTTCAAACAATGTTACAATGTTATATGAATGTTCCATTTTAATTAATAACAATGGAATTAGTATATGCTTTTCCTTTCACATCTCTGGGTGGTACAAGTTAGCTAGGTTTAGTTTTCTAACAAGTTGTCATTGTGATGGTATAGGTTAGGTAGGGATTTTTGTAAATCCAGGTTATAGCTATCAAACTTCAATATTTTGGATGATTTAGAAGTTTTTGATGGTGCTGAGTCCATTTCTACCATTAAAAACATGATTCAAACACTGCTACTACAATTTTAATAATCTAGGCACCTCCTTAGAGAACTCCTATTTCATATGGTGAAAGAAAGAAAAAAACAATGTAGCTCAGTTCAACACTTGTTTCATGTCAGAGCTAAACATATAGGTTTCTCTATTTTTTTTTTAACATAATAAATTTAGGATAGGATAGAATGCAGATGTCTTTTAATTTTTCTAAAATAAATAATTAGGTTGGATGAGATAAAAATAAATACATGATGAGGAATTGGTAGAGTAGATTGTATTGATTGGGAATTGGTAGAGTAGATTGTATTGATTGTTTATAATAGTTTTAGTAGTTTTTCTCCCTTATCGACCAAAAATACATATTACAAAAACAAAAAATATAGTTTGTATTACCATCCTTTTGGGAAATCTTGAATGTGCATTTATCAATTATAATTATAATTATATCTGGAATGTTTATAATTGTTGGTAGAGTAGATTGTATTGATTGGGAATTGGTAGCATAAACTGTATTGATTGTTTATAATAGTTTTAGTGGTTTTTCTCCCTTATCGACCAAAAATACATATTACAAAAACCAAAGTACAGTTTGTATTACCATCCTTTTGGGAAATATTGAATGTGCATCTATCAATTATAATTATATCTAGAATGTTTATATGGGGTGCCAACTGGATTATCAAGAAAGGCAAGTGGCATTCGGATGGGTGAGGCAAGCACGTGATGGCATGCATTTGCCTGCCAGGGATTAAGCTTGCATTTAAGGGGACAATACTCTACATGCTGGAGCATGATGATCTTCGCTAGATGTTATTTAATCTTGTCAGATAGACATAGGAAACAACAAATGTGGAGGTTAAATAAAACTTGCAGCCAAAACATTCTTTTGGGTAACAATTTTCGTGGAGGAGCGGAGGAGAAAGCTACGGGTATTGCTCAGCCAAGCTTGCAATTGTCACCAAGGGCTCTGGCTTATTGGTATGTTACAGTAACGACTTTTGACAATTTCCTTCTTACCTTATTTTATGAAATCATGGGCAATTGTAGGGCCTTGCATAAAGAAGCTAGGAGTAGTGCCAACATTGCTAGAATGCTTCATATTCATTCTGGGTATAGTTATGTTTCTGGGCAGGGTAGAAATTCTTAGTATTTCAATAAGAAAAATATCAACCCCTGTTTTTGTGGTCCTTGTGGAACTATGGGTAGAATTCTCTATAGAATTTCGCAATTTGAAAGGTTTACTGCTTTCCCTTGTCGCAGCTCTAATCAATAGGTTTAATTATATGAAATCCTAAGCATGAAAAACCAGGATAATGTTGAAGGTGGTTGCTCCTATTACTATAATTGTAATTTCTGTAAAATGAATATGATGTTTCTCGTTCCTCACTTCTATTTAGGCTCCTCGCAGATTCTTTTTGTTAGCTACCTCAGTCATTCTGATAGGAGGGATAAGTTGGGTCAGGTGTCTATTATCGAGATCCTTCGTCAACTGTTTCTTATTAAACATGTATATAATATGAATTATATGTGTTTCCACCAAAGGACAAAGAAAATCACTGCAATTACCGCCTTCTGTGTTTATCAAATGTCACCCTGTACAGGCTCTCTCATGCACTTTGCAGGTATACATATTCTGTTGACACCTAATCCTAAGGGTTGGGTGAGGATATTTAATATTGTATATTAAATTATATTAGTAAATAAGGAAGGCAAAGAGTCATTGGAAATTGAATCCCAATAGCCTCACCTCCATGTATAAATACATTCACATTCTTCATCTAATACACATTCTGATTTGCGGAGTTACCTCCTAGTTTGACATGGTATCAGAGCCAGTCCCACTATTGGCATTCTTGCCTGTGGTGTAACTGCCTCATTTCTGCTAACAGTCTTTGTGCATTCAGTTTTATGTTCACTGCATATAGTTTTTTGTTGCTCCATTAGATTGATTCCATTCTGAGTTTATATACTGCAATTCTGCAAAAAAATTTAAAACTATGTCTGCAATTTTTGCCCAATTCTGAATTTGTTTTGCAGTTTCTGAAGACTCTACAATTTCTGCAGTTCCTGCAATTCAACACCTATAAACTCTGCATTTGCAATTCGTAAATTTTTTTTGGCCTCTCAACCTCGCCTCTGAAATTTTCTACACACTTCCACTACCCCGCTACCCCCTCACCGTTCGCTCCCCCATACCCCCTCGCTGTTCGTTGTTACCTCTCTAGGCCTCACAGCCCTCCCCTCGCCCTCACTACACAACCTCACACCCTCATCGATTCCCCAACCCGCCAAATTGTTCCCCCTCCCATCCCTTCTATCCCTCACGTTTAGGCAGACTCAACGACCCCCCTTTCACCTCACAGCGCTCACCCCTCACAGCGCTCACCCCTCACAGCGCTCACCCCTTATACCTAGCCCGCTCTCCCTATACGCGTTGTTCGTTTATTATACGCGCACAGCACAAACCCCGACCCCGACTACGCCACTCCCTCACGACTTCTACCTGTGGCCATTCCCCAGCCTGCACCCCCCTCTCCCAACGCACTCCCTCTCGCAGACTACGCTGCCTATCCCACTCCCTAACTCCCTACCCACCCGCAGATCTGCTACCCCTATCTCCTACCCTGACCCCTATTACATACAGACCTACACTCTGTTACAACTACCTGAATCCCAACCTGTTACCCGCCTGTCTCCCTATAACGCACAACAACGTTCAATACCGCCCCCCTTAACATATATCGCCCACTCCACATATCCAGTACCACCCCCCTCTATTTATAATACCATCCATTCATTAACAATACCGCCCACCCACCATATATAATACAGTTCCCATATAATTTTTTTCTCCAAACAATATATATATATTTTATTTTTTTATTTTTTTATTTTTTTGTGTGCAGAATTCAATATTTTTCTAGCAAATTTTTCCCCTTCAATTGAGAAATCTTCCAGCAAAGTTTTTTTTCCTCAAAATAATTTTTCCAGCAAAGTAATTATTTTTTCCCTTCAAAAGAATGCATTCTCTCATATCTATTGTAGGGGTGGTTCTCTCCGGCAAGGAGAACTATCTTGAATGGTCTCGAAAAATCAATCACACTCTCAATTTTAATGAGTTGTGGAAAGGAATCTGTGAAGGACAAGAAGGAAATCCACCAGCAAAGCCCACTTCAAACAAGGAGCTCGCCATTTGGAAAAACAAGAACTGAAAGGCCTATGCCTTGATTGCAGCTTCCGTAAATGAAGAGGTGAGTCGCCATATTTCACCATTTTCAAATGCCTATGAAGCCTTGAGCAAGCTAAAAGAACTCTATGACTCACATTCAGAACTAGAAATTGTTCAATTGATGGTTAAGTTGTTTAGTCTTGAAATGAAGAATGATGATCCCCTTGCTTTAGCTTCAGAAGTAAGATCTATCATGCATGACATTGACATCACTGGTGTAAAAATTGACATATCTCTCATAACATATGTTAAGGCATTATATCCGACTTACTCACATTATCTTGAGTCATTGCAAGCAAGTGGAAACCTTGAGCATATCACCTTTGATTCCCTTGAGAAAAAGTTTGCAGAAAGAGAGAAAGCTTTCGGGAAGATGACAGTCCCTTCATCTTCTGAAGAGGCTGCATACTTTGCACATAGAGAAAGGAGTCATGCTCCAGATCCTTCCAGAGGAAGAGGTGACCGAAGAGGAAGAGGAAGAAGAAACTCTAGAGGAAGGGGGGGCAGACAATCTGACAAATCCGATCTTCATTGCATACGTTGCAATAAAGATGGGCATGATGCATCCACATGCAGGACACCTTGGGATAAAATTGAGCAGCAAAGAAATCAAGACAAAGGTAAAACTAATGACAAAGACAAAGGTAAATCACCTGAATCCGCTCATTATGTTCTAGCACATTGTAACAATGGAGTAACTAAATACTTGTTTGATGTTTCATTTACTTCATGGAGAGATGATTGGTTGCTAGATTCAGGGGCAACATGTCACATGATATTTAGAAAAGATTTTTTTGAAGAATTTACTGACAAAGTTGTTGGAGCAGTATACTTCGCATATAAATCCAAACTCAAGCCATTAGGGCTTGGCACAGCCAGGCTTAAGTTGCCTGGTCTTCCATATCATATTCTACATGAGGTTCTATACCTCCATGAGTCGAGGAGAAACTTGTTGTCCTTGGTCCAAATCCGCCAGCAAGGACACTCCATTCACTTATTTGATGGCAAGGCAGAGGTCAGAAAAGCATCAGATCACTCACTTGTCATGGAGGGAATAGAAGAAGGAAGACTCTTGAAGTTGAAAGGTTCATCTGCTCATGCTCAAAACTTTGCATTCAGTTCACACCATGATGAAGGTACATTCCCATCAAGTCTTTTATGGCATGCTAGATTTGGACACTTAAACTATGAAAGCCTTCGTTTGTTGAAGAAAAATGGTGTTAATGGACTGCCTACAATTCCTAGGAAACCTAAGGAATGTGATGCTTGTAGTCTAGGAAAGCATAGCAAACAGCCATTTCATGATTCACACTCCAGAGCACATAGAAAACTTGAGCTTATTCATTTAGATTTATGTGGCCCTATACCTGTTGCTTTTGCAAATGGAAATAAATATATGATGACATTTATTGATGACTACACCAGAATGTGTTGGATTTACTTATTGAAGAACAAGTCTTATGCTTTTCAAACATTCAAGAATTTTCATGCATGGATTGAAAATGATGCACAAACTCATATTGGCTCTCTACGTATTGATAATGGAAAAGAATACACTTCAAATGAATTTGAAAATTATCTTCGTCAACATGGGATCAAACATCAAACAACTGTGCCGTATAATCCCCAACAGAGTGGTGTAGTTGAAAGAATGAACATAACTATTTTAAATATGGTTCGTTCCATGTTATTTTTCAAGAATGTAAAATTGATGTTTTGGGCTAATGCAGTTCTATGTGTTGTATACATAAAGAATAGGTGTCCTTCAAGTTCAATTAGAAACAAAACTCCTTTTGAAATGTGGCATGGCCACATTCCTTCGATAAAGCATTTCAAGGTCTTTGGTTCCACCTGTTATGCCTTGATATCGAGGGGACAAAGGAATAAACTTGGTGCTAGAAGTCAAAAATGTATCTTCTTGGGGTATTCCAATACCTCCAAAGGATATCGTCTCTATGATGAAGCGAATAAGAAGTTTGTAATAGCAATAGATGTCATATTCCTTGAATCCTCCAAGACAAACAATGTTGTTGAGCGGAAACTTGATCGCTTGGATAGATTCACACATGAAAAGTCTTTTCAAGAATTTGATAATCAGATTCCACACCTTGAAGGGGGGATTCCTATATTGAATCAAACTGTGGAATCATTTCCTGAAGCACTCTCTCCCCCACATGAAGAAACAACCATGGATGACACATTGAATGATGTGATTGACAGAATTGAGAGATTGAATCTTGAATCTATCCCAACTCAGTCAAATGAACAATCTGGGCCATCTCAGAAAGGTCCTCCCAAATGGCTGACAAAGACACTAGAGAATGTTCATCCTGATGAGGTTGGAAAAATAGGAACAAGAAGTTCCACTAAACAAAACGAAGGTGACGTAGATAATTCTGATTCTCCTGTTGATATGGATATTTCTTATAACTATGAATTGAGTTTGTCTACAGATCATGAACCAACTTCCTTCAAAGAAGCCGCTTCTCATGATGAATGGAAGGAAGCGATGCAAAAGGAGTATGATTCCTTGATAAAGAATGGCACTTGGAAGCTGGTTGATCCGCCTTTGGGAACAAAACCAATTGGTTGTAAGTGGGTATACAAGAACAAGTATAAAGCAGATGGCTCACTTGACAAGCACAAGGGCAGGCTTGTGGCAAAAGGTTTTGCACAAAAAGAAGGAATCGATTATGAAGAAAAATTTTCCCCCACAGCAAAATGGACCACCATCCGGACTCTCTTTGCCCTAGTAGCTCAGAATGGATGGAAAGTCCATCAGATGAATGTAAAAACTGCCTTTTTGAATGGGGATCTAAAGGAGAAATTTTTCTGTCCCAGCTAAAAGGATTTGTTGTAAAGGGCCAAGAACACAAAGTTTGCAAGCTTATAAAATCTTTGTATGGCCTCAAGCAAGCACCACGAGCCTGGTATGAGAAATTAACCAAGCATCTTCTGAAACTTGACTTCAAACATTTTGATCTTAATGATGCAACGTTGTTTGTTAAGAAAGTTGGAAAAAAAGTTGTATATCTTGTGGTGTATGTAGATGATCTTTTGATGACAGGGAACAATGAGAGTTATATTGCATCCATGAAGAAAGAATTGAAGAAAGGTTTTGAAATGACTGATCTGGGTTACGTTCATTACTTTCTGGGTATTGAAATAATTCAACATCCTAAATTTATATTTCTTTCTCAAAAGAAGTACATTAGAGATATTTTGAACAGGTTTGGCATGGATGAATGCGATCCCTTAACTACTCCAATGGAACAAAACTTGAAGCTCACATCCATTGAAGGGAAGGAATTCGAGGATGCAACTAAGTATAGACAGCTTATAGGAAGTCTTATCTACCAGACCACCACCAGACCTGACATTTCATTTATTGTTGGAATCCTCTCAAGGTTTATGCAAAAACCTTGTGAAGGACATTGGTCTGCTGCAAAAAGAGTGTTAAATTACTTGAAGGGGACTAAAGACTTTGGACTCAAATATACACAGGTAGACGACTTCAACTTGACCAGATACTATGATTCAGACTTTGATGGGGAGAAAGAAACAGGGGTGTCTACTACAGGTTACACCATAAGTCTTGGATCAGGAGTTGTTTCATGGAGATCACACAAATAGTCAGTTCCAGCAGATTCCACGACTGAGGCAGAATATGTGGCAGCAGCTAAAGCAACAAAGGAAATTGTGTGGCTCAGGAAAATCCTAGAAGATTTGCAGATGAAACAAATGTATTCCACACCACTCATGATCGACAACACTTCTGCAATAAAGTTGGCCAAGAATCCAAAGTTCCATGATCGAACAAAGCACATCAATACAAAATACCATCTAATTCGACATCATGTTCAGGCCAAAACCATCCATCTACATCATTGTTCCACAAATGAGCAAAACGCTGATATCTTCACCAAAGCAGTTGGAAGATAAAAGTTTGAAAAGTTTAGATCGATGCTTGGACTCACCAACATCCCTTCGGATTAAAGGGGGGAATGTTGACACCTAATCCTAAGGGTTGGGTGAGGATATTTGATATTGTATATTAAATTATATTAGGAAATAAGGAAGGCCAAGAGTCATTGGGAAGTGAATCCCAGTAGCCTCACCTCCATATATAAATACATTCACATTCTTCATCTAATACACATTTTGATTTGTGGAGTTACCTCCTGGTTTGACATATTCCGTGGTTCATAAACCAGAGGAGCGCAATGGCGAAGAAGAAAGCTACAAAGCGACAGCAAAGGGATAATGGGAAGAAAAATCTTCCATGGAATAAAGTTGCAACCAGTAAACGAGGAAGAAGGACGAACAAGGAGATAAAGGAAAATCTATTTGAAGTTTATGCGGCGGGAAACAATCCACAATTTCGAAATGTCTTTCATGGATGGGAAAGAGAGAGTGATAGTAAAGAGGAGGCAATTGAGGTTTAGGAAGAAATTATGGACTTTGTGGCTGATCCTGGGACCACGAGAGGATGCCTTTCCCTTTTTCATCAATCAATCCACAGTTACTGGATACTGAAATGTGTTTTAGCCAAAGCTCTCCAAAGCTTATAGATTAATGAAGGAAATCATCAGATGCTTTCAATCTTATAGGAAATCAAAACTGATGTTTGGGAGATGAGGGTATCATAGTATCATGCAACTGCTCATATAGGCAGGATTGAAAGACAGCTACAACAGTTGCAGCAGGTTGATATGCCAGGCTCGACAGCAAAGGACTCAGCTTTAGTAGACTCTTCTGATGGCTAATTGTTTTTTAGTTAAATGTTTTTTGTGGATAGCTTTTACATTTCATGTTGTTTAATAGGCTTGGTATTAAATAGTGAACAGGCAATTGCGACAAAAAGACAAATGAAACAGTTTCAATTTTGGATGGCATTTAATGCCTTAAGGTGGCCAACAGACCTAGTTTCCTACGTGCAGGTTGAGGCAACCATCTGTGAATACGTTTTCAACTTGCTTTATATTTTGAGAAATAGAAAATAGTAAGGATATACTAAATTTACGAAAAAAAAAATAAAATATTGAAAAGATCAGCTTACATCACTATTTATAGAACACTATTAGTTATTATTACTAGTAAACAAACACGTTGTAAGAAGAAATCATATTGAATAATCAACAACAACCAAAGATTATTGTAATTTCTTGTCCCACTTATAACCTCTAAGCCATTTGTAGACCTAGGTAGCGTAACCTATTGGTTGATAATTATCTTCACAACAATCCACAAAGTGTTGTCCACAAATTATCATTTTAGCATAAGGTTTAGGGTTGTAACGTACACCGATAACTTCGCATGGAAATGTAAGGAGTTAAAAAAAAGCACTAATAAACATTCCTTACTCATCATTAGATAGAATATTCACCAGTTCGTAGTGAAACCTTAGTATAAGAATAGTAAGTTGCTTAACCATTATCAATCTCTATTATGGTACATTAACATAAAACTTTATGAGATACCTTGCATCCATTTCGTTATTCATGTAGTCATCACATACTTGACATTATGAACATCACAACAAGAAAAGAATCAAAAATTGGACACAATAGTCAATCACATCATTGAATACCAATATACCCTAGAAACCCCGTAGGGTGAAAACCATCAACGTTTAATTTTATTATTAAACGTTCGTGAGGGTGTTCAGCCCTCACTCAATGGATTATAAGGGAGACCATCCCTTAACCATCTTTATAATCTTACAAAGAAATATACAAATATCTAGCTTAAAGCCATTACAATAAATAAGATAGCATTTACCCACTAATCTTCATATCTTCATATCTTGGTGGCATGGATGTACCTATAATGGACTATCGTACATTGGATCATCCTGCATCTCACACTCTTCTGCATGAACCATAATCATTTACCTACAATGGACCATCATACATTGGATCATTATGTAGCTCACACTCATCTGCATGTACCATAATCATTTACCTGCCACCATGTTAAGCATAATATTTCCTTTGTATAAGTCACCATCATTCCTTGCTGATTTTTCCTTCAACATACATTGATGTCAAGATTCATAAAGTATTAATCAATCATTTCATAAATCTATATTAGAGAAGCTTCTTCCTCTACTCATGTATATTCATGACATGAAAGTAAAATACCTTGACATTCTCCCTTTAACAACACATACTGCATATGTGCTAGTTATAAGTCATCACATTAACTAATGTTTCCCTCGCATAAGCACACATTCTTGCAAGACAATAGCTACATCTCCAACCTTGTCTTTAAAAGAAACTGATACATCAGTTATGATATTTGTGCATGTGATTTACATAAATTTAATCAAAATAACTAACCCTTAAGCTATTAATTTTTGGTGCATGGAAGGAAAGCTAACATAACAAATGTTGCTCCCATGCATGCAAATGCATATAGAATCCAAAAGAGTCTTCCCAATGGAATGCTTACACAATTGAGCACATAGCTTCCAAAAGAGTCTTCCCAAAGGAATTCTTAACATAAGAGAGCATGCAAACGCAAGTTTTCTTTTTGTAACGGTAATGTAATAAAGCATACAAATACATGTCTTCTTTTACAAAGATTATACTAACAATCTTTTTCAATTTAGTCTAGCACAATATGCTATCTTTTCCCACATACAAATATGTATATTCTTTCCAACGAAAGCTAATACAAATATTGTATACATTTGCATGATCTTAATTCCAAATGAAACTAACATAATAATTATGATAGCACAAAGCACTCACAAATAATTATTCCTAAAGAAACATTATAACTCAATATTTCTTCTATCCATGCAAAGAATATATCTCTATAACACAATGGATATTCTTTTCACATGCATAGCTTATCATAATAGCTCTTCTTTAATGTACATAACACATAACACAATCACTATTCTTTGTGCATGCAAGAGCTTATCATAACAACTCTTCTTTAATGTATGTAGGACATA
This sequence comes from Pinus albicaulis, assembly GCA_034641835.2. Taxonomy (NCBI): domain Eukaryota; kingdom Viridiplantae; phylum Streptophyta; class Pinopsida; order Pinales; family Pinaceae; genus Pinus; species Pinus albicaulis. The sequence continues at coordinate 295,941,365 of CM076579.1, read as the reverse complement.
TTCCCTTCTTGGAATTACACCATCATTAACTATCTTTTCCTGTAAACAAATATATAATTCCTCCTCAAAAGGAAGTCAATGTAACCTAGTTTCTTTGTCTTTATACATGTAGCTTCTCCCAAAGGAAAGCATGTATTTCTCCCAAGAAACGCTAATATCATAGTTGATCCCCTTATGCATACAAGTTATGTTTCTTTTCCAAAAAATATCTTTTCCAAGAGAGGGCTATTTACCATAACAATAATTTTCCAAAGAGAAATTATTATTTTTATATTCTCAAGAGGTCATTCTCTTCAAGTAAGAAACATATATAAAACAACATAATGTTTTACCAAGAAGTAATTATTATGATTCTTCCCAAAGAAAATATTATGAGAAATAACATGTGTTCTTCATGAAACTCCTTAACTTATCTTCCAACACACGAAATATTTTTGAGAATTAACCTCTTTAATCTATATTCACTTTTGAGGAAAATAACTTGGATTTTGTTATCATTTCATACAACTGTACGAAATCCCTCTTTTTTTTAAGAAGAACAAGCAATATGTATTTTATTATATAAGATGCATATATATAAAGACAAGAAAATTTACTTATTTATGTTTTACTACTGCTGACATCTTTCAAGATACATACCAGCAATCTTTGCAAGAACTCACATGGTTTCTTTCAAGACACATAACAACAATCTTTGCAAGAACTCACATGGTTTCTTCTCCGCAAAACTAGCATAGTAAGTTTGTCTTTTACCATGGTATATCTCTAAGAATAATATATTTCTAAAAGATTAACATAGTAGAAATCTTTTCAAGAACTTACGTCGTAAGTTTTTCTTTTACCATAGTATATATCTAAGAACAAAAGTGACTATTTTCATACAATCTTTTGTTTCCTTTCAAAAACCTAGGTAAAAGATTAGTATGAAAATGTTGAATACTTTTTATTTTCTTTCAAAGAATATGGTTAAAAAAATAATAATATGAAAAAATATTTTTCTTTCAAGCGTACTTATCTTTTAAATCTTGAAATCTCTTAACCCAACTAGACTCATGGCCCTTCTCCCATTTGTTCTCCAATAACTCTCGTGATGCCTCAATCATCCTAGTTCTTCTCCTTATCACTCCATGCTGCTTCCACTCAACAATCAAACATCTTGAGAGATCATGAATTCTGGTAACGAACAAGTTTTACCAGCTTTACTAGCGTCTATCAGATCTAAGGCTTACGATCTAGGTCCTCTGATCCAAGGCTTCTGATGTAACGCTCCCACAGTGGTTATAACCGTCGAAAAACCCAAATACTTCTTGATTACAACTGATTCCAACGGTTTACAGGGATGTTACATACTCCCCCCTTAAGAAAACACTGTCTTTGGTGTGCTTCTCTCACTAAAATTTAAACTTACACTCATGATATAATAATATAAACAACCCAAAGGGGTCCTTCCCCTTCACAATGAAAACACTTTCGTTTCCTTAAATTCCATTAATTGAAACAATAATGTTTTTATCCATATTCATAAGCATGTATAGCTCAAAATATATTCCATTTCCATTTTTAACTACTTATCCATTATTCAATTCATAAAAATATAGAAAAATCTCTATACGAACTTACCATTACTTACCAATTACTATTGGAAGTAATGATGCCTTTTACAAAGGCTCTCTGAGAATGGTTGAACAACCCATCAACACTCCATGGAAAGATCCTATAATGTATAACTAACAAATTCAATCACATTAGTCACATAGTTTCAATCAAATGAAATACTTGCAATTATCAACATTCATACAGTATCAAGAGATGTTTTAATCAGAGTACTTTCACAAGTGCTCAGAGAGCACCAACCCTCTAATCAATGCATCACGTGCACACTGTCTTAGCTCCTACTAAAGACATCCACACAGTACTTCAAAAGTACTCAGAGAGCACCTAGCTCTCTAAACGTAGCAATGGTCAATCAATGCACCATGGGCATATCCTAGCCTCTGCTAAGACATTCAAACAAATTAGTAATAAAATAAATGAACTTGTACATTTGGTAATTAATTTTCCAAGCACTAAGCTCCTTTCCTCTTAATATCCACATAAGATATTTACACAATCATATAAAAACTCATTTTAATATAACACGTAGCTTATTACTCTACTTGTTTTGCTATGAGAACCACAATGGTAAACAAAATGCTCCTCCCAACCCAAGGGAGTTGGTTTCCACAACCAAATCAAGTCATTTTCACATCCAGATAGTCATTTGACAAAAGACCATTCCAGGTCTAGTATGGATTCCTCTTGACAACATCATGCCAATTCCTCTGACAACATCTCGTCTATGAGGAATTTTGGACCTCCTCCAACAGGTTCCAAAATCAATAAAGCTACCTCAGGTTTTCCCCCTTCATAATCTTAGCCAACTATTTTCCCTTAATGAGATCATATATCTCTAGGGAGAGGAAATCTGGGCAGGCAAGTGCCATCAACCCCTCTGGGCAGGAAACCTCCGTCAACCCAAGGCCTTTTATCCTTTCACAATTGTTCACAACTGACTAGCATGTTAAATTTCTCTTTTAGCATTCTTTCCCACATTATTTTACTTAATGAACCATATTTACTTTATAAATAAGGCAAAAGAAACTTTATGTACATCATACATCATGCTTGGCCCTCAAAATGGATCCAATGATATCTAGATTAACGGGAAACATGACTAACATACATGTGTTGTACTTTATTATTTCCAAATAACAAAATCATGCACATTAAGACATGATACTTTAACATTTATTGTTGCAATTCGCATTGCAATGTTTGTGATGTTTTACTTTCATACGTTTTCTATTGCCATTAAGCTACCCATGCTTACTATAAGCAATAATGCTAATCATAAATATGCATTTCTTAAGCACGTATTATCTTATAGAACCATTTTAATTTCCTGCATACAATGTTGTCATGCATACAAGTATATAAGGGATACTCAATGGCTTATAAGGGATACCATCCCTTAACCATCGTTATAAATCTTACAAAGAAATATACAAATATCTAGCTTAAATTCGTTACAATAAATAAGATAGCATTTACCCACTAATCTTCATATCTTCATATCTTGGTGGCATGGATGTACCTACAATGGACCATCGTACATTGGATCATCCTGTAGCTCACACTCATCTGCATGAACCATAATAATTTACCTACAATGGACCATCGTACATTGGATCATCCTGTAGCTCACACTCATTTGCATTTACCATAATCATTTACCTGCCACCATGTTAAGCATAATATTTTGTTGTGTACAAGTCACCATCATTCCCTGCTAATGTTGCCTTCAACATACATTGATGTCAAGATTTATAAAGTATTAATCAATCATTTCATAAATTTATACTAGAGAAGCTTCTTCCTCTACTCAAGTATATTCATGACATGAAAGTAAAATACATTGACATTCTCCTTTTAACAACACATACTGCATATGTGCTAGTTATGAGTCATCACATTAACTAATGTTTCCCTCGCATAAGCACACATTCCTGCAAGACAATAGCTACGTCTCCCAATCTTGTCTTTAAAAGAAACTGATATATCAGTTACGATATTCGTGCATGCGATTTACATAAATTTAATCAAAATAACTAACCCTTAAGCTATTAATTTTTGGTGCATGGAAGGAAAACTAACATAACAAATGTTTCTCCCATGCATGCAAATGCATATAGAATCCAAAAGATTCTTCCCAAAGGAATGCTTACACAACAGAGCACATAGCTTCCAAAAGAGTCTTCCCAAAAGAATGCTTAACACAAGAGAGCATGCAAACGCAAGTTTTCTTTCTGTAACAGTAATGTAATAAAACATACAAATACATGTCTTCTTTTACAAATATTATACTAACAATCATTTCCAATGTAGTCTAACACAACATGCTATATTTTCCCACATACAAATATGTATATTCTTTCCAACGAAAGCTAATACAAATATTGTATACATTTGCATGATCTTAATTCCAAATGAACTAACATAATAATTATGATAGCACAAAGCACTCACAAATATTTCTTCCTAAAGAAACATTATAACTCAATATTTCTTCTACCCATGCAAAGAATATATCTCTATAACACAATGGCACACATAACACAATCAAGAGCTTATCATAACAACTCATATAACACAATGGCTATTCTTTGCGCATGCCATAGCTTATCATAATAGCTCTTTTTTAATGTACATAACACATAACACAATCATTATTCTTTGCGCATGCAAGAGCTTATCATAACAACTCTTCTTTAATGTACGTACGACATATTTTACTGTAAACAAATACATAATTCCTCCTCAAAAGGAAGTCAATGTAACCCTAGTTTCTTTTTCTTTCTACATATTTCTCTCCCAAAGGAAAGCATGTAGTTCTCCCAAGAAAAGCTAATATCATAGTTGATCCCCTTATGCATACAAGTTATGTTTCTTTTCCAAAAGAGGGCTATTTACCATAACAATTATTTTCCAAAGAGTAATTATTATTATTATATTCACAAGAGGTCATTCTCTTCAAGTAAGAAACATATATAAAACAACATAATATTTTACCAAGAAGTAATTATTATGATTCTTCCCAAAGAAAATATTATGAAAACTAACATGTGTTCTTCATGAAACTCCTTAACTTATCTTCCAACCCATGAAATATCTTCAAGAAAAAAACTTGGATTTCTTTATCATTTCATACACCTGTACAAAATCTCTCTTCTTCTTTTTAAGAACAAGCAATGTATCTTTTATTACATAAGATGCATAAGTTTGCCTTTTACCATGGTATATCTCTAAGAATAATATGTTTCTAAAATATTAACATAATAGAAGTATTTTCAAGAACTTACGCCGTAAGTTTTTCTTTTACTATAGTATATATCTAAGAAAAAAAGTGACTATTTTCATACAATCTTTTGTTTCCTTTCAAAAACCTAAGTAAAAGATTAGTATGCAAAATGTTGAATACTTTTTATTTTCTTTCAAATATATGGTAAAAAAAACTAGTATGAAAAATATTTTTCTTTCAAACATACTTATCTTTTAAATCTTGAAAACTATTAGCGCAACTAGACTCATGGCCCTTCTCCCATTCGTTCTCTAATAACTCTAGTGATGCCTTCAGTCTTCCTAGTTATGCTCCTTATCACTCCATGCTACTTTGGCTCGGCGATAAAACATCTTGAGAGATCATGAATTTTCGTAACGCCAACTTTACCAGTGTCTATCGGATCTAAGGCTTATGATCTAGGTCTTCCCATCCAAGGCTTCTGATGTAACGCTCCCACAGTGGTTATAACCGTGGAAAAACCCTATTACTTCTTGATTACAACTGATTCCAATGGTTTACAGGGATGTTACAAGAGTTCTAAAGTAAATATGTAATTCAAAATGTTTATTAAAGTAAATATGTAATTTCAAACTCTTACTAAAGTAAATATGCAATACCAAATTTTTACTATTGACTAACAAGTAAATTTTTACTATTTACCAACAAGTAATAGATGATATCAAAACCCTAATATTTCACTTTCTGTAGCTAATTATTGAGCTCATATCACATTAAAATATATAACATATAAATAGTACTTATAAATTAACATCCAATTTATCATATAAATTAAAATAATGATTCCATAAATTTTACAATATAACAATATTTTTAATAATGAATATTTACCGTGAATATTATTAGCTTTTAAATATATTATTTTACAATACAATGGGCTAATACCATGGCCATCTAGGCTTTTGATTATTATGTTATGGATCTAGGATTTTAATTATTCTGTTACAATACCATGGTCTTATGAATACCACATGTCAAAAAATTATAAATTATTTTAAAATCAAAATATTTTAAAAATATTGTATTTTAATTTAATTTTATAACACTTCATACTTAAATGTAAAAGCAAAAAGGTTATACCTCACGACTACTAAAAATATTCCCATAGAGATTAAATTGAGGTTATAATAAATTAAAAATGAGAATACTTTTATATATGCATATCTGAAGTTTATATAATATAAATAATATTATAAAGGAGAGAGAAGAGAGGGGATAGAGGAGGAGAGAGGGAGGAGGCAGAGAGATGGATTTGGAGGAGGAAAGAGAGGGAGGGAACACCAAAGACATTGAGAGTTAGAGGTGGAGAGAGAGAGAGAGGGTGGGGGGGAGTGAAAAGGGAGAGATGAAGATGGAATGAGGGAGCGAGGAGATGAGGGGAGAGAGAGAGAAATGAGAGGATAGAGATATGGAAAGAAAGAGAGAGACAAAAAGCCATAGGAGAGAGAGAAGGGGAGAGGGAGGGAGATAGTGATAGAGTTTGAGGGTGGAGAGAGAGTGTGTGTTTGTGTGATGTGGGGGATATACGAATGGAGGTGGGAGAGAAAGGAAGAGAGAGGAAGGAAGAGAGAGAGGGAGAGACAAGGGGGAGATAGAGATAGAGTTGGAAGGGGAAGAAAGACATAGAGAAAGAAAGGTGGAGGGGGAAAGGGAGTGACAAGGGACAGATGGAGAGACGGTGAGAGAGAGGGAGAGAGGAGTGAGAGAGAGATAGATATAGAGAGAGAGAGAGAAAGAGACATATATGGAGAGACTGCATTAAGACCTTCAAATTTATGGTCCAATTAAATGTTTGAAAAATACTTTTTTCAATAATATTGAAAAATAAATAGTTGTTTTTCAAAGTTAAACATTATAACTTGCATTGGTAAGTACTAAACTAATAGTGGTTAACAAGAATTGTTAGAGTATGCCCTCGACACGTATTAATAAGTGTTCTAATGCTTATCATAGATTGATGGCTATCATTATTTATTAACGATTTATATTATATTATTATGCTAGTTATAAAAGAATTAATATATAAGTTAAACATATATACATTTTAAAAAAACAAGGAAGAAGAGATTTACCCCCACCTTACCAGGTGGATTCTTAATATGTAAATAGGTTCTGTTACAATACTATGGGCCAATAATGTGGGTTATCAATATCGTATGCCCAAAAAACTATGACTCACTTCATATTACACTTAGATTTTTTTTTTAATAATCAATTTAATAAAAAGAGAAAAAATAATATAACTACTTTGGAGAAAAATCTCAACTTTTGATTTGTGTATATTACTATGAATATTCTAGAATATTTTATGGAGGTTGAATCCCTACCACTCACCTAATAATTATTAATAAATAAAAATTATAAAATAGATAATATCTCCTTAAGACAATTGGTTGAGGATGGGCCTTATCAGCAAGGTGGCCCAGGATCAAACCTTGCGGGGGGTGGTTGTGCCCTGTGCTAGGGGGATGAGACATGCTAAAAAATCCAATCAGCTTATTCTTGGTATTATTAAAATAGCTAATTAACTCCCGCATGAAGATATAACTATATTTAGATAGTCAGTTAAGTGAGCGTTGAGTAAGTCGAAGTTATGTGATAGTTGAATCTGGTATGTGTGTGCATTTCAAGCGAGTCATTAGTCGAAAATGTTAAATACCCTTTACTGGGTTCATTGTATTAAGTGAGATTGAAGTGGTTAAATACCCTTCACTCGGTTCATTGTATTAAGTGAGATTGAAGTTCGTGTGATTAATAGAAGAGCTGCGGCTAGCGTGTGTTTCATGTGTGAATTCGTGTGTTACTTTGTGTTCTACATCCTCTGTCTTTCCAAAAAATTGGTATCAGAGCTGATGAAGGTTCACAAGATCCATGGGACATGCAGAGCTAGTGAGAAGAGGGCCAAGAGCAGAAGGCCAACAATTTTTTTTTTTTTTGCAAAATCGGCGGACAGTTAAAGGATACGTAGGTCCGCATTTAGTGCAAAAATCACGCAACTTACACACTTTGTTAATACAAATACTGCGCAGCAATCGTGAAACTTACAATTTTTTGAAAATCCAGTTTACTGCTCGTTAATTGGTTTCAGGGGTGCACAATCGAGTTTAGAATTTCGAAACGCTGACAACCATGTTAAAAAAGGTCAAACAAGGTTAGTTTCAAAAGGAGGGATTATTAAATTTCGAGAGCTCATTGTTTTTGTTTTATATTAAACCTCATACATCACGCCTTTTCAAAAGGGAGGTTTATTAAAAAAAAAAAAAGATTTTATACTTTTTAACATTAAGAGGTCACATTATTGTCTTAAGGAGGTATACAAGGATTTTTGAAAAGGGAGCTTATTATAAAAAGGTTTTTTATATATAAATTTTTATATAAAATATTTATTATATATAAAAAAAAAAAAAATAGGGTTTTATTGAAAGGGATTATTTTATTGAAATAAAGCTTTGTAAAGCTCATAAAAGGAGAAATTTAGGGTTTTATAAGAGAATATTTTTTTTAAAGAAAGATGGCAACATCAAGTTTCGAGCCACAACTTCCTTGTTTCACAGGGAAAGATTATGATGTGTGGGCCATTAAGATGGAGACCATGTTAAAAGCGCATGATATTTGGGATCATGTCAAGTTTGGGTTTGCAGAACCTCAGAATGAAGCAGAAGAACGAGCTCTTTGTAATGCAGAGAGGGAATAATGGAAGAAATACAAAAGGAAGAATGCACAAGTGTTGCTTCTTATCTAGAAAGGAGTGGACTGAGCAGTGTTCCAGAAGATTATTATAACGTCTTCAGCAAAGGAAGCATGGGAAAATTTGGTGAAAAGTTATCAAGGTATGGCCAAAGTCAATATTGTTAAATTGCAGAATACTAGGAGAGAGTTTGAAAGTCTGCAGATGAAGGAGACAAAGGACATCGATTTCTTTCATGAATCGAGTCATGTCTGTCGTAAATTAGTTAAAAATTTATGGTGAATAAATTAAAGATCGAACAGTGATTAAGAAGGTCTTTAGATATTTTTCTACCATGTTTGATGTTGTGGTAGCAACCATAGAAGAATCCAATGATTTGGAAAAACTGACAATTGATGAGATGATGGGATCACTTCTGTCGCATGAGGAAAGAATAGACAGAAATAAGGATTCCACTTTAGAAACTTCTTTCAAAAGTCAAGTTTTTATTTCAAGAGGTCGAGGCAGAGGTATATCGAGAGGTAGAGGACGAGGTGGAAGATATAGTGGTCAAAGAGATGGTCGAGAAGAGCAGAGGTCACTATGCCCGTGATTACAGGAAGAAGATAGATGATCAAGGAAATCAAAGAGATAATGTTAGTACATAGAATACTAACTCCATGTTTCTAGCTTTCCATACCATGCATGAACCGTCTGATAATGTGTGGCTATTAGATAGTGGTTGTAGTAACCACATGAGAGGCAACAAGAATTTGGTTGCATATATGGATCTATCTGTGAAGACAAAGGTAAATTTGGGGGCTGAAAAGACTATGGATGTAGATGGAAAAGGAGTGGTCAACATTCTGACCAAGCAGAGGGAACCAAAAACAATCTCAAAGGTATATTATGTTCTTGGTCTCAAACACAATTTGATAAGTGTTGGTCAATTGACGCAAAAATGATGCAAAGTTACCTTTCGGGGACAAGAGTGGGTTATTTATGACAAACTCCCAAGAAAACATCTCATAGCAAAGGTGCATATGACGAGGAACATACTCTTTCCTCTCATTATGAATTACGGTGATTAGGTGAGTTCTTTTACAGTTTCATGTTCTAATGATTATTGGTTATGGCACTTTCGGTTTGGACACTTGCATTTTTTTGGTTTAAGATTGTTGCATCGAAAACAGATGGTTAGAGGAGTACCTCCCATCATAGAAGCTACTAGTACTTATGAGTGTTGCAACTTGGGAAAGTAACACTGTGGAAGTTTTTCAAAGGGATTTGCATACAGAGCAAGACAACCTCTTGATTTGGTGCATACAGACTTGTGTGGACCTATGACGACACAGTTGATTGGTGGAAGTTTTTACTTCCTCACTTTTATTGATGACTATAGAAGAAAGACTTAGGTTTACTTCTTGAAGCAGAAGTCTGAAACTTTTACAAAATTCAAGGAATTCAAAGCCTTAGTAGAGAACCAAAGCGATTGACAGATCAAGGTATTAAGGCAAAATCATGGAGGAGAATATGATTCGAAGGCATTCCATGAGTACTACAAACAACATGGAATCAGAGGACAGTTTATAACCAGGTACACACCACAACAGAATGGTATAGCAGAGAGAAATAATAGAACAATTCTGAATATGATAAGGAGCATGTTGAAAGGAAGAAACTTGTCTAATGAGTATTGGGCAAAAGCAGTTTCATGTGATGTTTATGTGATAAATAAATCACCTAAAAAGGGTGTGATGAACAGAGTACCAAAAAAAGCATGGTCAGGTAGTTCATGCATCATATATCATCTCAGAGTTTTTGGATGTGTATCCTATGCACATGTACCTAAGAAGATAAGAGGAAAATTAGATGATAAAAGTGAAAAATGCATATTTATTGGTTATAATGAGCAGTCAAAAGCTTACAAATTGTATAACCCTGTCACCAAGAAGACCATAATCAACAGAGATGTTGTTTTCAAAGAACAAGAGTCATGGAATGGGACCTAGAAGCAAAACATTCGATACACAAGCATCATTGTTGGAAGAGGATGATGTAGAAGAAGAGGAGCAGCAAGAACAAAGAGAGCAGACACCAAACAGAGTCACACCAACAAGGACTCCAAGATTTTCAAAGTAGCATGGATCTTCAAGTAGATCAACGATAGAGATTCTCCTAACTACCAATCAAGTGATGAATCAAACAATGGTAAGAGAACATGAGAAGTGACTTCCAGACTTTGATCGCTTAGCTTAGGGCTTAGACAGTTCTCGGATGACTCGCTCCTCAAGCCATAGGTCAAACCTGGAGGATCACGAACATTTTGGAAAACAAAAAAATATAAAATAAATAATAGCTTATGGTTGGTGTGGTCCATGTCGTAGGTGACTTTGACGGCTTAGCTAAGGCTTAGATTTCCCTGGATGATGGCTCCTCAAACCATAGGTGAAACCTGGAGGATCACAAACAACTTAAAAAAAAAAAAAATAAATAATAGAAAACCAACTCTTTTCTCAAAATATCATTTTTTAAAATAATTTATGAATAAATTTTAAAAAAATAATTCAATTATTAAAAATTCATATGTTATTGTCTTAAAGATAAGGTGAAGTGAAAAGAAATGATGTTCATATTAAATTTCTTTAAAATCAAATATTTTATATATTTATGAATTTCAAAAATTTTAATAAAAAATGCTTATTTTATTTTTTCAAACATATATATTAAAAATATATATTTTCTTATTAATATCAATAACTTTTATAAAATATTTATATTAAATATCTATACTATAATCAATATAATTAATTATAATAAATAAACATCCTAATTTGATAGGGATTTCAAAATATATTTTACATTATAAGTAAATATATAAACATTCATTAATAGATTAAATATACTATTGTTTGATTGTTTTTATAATATTTAATTTTAATTTATAATTTACAATAGAATATTTGTTTAGATGCCTTTATTTTAAAATGAGGTTTTTAGAATTAGTTTATTTTAAATTATGTGGATGGATGGATGAGATTTAATAAAAATGATATATTTTTATTAGATATTATTATTTTGGGATAACTGCATTAAGTAAGTCATTCATCTAAATTAGTGAGTTAGTGGTAACTCACTAATTTCTCATGATTTTTTAATATTCCACTTAGCATTAATTGCATCAGGTGATGCTCACAAGGATGAATAAGTGGGATTGAAACTAGTGAAATGAATCACATAGCATTCCTGGGAGGTCACTTGTAAGGCCCCAGACTTCATGAAGTGCGTTCGGGTAATGGGCGCGCCCACCGGGCGTTTGGATGGTGTTTGGGCGTCGTGCAACGTTACTGGTGGATCGTTGCACCGTAACTTCACGGGTGCGGGCGTGTAGCGATGGGCGAGCATGGGTGCGCCTTATAGCGGGCACGTTGTACTTGGTCGGCAATGTCGTTGGAAATGCGATGTTATAGGAAAAACATCACACCATAGCCGAGTTATAAAATCTACGTATTGAATTGGGTGGTCGACGCTACACCAAAGTGCAGACAACTGAACAAGGGCGTCAGACGGGTCGGCTCGGGTCCACCGAGTGACCCACGACCAAAACATAACACATATAAGTAAATGTGTGTGGATGGTTATTGGAAGGCATCCATGGATCATCCAATAGTTCAATAACAAATTCAAGGAGCATTCGAGTGAAGAAAAAGTCGAGGCTTCACCAACATCTCGTTGGTGAACACCATCACCAAGGCGGAAGGAGAAACACATTTGCGGACATAGTTGAAAGTGTCGGGGTGCAATCGTGAATGTAAATGCAGTGGTGTGGGTCGAGTCGGGCGGCAAGTGCAGCGGCACGTGCGGAACAATGCCGCAGGGCATCCACACTCCAATTCGGGTCGGACAGGGTGTTCGCAACGGCCTAAATGTTAGTTCATGAGGCGATTTGAAGAAACCAGAGATCGGATTTTGATGCGACGAAGTGCAGCAGGTGCATCTTGACAGGATGAAGCTAACCCAATAGGTGGGAAGTGATTTGGACACATGGTGTGCTTGGGGAAGAGTCTAAAATCATAGGCAGTAGGTGACCTGAGTGACCTGGCAGCAAGGTACTTGGGCATGATTGTGTAGAAATTTCCAAAGGCTAAATTTAATGATGTAAATGACTATTTTGGCTATTTTAATGATTGTCAAGAATTTTTAAGCTTGGGAAAAAGGTAAAATTGCCTTGTCAAGGAGAAAAATGGATTTTTTTGGATTGGATTGTATTTTATATACTTTTATGAAACATAATATCGGGCAGACTTATAATCAGGGAGTTTCCCCTCCCTTGAATGTTATGGGCCTCATGTGGATTTGATATTGATGTTTATGTTGTTTTAATTCCGCATAAGAACACTTTGACAGTTTAAATAAAAAGGTGTTGTGTAAGGCGTAGTTCACATACTTTAGTATTATGAAAAGAAAAAGTACGGTGGTGTCGCACCCATCTATAGCGTGGTTGAAAGACTACCAAGCTATAGGGGTGTGACAGATGGTATCAGAGCCACTGATACGACAAGATTGAAGTTGTATCCCACATTAGTTGGTATCAGAGACATTGATCCCACACCTTATTGAAGGAGATTTCAGGGATTTTATATTGAAGCAAGCAGGGACAACTTAATACAGGTTGAAGTTGAAGCTTGATTGAGAAAACATGGATACTGATGCAGGGTTGCAACAAGTATTGGAGTTTGGTACTATGGATTTGAGCAAATGTATGACCGAAGTCATGGTTGAAGCTGAACTGATGAAGAAAGAAAGTTTGAAGGCTCAAGTTGGACTTGAGAACATGATAGAACATTGGAAGGATGCAACGAAACAATATCGCAAGACTCTTGTGCAAGCGTTTGAACACTTGGAACACATTGGAGATGGGTTGATGGAGATGCAGAAAACTTTGAATGGAATATCTAGAAAAATTGCTAAAATTAAGAAGCTTGAAATGGAGATACAACAAGTTTAATAAAGGCTTCAAGAACTCTTTTCTGAAAGAGCTCACTTGAAGGAAAGAAGCACCATGTTGCAGGCTAAAGTTAAGGACATTGAAGATGAGAAAAAGAGGGACTTCCTTGATCTGAAACCTATTGGTTTGAAGAAATAAAATGCATATAATGACACACTTGGAAAAGAAGAAGACCTCACTATGATGATTGGTGCACTTCTATTGGAAGGAGTTAATCTATGTCAGATTGGGGCACTTAAGCAACATTTGAAGAGGAAGGAGCTTGAGCCAATTCAAGCAGACCCAGGATTGGATTGTTCTATGGGGTCTCATGAGAAGAAATATGTGAAAAGGACTATCAGGTTGAAGCCTAGTTTGAAAGACATGATGGAAGAAGAAATGTTGAAGAAGATTGCAGAGATAAGGCGCAAGACAAGAAGAAGGGATGATGGTGAAAGTTCCTTGGACTTGAGATTTGTGTCTACAACCATGCATGGAAAGAAGTTATATGATTTGATAGACACGGGAGCTATTCATAGCTTCCTAAGTCTAAAGGAAGCTTCATCTCTTAGGAAGAAGAAGGCTAGCATGGAGAAAGAGTTGAGTGCTTTCAAGGAAGTCAATTCAAGAATGAAAGTAGTGAATGGTGTCATGAAAGGCACACATGTGAGAGTAGGGTCATGGTTTGGGAAGATGGAATTAAGATTCATTGAAATGGATAATCATGCTATGGTGTTGGGGCGAGAATTTCTATTTGCATCACAACCCATACCAATGGTGGACCGAGACATTCTCTTAATTCTCAATGATGGAAAAACTATGATGGTTCCTATGACATGGAAAAGTCATTTGGGGTATCAACCGAGAATGGATTCATTGATCCTATATGAGAAGGACCGTATTATGGACCATAATGATATGGGGCATTGGGAACTTGGATCTATGGCTCAAACAACAAAGGAACAATGCATGTTTGATTTTGTTGGAAGAGACCTGAAACAAAGAAGGAAAGGAGCGAAGGTGACTTCACTTCTGAGTATGTAGCAAAGAAATATACTTGAGATCTTCACCGGAATGATGTGAAGAAGGAAAATTCTTCGGACATGGGACCAGGAAAGATTATGTAGGTAGAGATCCAACTGGCATTGTATAATATTGCAGATATGTTATGGGCATATATGACTTTCAATTAACGAAGGATAATCTTGGGAAACAAGGATGCACTCGAGAGGAGGTTGATGTTGTTCATGAGTAATTCAAAACTTGACATCAATCTGATACATGGGTGGATGAAAGTCAGGGAGGTAGCTTCCTGGCCCTTACTTTGAAATAAAACTTTGGGCAAAAGGGGGTGTGGTGCCTTATTGCATGAAGGACCACACCACCCTAAAAAACAAAGAGGCTTTGAACAAAGGTCCCACATGCATGGTGTTGAGCTCCAAGAATGTTCTTTCTTCCACCACATTCCACTCCATTTATTTTGTCCATTATTAATCACAGGCTCAAATGATCAATGAAATTAGTTAAAATTGCTTTAAGAATGAATATCATGACTAACTTGCTATGTTTTTATGATTTTGTCATTGTAGTACTGTTTGAACTAGATCTAGCTACAAAATGCAGACATTCTGTAGCTAGTTGTCGATTCTGTAGCTGTCTTTATGTCTACGCAGGTTCCAGGTGTCATCTTGGAGAAAAAAACATATGGGCGTATTCCACATCATTCCCTCATCATTTTTTTCTCTCCACGAAGTTTGAATGGAATTCTGTAGGCAGTTATGTACGTGGGAACTAAAACTAAGAGAGAGACTCCTAATAGGACAAGGATAGTCTAGATGTCCTTAATTCTATTACGTGACCACCATCAGAGTCCTAGTTTGGTTTTTATTTGGAAAGACAATTATCCCTAGGTTATCTCAAGACAGTTATGTAATTTTGATTATAAATATGGCTCGGGAAACCGAGGGACAAGGTTAGATTTTGTGATTGATTGCTAGATTTCAGAAGTCCGAAAACACTCTGTTTTGAAGTAATTTCTCTCTAATGCAAGAAGTATCACTTTATTGAAAGCACTGAGTCAATCTTGAAGTATATTTTGCGTGCTACTCCGGTGGTAGAGGGCCCCTGCCTCCTGAGCAGCCTTTTTTATACGGTTTAGATAAGTATTTTAGTCTCGTTTTTTTCATTTCTAGCTTAAGCACGTTTCTGAAGTTTATGTTTCATGCTTGTTTACATTGATCATCATAGCTAGACTTACTCTTATAAACTCTTCCAAAATATCATTACGATGAATAAGGCATAGCTGTGGTGTTGTAGGTTTTAGTTGCATTTCCTTTCGTTAATTATCACAGCTAGACTTACTCTTATAAACTCTTCCAAAATATCATCACGATGAATAAGGCATAGCTATGGTATTGTAGGTTTTAGTTGCTTGTTTACACTAAGTGTCACAGCCGGTCTTACTCTTACAAACTCTTCCAAAACATCATTAACAATGAATAAGAAACAACTGTGGTGTCTTAGATTCTAGTTGTATTTGCTTTCAATCTTATGTTTATGTTCAATTGCATTGAATAATACAGCCAGACTTGTTTTACAAACTCTTCCAAAATATCATTCCTATTGAACGAGATGGGCTGTAGAATTCCATAGACTAGTTGCATGTTAATTTAGTAACAACACTCCGGAGGTTGATTTCATTTAGTTCAGCTCTATCACTACATTTCAAGTTTGATAATGACATTTTAATTTAACTCTGTTCACTGTACTTCAAGTAGATTAGTAGCATTCTAGTTTAGTCTTAGCTCACTGTATTAGCATTCCAGTTTAGTTGTTATCCATTGCATTTTAAATTGTGTTAGTTGTTAAATTTAGATACCACGGTCTTCATTATTTACAAAAACTTCTTTTGTTCCAACCTCATATTAATACATAATCATCTGGACAGAAGCTAGTATCAGTCTAAGGCCTGGAGTATTTTGCAACCTTTTTACCATTTCACAAATAAGCCTTTTCTCAAGGAATATTCTAAAAAGAAACCTATAACTTTTGAGTAAGGCCTAATGGTGCTAAATTGAGTTGCAGAACAGAATTAGAAGTTAGTTTAGAGTAAAAATCTTATTGTGCTACAAATGTTCTTTTCCAAATATGTTCCAATGAACCTTTAATCATGGATGAGATGTTGTAACATTGTAAGTTGATTGTTTATTTAGGAGAACTTCATTCACACTTAACTTGTCCATTTCTCAAGCTCTTCCAACACATATTTAATGAATGAATTGGATAAGTTTAAGCTCATGTTGTGATTTATTTCCTTGCAATGAAGTCATTATCAAGCTTTGCATTTGTTGTTTGCCATTTATAGTTTAGGCTTTGTTATGTTTTAACACAACCAATAGCTTCTTTTCACCAGCATTTAGTTCTTTCCCTTTTCAAACATAAAACCATAAAACCAAAAACATTAGAAAACACTAAACACAATGTAGTGAGAAACAAATACCTAGGCACATATAGTGCACCACACTTCAGCAGTTTACCAACCCTGGTTGACAATTAATGAACTCAATTTAGGAACACTAGGTTGAGCACAAACATTTTGGCGCCGTTGCTGGGGAAGTGTAACTAGGTAGCCTTGTTTCTTAACTCCCAAAAACAATGATATGCGTAGAGAGAGAGACTCAAGGGGTAGATTCATAAGAAGCAGAAGCAGAAGTTTGATTCCTAGAACACCACTTGTTTCATCAAGACCTAGAGCCAGCACACCTCCAAATCAGACCCACATTCAATCCTTTACTGATCCTAGACTTCCAGAAGACTTAAGATCAGATATTCCATTAGAAAGACCTTCCACTTCATCCACTGAACCTGTCTTAGAAGAATATTCAAGGACCCCTGCTAGAGACACAAACTTTTCCACTTCCACAGAAGAATCAACTATGGCAGAAGAAGGGGGAGGAGGAGTCTTCAATGGAGAACACACATTATTTCGAGGGGGTAGAGGTAGAGGTAGAGGAGAAGGAGGTAGAGGAAGAGGTAGAAGAGAAATGGGAAGCTCTTTTGGGTTTCCTATAGTAGATGAAGAAACCAATATAGCTATGAAAAACATTTCACCCTCTATCCTTCCAAACTTCTATGGACTTAAAACTGAAGATCCTGAAACCTTCATATTTGAATTTGAAGTCCTATGTAGAACTTATGACTACTTACAAGATGCTCAAAAACTTAAACTATTTCCTTCAACATTGAAAGGAGCAGCATTGAAGTGGTTTATGAGTTTGATCAACAATTCTATTAGTACATGGGAAGACATGAAACAAGCATTTCTAGAGAGGTATTTGGATTATTGTATTCCAATCAATCATAAGGAGGAAGTGTTTAAGATGTTACAAAAAAAAGATGAAAACCTGGAAGATTTGTTGGAGATATTTCATTACAACACCAAAAGAGAAAAAATGAAGAACTTAGACCAAGACACCTTAAAAGATCTCTTGTTGAAGAAAATTAGGGATGAATGGTTGGATATCCTTAACATGATGGGAAAAGGGGATATATCTCAGCTCACATTACCTAAAATATCTGAGTTATGTATCAACCTTTCAAGAGGAAATCTAAAACTATGAAAGGACCAAGAGACCCTTCTCTTGCAAGGGCAAGTAAGTCTGCTTCTGGGACAGTAAGTAGGGTAGAGATAGGGCATATGCTTGATGAATTGAAATCTGACATCTTAGGGAGTCTTAGTGAACAAATAGACACCCTTAAGTTACAAAAAAAGCAAAAAGCTGAATCTGATGCTTTATCAATATTTTGTCCCAAATGTAGAAAGAATCATGCCTTGAGAGAATGTCCTTTGGATACAAAAGTTGTAGAGACCTATGTAATTTGTTCAGAAAAACATGAGACCAAGAGTTGTCCTTCACTTCCTGGTCTTAAAGCTGTCTTTCAAGAAGATACTCCTACAAGTTCCACAGAATCTCTCAATTTTGTCTCTAGAAGGCCTTGGCAAGGACCTCAAACACAAGGATTTTATGATCAAATGTATAATCAACCCCCACCAAACTGGAATTCTTGGCGGCAACCTTGTCCCCAACTTCAAAATCAATCTCAAGTTTGGGCACAAGGAGCACAAAATCCCTATGGAAGATACTCCCAGTACTATCAATATCCACCATCCTATCCACCATACCCACATTTTTCTCCTCAAAATCCTCAACAGAATCCTCAGAACCCACAACATCAAAATCAACCACTTCCATTACCATTTCCTCAGAAATCAAATCAGTTGCCTGCTCAACCCATACCAAACCCCAACAATAAAAATCCTCATAATACATACATGATAGAAGGCCAACAGTTTCCAACTTATTTAATTACTCCTCTAGACCTTAGTGATGTTCAACTTAGGTCCGGAAGAATACTTGAAAAGAGGAAACCTTCTGTGATCATACAAGAACAAGATAACTCTGAGGAAGATTCTCTACGGGAAAATAAAAGTCTTGAAGAAGACACATCTTTTCAGGACCCAAACATTGAAAAATCAAAACAAAAAGAACCAATAATTTCAACTCCTGTATTAGAGCAGCCATCAACATCCACTCCTACACCTCCCTTTCCAGAAAGATTACGAATTGATAGAGGTGTAGAAAAACAAATTATGGTGCCTAATTATGATTTCCTAGATGAGCTAAGAAATGTCTGTATTAAGATCCCATTATTACAAGCTATCAAAGAAATTCCAATTTTAGCAAAGACAATAAAGGAGTTGAGCATGAAGAAAACAAGAAAAAGAATAAGAGAAACAAAGAAAATTCAACTAGCAGGAAAAATAGCAGATATCATGATGGGTAAGATTTCTATTCCAAAGTATCTAGACCCAGGAAATCCAGTTGTTAAAATTCACATCAATGGAATTGAGATCCAAAATACACTCATTGATTTAGGAGCAGCAATCAATATCATGAGTAGATAAATCATGGATAAACTGAAACTTCCTAATCTTCTCTTTACACCCACATTATTACAATTAGCAGACAGATCTGTGATCAAACCTGATGGGGTAATAGAAGACATTCCAGTGTCCTTAGATTCTTGGGAGTACCCTATGGATTTCATGATCCTAACTCCTAAGAATAATCTAGGAGGGCATCCAATTATATTAGGAAGACCTTGGTTAGCTACAACTGATGCTTTCATTAGTTGTAGATCCAGTGATATGTACATCTCTGATGGTAGTTCAACTAAGAAATTCACTTTGTATCCTCTAGCAAGGACAATTACAGATTTAGATGATACTCAATGGATAGAGGATGAAGAAGACTTACAACCTCTCTTCACAATTTCAGAAATTAGTGAAGATAGTCAAATTCTGAATACTTTAGAAAACTTTGAATCCTCTTCGGAACATAAACATGAACAATTTCAAGAAGAATCCAACATTGAGTTTTTTTCATCAAGGCAGATGTCTCTATATTCCATGGATAAATTTGACAGCTCTACAATTGAGATATTTCCAGGAAAAACTTTAAACATAAACAAGAACCTAGAAAAATCTCAACAAGAAGAGCTAGTCAAAATTTTACAGAGACATTTTTCTGCATATGCATGGGAGTACACTGATATGAAAGGGATAAGCCCCAAGACTTGCACTCATCACATCTACATAGAGGAAAACTGAAAACCAATAAGACAACCTCAAAGACGGATGAATCCAAATCTTAGGGAGATTGTTAAAGAAGAATTGCAGAAATTGTTGAATGTCAACTTTATCTATCCTATTTCAGATAGTCAGTGGGTTTCTCCTTTGGTAATTGTGCCAAAGAAAAATGGTAAATGGAGGGTATGTATTGACTACTGAGAAATAAACAAAGCTACTCTTAAAGATCATTTTCTCCTACCTTTCATAGATCAGGTGTTAGATACCTTAGCTGGCAAAAAGTACTTTTCATTTCTAGATGGGTTTAGTGGTTATAATCAAATTCAAGTAGCACTTGAGGACCAAGACAAAACCACATTTACCTGTCCTTGGGGTACCTATGCTTACCAAGTATTGCCATTTGGATTATGCAATGCACCTGCAACATTTCAAAGGGCAGTATTAGGAATCTTTTCAGATCTAATACATGATTGTGTAGAGGTATATATGGATGATTTCACAATTTATGGAAACACATTTGAAGAAGCCTTAGAAAACTTGGAAAAAGTTTTAAAAAGATGTAAAGAAGCAAATCTTTCACTTAGTCATGAAAAGTGTTTTATGATGTTTACTGAAGGAATTGTTTTAGGACATCACATTTCAGGGGATGGGATTAGAGTTGATGAGTCAAAAGTTGAAGTCATCTCTAACTTATCTATTCCAAGTTGTCAAAAAGATGTTAGGAGTTTTCTTGGATTTATAGGATATTATCGAAGATTTATAGAAAACTTCACTAAGATAGCATCTCCACTCTTCAAATTACTTACCAAAGATTGTGAATTCAAATGGAATTCTAATTGCCAGTTAGTCTTTGAGACCCTGAAAACAAAAATTTCTAAAGCACCTATTTTAAGGGGACCTAACTAGAAGTTACCTTTTCATATTTCAACAAATGCCTCAGATACAGCTCTAGGAGCAGTATTGGGACCAAAAGACCTAATTCCTTATGCCATCTACTATACCAGTAAAAATTTGACTCCTGCAGAGTTAAACTATACAGTAACTGAAAAAGAGTTTTTAGCTGTTATTCATGCCATAAACAAATTCAGACACTATATAACAGGCTATGAAACTTTTGTTCACACAGATCATTCTGCAATTAGATACTTAATGAACAAATCAATTACTAATGGCAGAGTTATAAGATGGTTATTGCTTTTACAAGAATTCAACATTACCATTCTAAATAGGCCTGGAAAACAAAACACAGTAGCTGATTTCCTATCTAGACTCCAAAACATCAAAGATGACACTCCAGTTGAAGATAAATTTCCTGATGAATATCTTTTTGCAATTTCTACCCAAACTCCTTGGTTTGCTGACATTGCTAATTATTTAGTTTTAGGAAAATTTCCTTCAATAATGAATGCAAGAGATAAAAGAAAAATCATTTATGACAGTGCAAAATATTCATGGGTTGCTAATGAGTTGTACAAGACAGGTCCAGATTTGATCATTAGGAGATGTGTTCGGGAAGATGAGATGCCCGAGATTCTCAAAGGCATGTCATGATGAAACTTGTGGCGACACTTTGTCGATAAAAGGATAGCCTATAAGATCCTTCATTCAGGATATTATTGGCCTTCCTTGTTTAAAGATCGCTAAAGAGTATGTCAAAAGGTGTGACAGATGCCAAAGGGTAGGGAAACCTTCTCCTTCAAGTGAAATGCCATTACAACCTCAGGGTACATATTGAACCTTTTGAAAAATGGGCTTTGGATTTTGTAGGACCTATTAGTCCTCCATCAAGACAAAAGAGATATATATTAGTTTGCACCGATTATGTTACCAAATGGGTAGAGGCCAAGCCATTAATTTTTGCTACCGAAGTATCCGTAGTTAATTTTCTTTTTGAGGATATTTTTTACTCGTTTTGGTGTCTCAAGGGAAATTGTTACGGATCAAGGAGCTCAATTCACATCAAGGCTAGTGGAACAAATGATGGAGAGGTACAAAAATCGTGACACATAAAATATACTCCCTATCATCCACAAGCAAATGGTCAAGTGGAATCTACTAATAAGGTTATTGAAGGGATCCTAACAAAGACCTAGTCCATTTACGTAGAAGAGATTGGGTAGATAGGTTTTCTCGAAAGCCTTGTGGGCCTATAGAACTACATGGAGAAGCACAACAGAGTCATACTCCTTATGAACTTGTTTATGGAAAGCAAGTTTTGTTTCCCATAGAGTTCCGCATTCAAACTTTCAAAATGGCAAGTCAGCTTAGGATTTGATCTATCGAGGCACAAAAGCACGGATTGGAGCAGATTAATGAATTGGATGAGATCAGTACAAGATGCAGCTCGAGAAAACAAGTCTAGTCCAACGAAAGAAAGGACTAGATGGCATGACAAGTACATCAAGGAAAAGAAGTTCAAGGAAGGTGATCGGGCTCTCTTGTTTGATCCAAAGTTCAAAGATTTTCAAGGTAAATTTCAAAACACATTGGCTTGGGCCATATGAAATTATAAGAATTTTTGACAATGGAGCAATAAAAATCGAGACAATAGATGAAGAAGAGGTCACTTTTCTTGTGAATGGTCATAGATTGAAGTCAGTATCATAAGCCACTCTCAAGAGAAGAATTTGTCAAGAAATTCCAGGAAAGTATGATATAAAGTTAATGAAGAAGAATTTTTCTTCTTCATCAACTTAAGTGAATTTTTCTGAAGTCACTTTATTGAAAAAAAGTATAAACATGAAAACCAATCACCGATTGGCATGTTTATACGTAAAATGTGGAGTGAAAATCGTAATCTTTCTGACACTCTAGCTTTTCAAATCTGTTCTTTCTGTAAGTAGTTATTACAAAATCATAAGTGCAGATTCATTTCACTTATGGGCCATCTCATTTTCCATTTCATTCATTCATCCATACTCTATTTCATTCATTCATCCACACTTCATTCACTTCACTCCAAGCTCCACCTCATTTTCATTCCAGATTTTTAAATTTTGATGTTTTTCTGTAATTGAATAATACATATCATGAATTGCAAGCCACTTCTCATACTTCACTCCATTTCATAAGATGTGATCCATTCCACTCCATTACTCACTTCATTCATATCCCATTACACCATATTTTATTATCCATCCTCAATCATTCCATACAACATTCCACTCATGCTCCAAACCATTCCATTTCATGTTTCAAGTTCTCTATAGGTACATTCTCAATCAATCGACATCTCTGGCACCAGTACGTACATTCGTGCAGCCCAGACGACATTATGCGGCCCTGCAGAGCCCGAAAGCACCGTCTAGTAATCATTTGATCCGCAACAAAATGATCCCCGCATATCCAAGAACAAGCAAAATCAAGAAGGTTATGAAGACTCAAAAAATTAATGATTTTCAAGAGAGAACAAAGCATATGAAGATCACAAGAAAATCAAAGCAAAGGCAAAGGTATGAAATGATTATAATGACATATCATGAAAAATTTTAGCATATTTTAGTTATATATTATTCAAAAAAAGTTGTTTTAATTAATTTTGTTGATCATGCCTAACAAACCTCCTGCAAAAAATTTGGATAAAACTCTTTCTATTCCGCCATTTCAAAACCCATATCCGATCATCATTTCAAAATCTAAACAGTTAAAGTGCTGAAGTGATTGGATTAGTCACGTCACTAAGCATTTAATGATAATTTTTGAATTCGTTACAAAATATCTCCGCGATCTTTCCTTCTGTGATATCTTTCAACTCATATACATCATCCTCACCTCATTATATTCATTCCGTAACCACTCCATATCACTCTTTCTCGTAGCCAACTTTTAACCATTTCGGTCACGTGAGACGAGAGGCATCTCTGTAACAACCATTGTCACCGTGAACAGAGGAAACATTTGTGGAGAAAAAACTACTTGTTAACGACCATTCTCACCGTGAGCAGAAGACTAGTGAATTGAAGATTGAAGAAGAGTTATGGGCCTCATCGTGAGAATTTAACCAGTTGGCACTAAGTACTTGGAAGGATATCCCAAAATCAGAGAAATCTTACAACAAGCGGTGATGGTTGCAATTCCTTGAAAAATTCATGGCTTCCACAAAGAGGTTACTAAAACTTTTGCAAGATCCTTTAATGGAGCCGAGGTTGAAGTTGGAGATATTAAATTCACTGTCACTGCAGGCTTTTATTGCGGGTAAGCAACATGATTGCCTAGACAAGGAGAAAGGTGGTTTAAGCATGGAAGCGAGTATACTCAAGTCACCAGTATGGATGTCACCGTTTTTAAAAAAGGGTATCCCTAGCTCCGCATTAAAGAACAAATGGAGGAACATGTTGCTTATCTTGCAAAAAATTCATCACTTGTGAAGGTAGATATGGTACTTTCTATGTTTACCATATTCAATTGATAATGCATTTTCTAGAAGAAGAACTCAACTTGCCCTTTTTCTTGCTTCATAGTTTAAAGAAAATGGCTTCAAGTGTTCAAAAGAGAATTCAATTTCCGGAGACAACCTTATACCACCATGGTTTAGTCAAGATTTTAATTTAACATCATTTAGCAAAAATGGGATATACTTGGGATGACTTCTTGGTGAGAAATCACTTTGAGGAACCAAAGGAACCTCCACTCGAAGATAAACCTACAAAAAGAAGCAGAAAAATGGAAATCCTCCCGAAACCGAAACTCGGTAAAACAATACAAGAAAGCAAAGTGAAGAAATGATTTCTGAAAAAATTAGTTCGGATTAAGAAGCAAAGTCTTTAAGAAAGAGAGGATCATAAGAAAATTTTCCGGAGAGAAAGGAGAAGGGCCATCTCAACCGAGGAGGAGCCACAGATCGAGGGGGGATACTCAAGAAAACAAAAGTTAAACAAACCTGGAGTCATAAACATAGAAGACGAAGAAACACCTACCGAGCGGGATTTTGATGAAGAAGCTCCCTGAAATAGACCTCGCACAACAAGAAATTTACAACTATGTTGAGTCATTGGAGAGAAAAAGCTTCGGGAAAAGTAGAGACATAACCCCTAGTCCACCGCAGTCCGAAATAGATATGCTAAGAAGAGATAAGTACAAGCTAGAAGTACTTAATAGGCATATCGAGATCGAAAATGATATTTTGAGGGAGCAATTTAAACTAAAAACCAATATGAATTCAACTCGTCTCTACAAATGGACAAAGTGGAAAAGGCCAATGAAAAATTAAAAAGGAGAAACAAAAAAGTTAATCAGAGGCACTTACCAATTTAAGGTTCAAGTTAGTCATCAGTGAAGCCTAGAAGGCCTTTAACCCGCGAGCAGAAAGCGAGAAGAAGAGGGTTGGATGTTCTTGCAGAGGTCTCAGAGTTCATGGAATAGTTGCATGAGGACATGCAAGAATCTAGCAGTGGGGGTATGTTGAGCTCCAAGAATGTTCTTTCTTCCACCACATTCCACTCCATTTATTTTGTCGATTATTAATCACAGGCTCAAATTATCAATGAAATTAGTTAAAATTGCTTTAAGAATTAATATCATGACTAACTTGCTATGTTTTTATGATTTTGTCATTGTAGTACTGTTTGAACTAGATCTAGCTACGTAATGCGGACATTCCGTAGCTAGTTGCCGATTCTCAGCATTGCCTTTATGTCTACGCGGAGTTCCAGGGTGTCATCTTGGAGAAAAACACATATGGGCGTATTCCACATCATTCCCTCATCATTTTTTGCTCTCCACGAAGTTTGAACGGATTCGTAGGCAATTATGTACGTGGGAACTCAAACTAGGAGAGAGACTCCTAATAGGACAAGGACAAAGTCCCGTATGTCCTTAATTCTATTATGTGACCACCATCGTAGTCCTAGTTTGGTTTTTATTTGGAAAGACAATTATCCCTAGGTTATCTCAAGACAAGTTATGTAATTTTGATTATAAATATGGCTCGGGAAACCGAGGGACAAGGTTAAATTTTGTGATTGATTGCTAGATTTCGTAAGTCCGAAAACACTCTGTTTTGAAGTAATTTCTCTCTAATGCAAGAAGTATCACTTTATTGAAAGCACTCGAGTCAATCTTGAAGTAGATTTTGCGTGCTACTCCGGTGGTAGAGGGCCCCCCGCCTCCCTCGAGCAACCTTGTTTATACGGTTTAGATAAGTATTTTAGTCTCGTTTTTTCATTTCTAGCTTAAGCATGTTTCCGAAGTTTATGTTTCATGCTTGTTTACATTGATCATCACAAATAGAATTACTCTTATAAACTCTTCCAAAAAATCATCAAGATGAATAAGGCATAGATGTTGTGTTGTAGGTTTTAGTTGCATTTCCTTTCATTAATTATCACAGACTAGACTTACTCTTATAAACTCTTCCAAAATATCATCACGATGAATAAGGCATAACTGTGGTATTGTAGGTTTTAGTTGCTTGTTTACACTAAGTGTCACAACCCATTCTTACTCTTACAAACTCTTCCAAAACATCATTAACAACGAATAAGAAATAGTCTGTAGTGTCTTAGATTCTAGTTGTATTTGTTTTCAATCTTATGTTTATGTTCAATCCGCATTGAAATAATACAACCATACTTGTTTTACAAACTCTTCCAAAATATCATTCCTATTGAACGAGATGGACTGTAGAATTCCATAGACTAGTTGCATGTTAATTTAGTTACAACACTCCGGAGGTAGAATGCATTCAATTCAACTCGTCATTTCATTTCAAGTTTGATAATGGCTTTTTAGTTTAACACTATTCACTATACTTCAAGTAGACTAGTAACACTCTAGTTTAGTCTTAGCTCACCGTATTAACATTCCAAGTTTAGTTGCTATCCATTGCATTTTAAATTGTATTAGTTGTTAAATTTAGATACCACGGTCTTCATTATTTACGATAAACTTCTTTTTGTTCCAACCTCATATTAATACATAATCATCCGGACGAGTAAGCTAGTATCAGCCCTAAGGCTCGGAGTATTTTGCAACCTTTTTACCATTTCACAAATAAGCCTTTTCTCAAGGACTATTTTAAAAACGAAACCTATAACTTTTGAGTAAGGCCTAATGGTGCTAAATTGAGTTGCAGTAATAGAATTAGAAGTTAGTTTAGAGTAAAAATCTTATTGTGCTACAAATGTTCTTTTCCAAATATGTTCCAATGAACCTTTAATCATGGATGAGATGTTGTAACATTGTAAGTTGATTGTTTATTTAGGAGAACTTCATTCACACTTAACTTGTCCATTTCTCAAGCTCTTCCAACACATCTTTAATGAATGAATTGGATAATTTTAAGCTCATGTTGTGATTTATTTCCTTGCAATGAAGTCATTATCAAGCTTTGCATTTGTTGTTTGAAATTTATAGTTTAGGCTTTGTTGTGTTTTAACACAACCAATAGCTTCTTTTCACCAACATTTAGTTCTTTCCCTTTTCAAACATAAAACCATAAAACCAAAAAACATCGTAAAATACTAAAGACAACGTAGTGAGAAACAAATACCTAGGCACATATAGTGCACCACACTTCAAACTAGTTACCGACCCTCGGTTGTCAATTAATGAACTCAACTTAGGAACACTAGGTTGAGCACAAACACATGGATGTATAGATTTTTGGATGAATGTGTCTACCTCGATAGCACATTGGAGTAGCATCATAGGCCGCATATTGTAGATGGAATAGAGGACAAATTCATGGACCTAGATATGGCACATTGATGGATAGGAGATCTCTTACCTTTATGATGTTTGGAGGATGTGAATACTTGGAATTAAAGTGGCACATGGATTAGCATCATGGACAACATGTTGTGATGGATATGAAGCACACTTCATGGACCCAAAACATGGCACTTGGACTTTGGACAAATTCTTGATTGAGTTGATGATGTGATAAGAGCTAGAGAAAGCCTAACGGATGGCATGAGGATGTACATTCTTATGAGGAGGACATACAGCTGGGACTGATCAACTAACTTGTTCGAATCATGAGGGCTAGCAATGCTATGGAGGTGTGCTAGATGTTAGAAACATATGGATGTTTGACAGAAAGATATTATTATCAATAACTTCTTGGGTTGGAGTATCTTGGCTACAGCTTTCACATGGACATCAACAATACATTGAGAAGGAATTAATAGTTTATGCACTATTGGATGATTATAGCAGAGTTGGATTCATAGACATTGTTGGATATGTTGGAGTCATCATCACTTTGTGACGATATTGTGCACATGGATGAGACGATATATCGTGCAACGACATTTTGCAACATGAGATGCGATGATATTTCACATATGGAGTTGTGACGATGGATCGTGTGATGGAAGGATGATGTTGTCAAGGGATGAAAATTCTTTGGAGTGGTGGAGGATGTAAGGCCCTAGACTTCATGAGGTGCGTTTGGGGTAACGGGCGCGCCCACCAAGCGTTTGGATGGTGTTCAGGCATTGTGCGATGTTATGGGTGGATCATCGCACCTTAACCGCACGGGCACAGGCGTGTAGCGATGGGCGAGCACAGGCGCGTGTTATAGCGGGCGCGTCGCACTTAGCTAGTGTTGTCATTAGAAACGCGATGTTATAGGAGAAATGTCACACCGTAGCCGAATTATAAAACTGACGTATTGAGTTGGGCGGCTGACGTGTTGGAGCGTGATCAACCCTACATCAAAGTGCGGATAGCTGAATGAGGGCGTCGGACGGGTCGGCTCGGGTACCCCGAGTGACCCATGACCAAAACATAACACGTATAAGTAAATGCATGCGAATAGTTGTTGGAAGGAATCCACGGATCATCCAAGAGTTCAATAACGAATTCAAGGAGAATTCGAGCAAAGAAAAAGACGAGGCTTCACCAACATCTCGTTGGTGAATGCCATTACGAAGCGCAGAAGGAAAAATGCATTCACGTACGTAGCCGAAGGTGTCGAGGTGCGATCGTGAACATAAACACATAGGTGCGGGTCGAGTTGGGCGACAAGTGTAGCGGCGCATGCGGAACGAAAGTGCCACGGTGGCTTCGCACTATAGGTCGGGTCGGTAGGGCATCCGAAGCGGCTCGAACGTCGCTCGTAAGGCGTTCGAAAGCAACCAAAGATCGAAATTTGATGCGACGAAGTGAAGCACGTGTGTTTTGATGGGTTGGAGCTAACCCAATAGGTGGGAAGTGATTTGGACACACGGTGTGCTCGTGCGCAGTCCGAACTCATAGGCGACAATTGACCGCAGTGACCCCTAAGCAACAAGGTACTTGGGCGGGATTATGCAAAAATTTCCAAAGGTCGAAGTCAATGATGTAAATGAATGTTTTGGCTAGTTTAATGATGGTCAATAATTTGTAAGCTTGGGCAAAAGGTAAACTTGTCGTGCACAAGGAGTAAAAGGGATTTTGTTGGATTGGATTGTATTTTATATACTTTTATGAAACATAATATCGAGTAGACTTATAATCGTGGGAATAGCCCTTCCCTTGAATGTTATGGGCTTCATGTGGATTTGATATTGATGTTTATGTTGTTTTAATTCCGCATAAGAACACTTTGAAAATTCAAATAAAAAAGGTGTTGTGTAAGGTGTAGTTCACATACTTAAGTATTACGAAAAGAAAAAGTACGGTGGTGCCACACCCGTCTATAACGTGGTTGAAAGTATTCCAAGGTATAGGGGCATGACATCACCCATCTTGGGATTAATAAGTGTTTAATAAGTGTGAGATGTGAGATATTTTTTTTTCAATTTATTTTTATTGTAATTCGGTTTTTTATTAATAAAATTAAGAACATTTTTTTTTATAAAAGAAAATATAATATACATATCACATTAAAATATATAACATATAAATAATACTTATAAAATAACATCCATTTTACCATATAAATTAAATAATAATTACATAACTATCTTTAAATTTAAGTAATAAGGAGTTAAAAATTTAATATTTACAATATAACAAGTTTTTTAATCATGAATATTTACCATGAATATTATTAACTTCTAAATATATATATTTTTACAATAACATAAGCTACTACCATGGTTTTTTCAATACCATGGGCCAATACCATGGCTTATCAATACCACATGTCTAAAAACTATAACTTATTTCAAAGTCAAAATTTTTTACAAATATTTTATTTTAATTTAATTTTATATCATTTCATAATTAAATGTAAAATAAAAAAAAGTTATAATAACTTTTGAGGTATATCTAAACTGTCAATCCTCACGACTACTAAAAATATTCCCATCTAGATTAAATTGAAGTTATAATATTAAATTGAGGTTATAATTATAAATGAGAGTACTTGTATATGTGTGTGTGTGTGTAATTTATATAATATAAATAATATTATAAAGAAGAGAGAGAGGAGAGGGGAGAGAGGAGGAGAA
The DNA here is from genome assembly GCA_034641835.2 of Pinus albicaulis. NCBI lineage: Eukaryota > Viridiplantae > Streptophyta > Pinopsida > Pinales > Pinaceae > Pinus > Pinus albicaulis. Next base: position 295,910,786 of record CM076579.1, on the reverse strand, counting down.
AGGAAGGGAGAGAGATGGATTTGGATGAGGAAAGAGAGGGAGGGAACACCAAAGACATTGAGAGATAGAGGAGGAGAGAGAGAGGAAGTGAAAAGGGAGAGATGAATATGGAATGAGAGAGAGAGAGGAGACGATGGGAGAGAGAGAAAAGGAGAGGATATATATAGGTAAAGAATGGGGAAGAGAGAGGCACAAATACATAGATATGGAAGGGGGGGGGGAAGAGAAGGGGAGAATGATGGAGATAGTGATAGAGTTGGAGGGTGGAGAGAGAGGGTGTGTGTTTGTGATGGGTGTTATACAAATGGAAGTGGGAGAGAAATGGAGAGAGAGGAGAGAAAGGGGGAGAGAGAGAGATAGAGTTGGAATGGGAAGAAAGACATAGAGAAAGAAAGGTGGAGAGGAGAAGGGAGTGACAAGGGAAATATGGAGAGTCGGTGAGAGAGAGAGAGAGAGAGAGAGAGAGCTAAAGAGACAGAGGGAGACAAGGGGAAGAGAGAGAGAGATAAAAAGAGTGAGGGGGGGAGAGATAGATATATATGGAGAGACTGCAATAAGACCTTCAAAGTTATGGTCCAATTAAATGTTTGAAAATTAGTTTTTTCAATAATATTGAACAATAAATAGTTTTTTTCCAAAGTTACACATTATAACTTGCATTGGTCAATACTAAACTAATAGTGGTGAACAAGAATGGTTAGAGTATTCCCTTTCCTCAGGGCAGGATTAATAAGTGTTTTGATGTTTATCATAGATTGATTACTATTGTCATTTATAAAAACATTTAAATTATATCGTTATGTTATTTATAAAATCATTAATATATAATTCAAACATATATATATATATATATATATATATATATATATATATATATATAAAATAAAAAATAAAAAATATAAAAAAAAAAAATTATCGCACCTTATCATGTGGAATAGGTTTTGTTACAATAATGTGAGCCAATACCATGGGTTATCAATATCGTATGCCCAAAAAACTATAACTCACTTCATATGACACTTAGACATTTTTTTTAATTAATCAATTTAATCGAAAGAGAAAAAATTTATAACTACTTTGGAGACAAATCTCAACTTTGGATTTGTGTGTATTACTATGAATATTCTAGAATATTTTATAGAGGTTAAATCCCTACCACTCACCTAATAATTATTAAAAATTAAATTTAAATTTTGGAAAACCTTATTCAAAAATAGATATAAATAACCATGAGAATATTAATATTAATAAATTTTTTTAAGACTAATAAAAATTATAAAATTGATAGTCAAGTCCGGCTAGGACAATCAGGTTGGGGATGGGCCTTGTCACAGAGACGACCCATGATCAAACCTTATAGGTGTGGTTGTAAACTATGCTAAGGGGATGAGACATGCTAAAAATGTGCTCTTGTCATTTTTAAACGTAATTTATGAATAAATTTTTAAAAATAATTTAATTATTAAAAATTCATGTTTTAAGTATAACTTAAAGTGAAAAGAAATGATGTTCATATTCAATTTTTTTTTAATGATATATTTTATATATTTATGCATTCCAAAAATTTTAATAAAAAATGATTATTTTATTTTTTCAAACATATAACCAAGGATATTGATTCAATTAGGCATATGAGGGCACACAATGGCGAACTCGCAACATTAGGGCAACTTTGAGATTTTTATGGCAATTCTTAGATCGTGCAGTCTCGACCACATCTGGATATATCCAAGCACATATGCACCTCTAATCCGGCCATATTCTCGCTCGTGGACCATATATATATATAAACTTTTGGCTCGCATCTCTTTCGTATTCTTTAGCTTTGCGGCTCCCTGAATCTTTCGACTCAATGGACTGATTCGACTATACTCGTGGCTAGGGAGATATCCGGCCTCGTTGATTGGACGTCGGCCTCCTTTGTTTTGTGTAGTCGGAAGGCAATCTAAAATGGTTATATCAAAGAGTACACATTTCTTGTCTTTTTTTCTAATACATATCTATCGCTCATATATTTGTTCACAAGTATGAATAATTCACCGCATCTACCAAATATTGTCAAAGGTAGACCTAGTACAAAGCTACTCTATAGAGCCTTTATGAGTATATAGAGTCTTTAGAGAAACATAGAGCAGAAAGAGAAGTCAAGATACAAATAGAGTTAGAAGCCATGCTCGGGAAACTAAATTTACATCTCTTGAAGACAGGATCCAAAAAACAAATAGAAAATAAAATAAAATTGTTTGAGAATAAAATGGAGACAATGGAGATTAGATTACAGCGTAATAGAAAAACAAAACCAATATACGAACCAAACATCCCAACAAGGAGATGTCGATACTTTAGAAAGTCTTAAAATGAAGGACATGATTACATAACTAGAAGAAAAAAGTTAATAACAATAGTGTGTGATGTAAAATTTAGATATCAAACCCATTAAAGGAGAAATGAAAAAAATTGATAGAATTAGACCATGAGCGTAACAAAAGGACCTTGAACCTTATAAAATTTGGTTTGAAAGAGGAGGTAGACGAGGATACTTTAGCCATAGCCCGAGACAGGGTAGTTACATAATAGATTACAAATTGAAACAATGTGTCTCATAGAAGCAAGACAGATGGGGAAATTAACCGAGAATAAAGGAAGGCTAATCCGGGATAAAGTTGAGCTCTATTGACCATAAGTATGACATACCTAGTAAGACCTTAGGTCTAAAAGGAACAAGAATATTTATAAATGAAGATCTCATTCCAGAAGATCAAGCAGACTAAGAAAGGAGGTTCAAAAGGTAAAAGAAGCTAGGAAGGAAGGAAAATGGGCAATAATCCGAAATAGAAAAGCAGCCTATTTGAGATAAAAACCAAAAAATATAGTAATAAATAGCAATTCAACATGCTCTGGGATTCTTTCTTGGAACCTGTCATGGCTTTCCATGGAACAAAGGTCGTAAGCTAAGTTGGATCTCGAATGAAGTTGATATTATATTGCTAGTTGAAACTTGGGAGCATGAAGAATCTAAGGTCCCTAACATAGATGGCTTTGTACTATTATCAATCCGGAACAAGTGATCCTACCATAGAAGCATTGGGGGTATAACTTGTTACATTAGGAAGAACATCTCCCCCCATGCTAGGCTTTATAAAAAAGACACTTACAACCAATATATTTGGATAGAGATTATCGACATTAATGATAAAAAAACCTACATAGAAATCTATTATTTTTTCCCTTATCAATTCTAACTTCTATAAGAAAAATAATTTAGATAAAAATGGTCCTTACAATGGTTTAGAGAATGATATTTCTAGCCTTAGGAATGAAGGTAATATCCTCTTAATGGGTGACTTTAATGCTCGAACTTCAAGCAACCAAGATATTCATCTAAGCAATTATTCCAACCTAACTCCTCTTTGGTTAGATGAAGACCTTACTCTAGTTGGGATCGTAACAAAAGAAGCTTTGAGGATCTAGGGGAAAATTTGTTTGGGTATGAACTAGTCAAGCTTTGCAATGCTCAAGGTCTCATAATTTGCAATGGTCTAAAGAAGTGGCCCAATTCTAGCCATATGACTTGTATCCATGGGCTTGGTAGCAACAGTGGTATACTATGTTATTTCCGATATCCCTTTTATACAACGAAATAATAAATTTTGACATCTTAAACGACCACGATCCCCGATTTAGATAATAGACCTTTAATTGTAACTCTCAATTCTTTCATATATAGAGATCTCATAGAAGATAATCCTTATAGCCAAAATAACTTAATCTTTGATAGAAATAAAAATGATATTTTTCTAAATGAAATAAAAATTAATTTACTTCCTTTATCTAGTATAGACAACATAGAAGAACTCTATCATAATTTTACTACAACTCTCTCATATTCTATTAAAAAATTTCTCAATTGAAGCTTCAACTAATAAAATAAATTTAAAAAACAACCCTTGGTATGATAAAGATTGTAAAAGTGCGAGAAGAGAAATTAAGGAAGTTGTTGATGAGTCTATTAAAATTGGTAAGATAAAAATATACAAATCCCTAACTAAAAGGGAAAAAAATGCAATATATTCATAAAAGACAAGAAAATCTCTTACACCTCTCTAAGGTAGCTCCTAAGAAATTCTGGAGGGAGATTCTAACACGAAAGCCAAAAGATAATAATATAATTTATTTACATAAGACTGGAATTCCTATCTTAAAAAGCTTTATGAATCTCCAAATGTAATAGATAACTTTTGAAAACCTCCGTTCACAATGGAAGAATTTTTTCTCATTAGAAGACTAAATTTTGGGGTTAAGCTACTGGAAAATGGAAAAGCTAAGGACATTGAAGGTTACCGTGAGTAAATCTTAAAAATTGGAGGTCCCTGTCCCTCATCCCTCACATCCACAAGTTTTTTCAATGAAGCAACTAAGCAAGGGTTCCCTAAACCATGGACTCAGCACTCATTATTCCTATTTTAAACCGGGGATACAAATAACTCCTCTAATCATCTGACAATTATGATTAGCCCTCTCTTAGCCAAGTTATACGGTATTATTTTGGAAAATAAGATGAGCATATGGCTTGAAAGTGAAGGTAAGTGGGCTAAAGGCCAAGTGGGTTTTAGAAGGCAACACTCAACAAATGGACCATCTTGTTACACTTAGGATCATTATGGAGGAATGTCGTAATGATAAATCCAATCTCTTTTGTTGCTTTGTTTACTTTAGAAAGGCTTTCTCAATACGACGACTTAGAAATAACCTATGGAATATATTAGAAGAGCTAAAGGTTCATTTCGAGTTGAGAGATGCCACTATAAGGTTATACGAGAATGTAATTTCCAATTTTAAGAGCAATGAGGGTGGTCGAAAGATATTAAGTGTAATATCATAGTTAAACAAGGTTTCCCCTCTTCCCTACCCTATTTGGCATTTACATCGACAAGCTAGAATGATGTTTAGAGGAAGCAGTCGTGCTTCGCACAATCTTAGCTAGAATAGTCACCATCCTTCTTCTCTATGATGACGTATTGTTCTTCCGGAAAGGTACCCATCTAATCTTGATAAGAAAATAAGAATGCTTAAGGATTTCTACTCTACCATGGGTATGACTGCATATACAATCGACAAAATAAAAGTTATGATTATCAAATCCAAGAAGGACACTTATGCTAATTTTGTGTATGAAAATAACAACTTGGAGGAAGTGTCTTCTTACAAGTACCAAGGAATTGATATTCATCACAAGCTCAACCGGAACTATAGCATTGAGAAAAGGATTAATGGAGGGTGGAAAGCTTATTGTGGTCTTGAAAATAATTGTAAAGGAGAAAACCTTGTGATGTGGGATAAAAATAAGCTCCTCTTTGAAACTTTAATCACTCTTGTTATCTTGTATGGATGTAAGGTTTGGAGTTGCAACATCTCTAGAGAATCCCGGAGAAATATTGAGCAAATACAGAAGCATTTTATAACGTATAACCTCAAAAATTAAAATCAATACACCCTATCCTATTATCCTTATATAGAAGTGGGTCTTTCTCTATCGAGAGCCTAGCTATGACTAGGCTCCTGTTGTACAAACACAAAATCAATAACATGGAAGACCATAGACTTCCTAAGCTAGCTTTAAATTCTAGCCAAAACCATCTAAGGTTCAAACGAGGTTGGTATAAAGATACCAAGGCCCAGTTAAACCATTGGGAGATTGATCTAAAATGCCGCATTGCAAAATATTAATAACATTAAAAAATATTGTTGCTTCTAAGTTTAAAGAGAAAATGTGGTGTGAGAAAGATTTAGAGGCTAAAATAAAAATAAAATATTATAAGGAGGTCATCAACCCTACTCTAGAAGATCAAAAGTATCTCTTTGTTTTAACTAGCTCAAAGAAAAAAAATTAATATATGCAAGATTAGAACGAACTCTCATGAGCTCTATAGTGAAACAGCTTCGTTGCGCTTCCTAAAACACCATGGGTGGAAAGGATCCGCTATCTCCAGTGAGAATATGAACATTGAGGATGAAAATCACTTCCTCTTAGAGTGCATTGCGTACACCCACATTAGATCTCGCCTTTCATAATCTTTTGTTTCCAATACCCGACCTTCCTAGCCTTTTTAACATGTCAAAATTATAGTAAACCTCGGACGCTTTCTCTCCAAGCTCTTTAAGCATAGGAGTACAATTTTAAAACAAACTAAATAATTCGTTTCTTTAGGTCCGATAGACCAAAGTTTGGTCTCAATAGATGTTAACCATCATCTTTATCATTACAAAAATATATTTCCTTATTAATATTAATAAATTTTATAAAATATTTATATTACATATCTATACTATAATATCATAATAAATATAAATAATTATAATAAATAAACATCCTAATTTAATAGGGATTTCAAAATGTATTTTATATTATAAGTAAATATTTAAATATTCTATTAATAAATTAAATTATATTAATATTTAAAATAAGGTTTTTAGAATTATTTCATTTTAAATTACGTGGATGGATGAATGCGATTTAATAAAAAAAGATATATTTTTAAGTCACTTTGACATATAATGGAATCAAATTAAACTTAGTTTTAATTTTCATAGTTAATAATTTGTTCATTATTATTTTATTTCAATTATTTCAACAATAATATATATATATATAAACTTTATATTTAATATTACAAACAAAATATATAATAAAAAATAAAAATAATATATATATATATATATATATATATATATTAAAAAATTGTAAAACAATACAATTTAAATTTAATAATATCAAATTTATCAACATTAATCAACTATTTAACTTATATAACTATATTAATTAGTAAAATTTAAAAAAATTCTAAACATAATATACACATAATTCTCAAATATCTTGAAAACATTATTTTCCTTTATTGCAGCTTAAAAAAACTCAAACATTAATAGTTTATTAAAGAATCACATTATTTTTTTAAGAACTGCAGCGATTATAGATATCTTTGGTCATCTAATAAGAGTTGATTTAGGAAAAGCTTTTTTTCTTTTCTTTTTCTTTTCTCTGGGCGGTTGAATTTATAGACAAGAAATTCAACTTTGATTGTTTAATGTAGTTGATAGTATTTTTTTTTAATATTGGTTTTAGAGTTTTAAGTGCTAGTTAATGGGCAGTCATGAAGGCAATTTTCCTTGAATTCATTGGGTTAGATTTTGTTAATAATCACTGCAAACATTTTTTAACAAGCAAAAGCGCTCTCCCATTTTTTAACACGCAAAAGCGCTCCCCCATTTTTTAACACTTCAGAAGTTTTGTAGTGGCTTAAAATAGATGCATATTCACACGTTTAACACGCAAAAGCGCGCTCCCCCGTCTATTCACAACGATCACATGTACGCATCAATCCACACGGTTTCAGGTAACTATATATACGCTGCCGAATCCCGCAGCCATTCGCACCATCAAACACTCTCAGCTGAAGAAGCAACCGGTTCCGAGTTCGAATCCTTGCCCTTTCGCAGCTCTCCCTGTTTTAAAACACAAACTTTAGTGACTCCTCCGCAACATGGTTAAATCCTCTGCCAAAACAGAGCAGCTCGAGCGGACCGAAAAACTGCCAAATGAAGTCGCGGCAGTTCAAAGGAATCCAACTGAGAAAATGGGGGAAATGGGTGTCGGAAATTAGAATGCCGAATTCCAGGGCCAAAATCTGGCTGGGTTCCTACGACTCCTGGAAAAAAGCTGCTCTGCGCCTACGACTTTGCGTTGTACTGTCTAAGAGGGCCGAAATCCAATCCAAATGCAGTAGTCTAACTAACTAGAGGAATCGCTTCTAAAAATCATGAAAAATCCGATAAGATTTTTAGAAAATCTGGCAGGAATTTTTCTAAATCCATGTTATAACTATCAAAGTTTAATATTTTGGGCGTCCTACAGGTTTTTGATGTTGCTGAATCCATTTCCAATGTCAAAATCAGAATTCAAACACTGTTTTCTGCAAGATTTTTTTTAATTTTGTTGGCTCGGATTCCGGCCAATTTTGACCGTCCGGGCAATTCCTCCGGCTCGTTAGACGACTCCAATCCAAATTCAATTTTCCCGACTCCCCGCCGGAAATTCCATGCGCGCTCTGCTCTGTCGCCGCCGCGGCCAAGTTCGCCACAGAAGATTTACGGGTGCCGTCGGAAGAGGACGCGGCGTCCTCCTCTTCCTCCCCTTCGGAAGCAGAGTCCGGCATTGACAGCCAACAGATTTCTGCGGAACAGTACACCACATTCTGGGATTCGTTACTACTCGAAGATCTGGACAGTGGCGAGTCTCTAAATTTAGAGGATTTTCCTCCCTTAGATTTCTCTATGGACGATTTTGGGTTTGAGATCGAGCAGACGAAAGACTGGGGACTTTTCTAGAGAAAAAAAAATTATATACCCTCTGCAGGCGATTTTACCATTAAAGAGTGGTTAACGACTATCTTCTGTTTGAAATTTATGAGATTAGCGAGGTTTCTGAGGACTTTCTTCCATGGAAATTGATGCGTCCTTTGGGAAATTGGAAATTGCGCGACCGCTTGAAAATGGCGGTTGTAGCTTTATTTGTGTATAATTAAATGTTTATTTGTATATAATTAAATTTAACATTGAGTATTCTTTACATGTCCTTCTCACAAACTAAAATCACAGTTAAATGAAGTCTCCTTTTATTTAAAATTAAATTTAGTGATCTCCTTTTTTTGTTGCTCTTTTTTAATTATTTGTTTAATATTCATTTTCGAACCTTTTCTATTTTTAATTTAATCAGTTATTACTATTGTTCTTTTTATTTTTTATACATAATAATTTTAAATTGCTGTATAAAATCTTTGGGAGAAAATATTTATTTGGATATTACAATTTAGCTATTAAAATATACATAGGTATACAGTCTACTACTTCGAATTTAAATATAATATATTTTATAATTATTAACCGATTTTAATAAATTTTTTTAATTAAATTGAAATTATTCATTTTTATAAATATAAGTAGCATCTTTATTCGTATTAATCTATTTCATAACTAATTTTAATTTATTTCACTAAATAAAGATTTTGAGAACATATGTGCATGAGAACATATATACTGGTATATTCATTACTGTTTAATATAACGAGTGTTTTTTCATCCGAAGAAGGGGAATTTTTTTTAATTAATTTTGTTTTTTTTTAATTTTTTTCCCACCACTCTTTATTCAATAAACTTATAAAAGATATAATTTCTATCTAATATCTAAAATAATTATATACATAAAGCAAAATAATTTTAAACACTGCTTTATGATTATAAAAAAATTGAATTAAATATCAGTGAAAGATCAACGCTCAATGTTGGGTCAAATATATATATTTTTTAATAAATGAATTTAAAAATATTTCTTTTATTGATTGCAAATAAACCGTCAATATTTAGTATTTTTAAATAATTATACATTTATTTTTTAACTAAGCAAAATTAAATAATTATATACATAAAGCAAAATAATTTTAAACACTGCTTTATGATTATAAAAAATTGAATTAAAGTTCATTGAAAGAGCAACGCTCAATGTCGAGTCAAATATATATATTTTTTAATAAATGAATTTAAAAATATGTCATTTATTAATTATAAATAAACGGTCAATATTTATTATTTTTTAAATAATTATAAATATATATTTTTTTAACTTAACAAAATTATAGAAATTTTATGTTATTTTTTATTTTTTAATATAAAAAATCAAGTTTAAAAAATATTTTGTTTTTTGAGTTGAAAAAATCATATTAAAAATTGATTTATTTGTCTCTGATGAAAGTGAGAGTGGGCATAATCAACGATTTGGGGATTTGAATAATGGACTAGATTGTTTGACACTAAAGAGGGTGGTGGTAAGACCACACACGATAGTGGTATGGTGGAGCTTTATATAGTGGCAGTGGGGGGACGAGCACTTCTCTTTTCCGGCTTTCTTGCGTTGGCAATTATTCGAGCGTTTCTATCAAGCGGGAGCAAAACGAAGGGTCGTCCGTTTAGAAGGAGTTGTTGGGTTCTTATGCTTCCGCTCGAACCTCATGACGCACTAGGCAGTATGCTATTTCTCCTAATTTTTCCCCGGGGTTTGGCGATAGGTAGTTTCAAATATGATTGTAAATGGGTCATGGGATGGTTGAATCACGGGCCGGAAATGAATGAAGTCCGTGGGAGAGTTTAGGGAACGTAGTCATGTTTTTAAATTTGGAAATTTCTATTCTCGTTTTCTATCAAATTTGGAATAATGTTATCCCAAATGGGCATGGTCTCTTGTGTCAATGGGAGTCGTGTAGGAGTAGAGTTTTTCTTTGTCGTTTGGGGTTGGGAAGGATCCGAATCTTGGCGGACAGAGCCTGTTCGTGAAGCCATTATAAATGGCGGGTTTTCCGTTACTGTGTTCAGGAACCAAGTCTCGTTAAGGGTGTCAATTTATATGTGTTTTATTTGTGAAAATCCTCAATCTACTCGAGGACCACATCAACGAGGTTAAGGTGAAAATTCAAAGTGATTGGAGTAGTTTAGGCCTCAATGGCCTTCTGGTTCATATGGTGACTTCCAGTAAATGAGAAAAGCAAAGAAGTGGTTCCACTTTTAAACATCGGACGCATGGTTGTGGCGTAAATTGCTTCTCGACCGTTCGTCGCACCCCCTTCAAGATGCTTTATTAGGTGTCGGAGCACGTCCCGACAATACAATAGGCGTGGGTGGCACCAAGATAGTCCGATGGAAAAGTGGGACTTTGTCTTGGCTCGAGATTTTGACCGGGTTCGGGACCGACTCAACAACACGCGAAAAGGACATTGGTTGGGTCGACATAGTGAGGGGAAAACACGGGCAAGCGCATGACGTTGCTAGCCAATCGCAACGACAACAAATATAGGAAAACGAAGGCCAATTCTAGGGCCTCTTGCAGCCTATTCGAAAAAGGGTGGTCGACGCACCGATGCACAACCACTATAGGAGGCTATTCAAGCTATGATGTCGGCACACCTACAGGAGTGAAGCATCTCGATAAAAATGTGGGAGGCGCATCTCGAACCGTCGTGCGATGGAGGAGGTTAAGGTGGAGGACGCGGCAAGATCTTATCTTCGAATTCGTGCAACACTTGAGGATGCCCGACTTAGTACAAGCACACGCGTGCATCCGTACTAGATGATGAAGAGCTTGGTGGGTTGAGCTATAATGTATCATATGGGGCAGTGTCAGTGGAACCAAACCCGCGACTTTCGAAAAATCAAAAAGAGTTGCAGCTGATCCGTGTTCGTATTCAACATCAAAACAAACACCTTGGTTGCATAGAGGGGCATGTCCAAAGACTTATCCAATATAGAGCTACCAGGGTTAGGTGCTCATGACCCGACGCTAGTGGAGTCTTCGTATAAAATGGTGTCTTTATGCTTACAATTTTTGAAATTTTGTTAATTTTTGTTAAATTGTATATGTCCATTATTATAGTAATATGACAAAAATATAGGAAGAAACCGGTTGTTAGATTTACATGTTTAGATATCCTCGAAAGACGGACTTAAAACTTACGATTTTGGATGGCCTATAATGTGTTTCGATGGCCAACAACCCGGTTTCCCCACAGGGAAGGTTGCGGTCACCGAACGTCCTCTATATGAGTGCAAATATGCTTTTCAATTAATTGAATGAATGAAGGAGGTCTTACTCAACTTACAAAAAAAAATGATTTATTTGATTGATCTATAACTAGCACATATGCACACGCACGCACACACACACAAAGATAACGGTATTACTTTAAAATTACATAAAAATTCATAATGTTAATGGTTTCAATATTTCTCATGAGAAATTAGATCTATTGACTAATAATTTAAGAGAAAATATATCAAAATAAAGTAATTACGTCGTAAGGTGTTCCCTATGAGAAGAACTTTCCCACTCGATACTCTATCTTAATGTGCACCGTCATATTCAATGTTATACGACCGAAAGTTTTTTCACCATTAGATCCCACTGCTTTAACTATCAACTAAATATTGCGGATCTCACTACTTTAACTACCAATTGAATTTTGATTTGTGCAATGACTCACCTTGTTCATCTATATTATAATCCATGAACATATTGCAAGTAACTTGTTGATATTTCCGTCATTTTGTTCTCCTCACCATGGTGCTCTTCGTAGTTTTTCCCTCTTAAATGTACTCAAGCACCGTTTGTTCAATTTATAAACATCTTGTGTGCCAATATTTGTTGTCATTTTGGCACATAGTTTGTTGTATAAAGGTCTTGTCTCCCGAACGTTTAAATTTTATTTTAGAATTTGTGAACATTTATACATAGGGTCGTAAGTTTTAGCTTAATTGATGATGGTTTGTTAAGTGCATTTTGTGAAAGAGATGTGTCAACATATGATGCATGTTACGACAGCCCAGCCCTTAGCCAACGCCGAAACCCTACCAAGAGGGCTAAATTTTCATAACTCAATTAAAAATTTGCACCCACTAAACTAGTATTTATGTACTCGTTGCAAAGTCGTGTCAAATGAATTAATATTGAATCTCTCCTATTTCTACTCATGAATGCCCTTGTATATTTCAAAACACATCAGCTTTTATGAGAAGAACCCCAAGATTTAAAAGAAACCGCAAAAAAGTATATTGAGTATTTGGTAAGTGATGAGAAAATCCACACCATGTTAGATGATGTAGGTTGTGAATGGCCTATTGCATGGTGGTACAATTGTTGTGACAAAGCCTCGAAACAAGGATTGGGATGGAGATGGAGAGGGATCTCGAGCAAGAAAAAATTGGGTTCGGGCTTCAATTGAATTATTATTCAAAAAAAAGTTAACGTGAAATCAAATAATGCAATAGGGCTTGAAAGTGTCGAACAACCTTTGTAACGAAGTTATCTTTACCGTAAAATTTTCCTAATTTTTAGAGAGGTTAGTCTCCTTTCCCCACTCAAAGATATGAAAGTTTCATCTTTTTCGTATCCTCAAAAACTTAAAATTTGCATATCTCTAGCAATGATTATCAATGAGCACCTTGACCTGCATTTGTTTTAGTTTTTGGGAGAACTTTGGATTTTTCAAAATATGTATAATTTTTTGAAAATTTAAGATTGATTTTTTCACAAGCATGCATGACTTTTTGAAATTTCAAATTTATGTTTTAAAATTTTAAATTGTTTTTTAAGTTGATATTAATTTTTTTACATAATTTTTCAAAATATGTATTTCAATTTATGTTTATCTTTTAAAAAAATTATTTTTTTCATATTTTTTTTGTTTCTTAAAGTGATTTAAATTGATCAAAAATAACATCAAACTTGATTAAAAAATTTAATTAATAAACCTATAAAAATTCATATATCTTCTTTCTTAGCTTTAAAGATTTTTTTAATTATCGTGAAAGTTATATATCTTCTTTCTTAGCTTTAGAGATTTTTTTTAATTATCGTGAAAGTATATTTGAGCCAACAAAACATAATTTGCTTTTATTTTTACATTTTAATAACCCAAGAATCTCAAGAATTCACAAATAATACACAAACAATGTTGTATAAATGTTCCATTTTAATTAATAACGAGGGATAAAATATTTGCTTTTGCTTTAACATCTCTCGGTGGTATTGGTACAAGTTAGGTAGGTTTCATTGTGGAACAAGTTGTGACTGGGGTTTGAACCATATCCATCACGAATGCATACCAAAAATGAGTTGTTACTTTGATGAACACATAGGTTTCATATGTTTTTTCAACATAATAAACTTAGGATGAGATAGAATGCAGATGCTTTTTTACTTTTGCTAAAATAATTAATTAGGTTGGATGAGACAAAAATAAATACATGATGCGGAATTAGTAGAATAGATTGTATTGATGGTTTAAAGGAATTAATAGAATAGATTGTATTGATGGTGTCAACCAAAAATTACATATTAGAAAAAACCAAAATACACTCTGTATTGTCATCTTTTTTGGGAAATCTTGAATGGGTATCCATCAATTATAATTATATATGGAATGTTAATAATTATTGAAAAGACCGGCTTACATCACCATTTATTGAATAATCGACAACAACCAAAGATTATTGTAATTTATTGTCCCACTTATAACTTTTAACGCACTTTGTAGAACTAAGTAGAGTAATCTATTGGTTGATAATTATCTTCACAACCATTCAAAAAAGTGTTCTCCACAAATCATCATTTTAGAATAAGGTCTTGGGCTATAAAATAAATATACAATTCCAAAGTAAATATATGTAATTTTAAATCTTTATTATTAATCAACGAGTAATAGATGATATCAAAATCTTAATAGTTGACTTTCTGTAGCTAATTATTGAGCCGAGAGGCACTCTACAATCCACTATAGGATAGATATGTATCAATTAAATGTAAGATGTGAGATATTTTTTAAATTCAATTTTTTTATATTGTAATTTGGTTTTTTATTAATAAAATTAAGAACAAATTTTTAGATAAAAAGAAAATATAATATACATATCGCATTAAAATATATAACATATATATAGTAATTATAAATTAACATCCATTTTACCATATAAATTAAAGTAATGATTCCATAACCATCTTTAAATTTAAGTAATAAAGTCGATAAAAATTTAATATTTACATTATAACAAGATTTTTTAATCATGAATATTTACCATGAATATTATTAACTTTTAAATATATTTTTTACAATACCATGGGCTAATACCATGGTTTTTCAATACCATGGGCCATCTAGGTTTTGGATTATTATGTTATGAATCTAGGATTTTAATTATTCTCTTACAATACCATGGGCCAATACCATAGATTATCAATACTGCACATGTCGAAAAACTATAACTTATTTTAAAATCAAAATATTTTACAAATATTTTATTTTAATTTAATTTTTATACATTTCATAATTATATTATATGTAAAAGCAAAAAGGTTATAATTACTTTTGAAGTATATCTAAACCCTCTATCCTCGTGACTACTAAAAAAATATTCCCATAGAGATTAAATTGAGGTTATAATAAATTAACAATGAGAATACTTTTTATATATACATATGTGATATTTATATAATATAAATAATATTATAAACGAGAGAGGGGAGAGAGGAAGCTAGAGAGATGGATTTGGAGGAGGAAAGAGAGCAAGGGAACACCAAAGACATTGAGAGATAGAGGTGGAGAGAGAGAGAGTGAAAAGGGAGAGATGAAGATGGAATGAGAGAGCGAGGAAGAGACGAGGGGAGAGAGAGAAAAAGGGAGAGGATAGAGATAGGGAAAGAAGGGGAAGATAGAGGAACAAAGACATAGATATGGAGGGGGGAGAGAAGGGGAGAGGGAAGGAGATAGTGAAAGAGTTGGAGGGTGGAGAGAGAGAGAGTAGTGTGTATGATGTGGGGGGATATACAGATGGAGGTGGGAGTGAAAGGGAGAGAGAGGAAGGAAGAGAGAGGAGGAGAGAGAGGGGGAGAAAGAGATAGAGCGAAGGGGAAGAAAACATAGAGAAAGAAAGGTGGAGAGGGAAAGAGGGTGACAAGGGACAAATGGAGAGACACCGAGGGAGAGAGAGAGAGAGATATGGAGAGACCGCAATAAGACCTTCAAAGTTATGTCCAATCAAATGTTTGAAAATTAATTTTTTCAATAATATTGAAAAATAAATAGTCAAAGTTAAACATTATAACTTGCATTGATCAATACTAAATTAATAATGGTCAACAGAATTGTTAGAGTATGCCCTTGGAAAGGATTAATAAGTGTTTTAATGATTATCATAGATCGATGGCTATCATAATTTATTAACCATTTATATAATATTATTATGCTAGTTACAAAAAAATTAATATATAAGTTACAAACATATATACATTTAAGAAAAAACAAAGAACAAGAGATTTACCCCCACCTTACCATGTGGATTCTTAATATGTAAATAGGTTTTGTTACAATACTACTAGTCAACTATACTCGTTTATCAAATATCCTATGCCCAAAAAAACTATAACTCACTTCATATGACACTTAGACATTTTTTTTAACAATCAATTTAATCAAAAGAGAAAAAATGATATATCTACTTTGGAGACAAATCTCAACTTTTGATTTGTGTATATTACTATGAATATTCTAGAATATTTTATGGAGGTTAAATCCCTACCATTCACTTAATAATTATTAATAAATAAAAAAATTATAAAATAGATTGTATCCTCAGGACAACCGGTCGAGGATGGGCATTATCAAGAAGGCGACTCAACATCAAACTCACGGGGGATGGTTGTGCCTTTGCTAGGGGGATGAGACATGCTAAAAAATCCAGCTATTTATGGTTGGTGTTGCTAAAATAGCTCATTAACTCTCACATGGAGATTTAACTATATTTAGAGAGTCATTTAAGTGAGCGTTGAGTAAGTTGAAGTTATGTGATAGATGAATTTGTTAAGTGTGTGAATGTCAAGCGAGTTGTTAGTCAAAAAGGATAAATAATTCTTCACAATGGATTTATTGTATTAACTAAGATTGAAGTTCATGTGATTAATAGAAGAGCCGGCAGCCTCACATGTATTTCTGTGTGAATTACTTGTGTTACTTTGTGTCTCTATATCCTCTTTCTTTCCAACAAATTGGTATTCGAAACAGAAAATATCACAAGATTTATGGGGCGTATGGAGCTAGTGAGAAAAGAGCCAATAGCGAAGACCGACAAATGGGCAAAATCGATAGACAGTTAAGGAGTGCGCAGTCCACATGTTTTTAGTGCAAAAAGCACACAACTTCCGCACTTTATTAATACAAAAATGTGCAACAATTGTGAAACTTAATGAAAATTCAGCCTTTTGCGCGGTTAATTGGTTTTGGGGGTGCGCAATTGGGTTTAGAATTTTGAAACGCCGACAACCGTGTTGAAAAAAGGTCAAACAAGGTTAGTTTTAAAAGGAAGGATTATTAAATTTTGAGAGCTCATTCCTTTTGTTTTATATTAAACCCTATACGTCACACCTTTTCATACGTCATGCCTTTTCAAAAGAGAGGCGACTAAAAAATTTAAAGATTTTATATTTTTTAACATTAAGAGGTCACCTTATTGTTTTAAGGAGGTATAAAAGGATTTTTGAAAAGAGAGCTTATTATAAAAAGGTTTTTTATATATAATTTATTTTTATAAAATATCTATTATATAAAAATAAATAAATTAGGGTTTTTATTGAAAGGGATTTTTCTATTGAAATAGAGCTTTGTAAAGCTCATAAAAGGAGAAATTTCTAGGGTTTTATAAGAACATACTCGAAGAAATATGGCAACGCCGAGTTTCGTACCACAACTTCCTTCTTTCAGAGGGAAATATTATTATGTGTGGGCCATTAAGATTGAGACCATGTTAAAAGCACATAATGTTTGGGATCAGTGTCAAGTTTGGGTTTGCAAAACCTCATAATGAAGTAGAAGAACAATGGAACAATGGAAGAAAGAGAAAAGAAAGAATGCACAAGCATTGTTTATCTAGCAGGAGGCGTAAGCAAAATTTCAGAAGATTGTGATCATGTCTTCAAGAAAGGAAGCATGGGAAACTTTGGCAAAAATCTATCAAGGTATAAACACCGTTACCGATGAAATAGGTAACCACATTGTTACCTACTTTTTTTCGTAGCATAAAAGTACCCGATATTGAAAAGTGGTGATGCGTAATCACCCCTTTTTTTTGTGCACATTTTTCGACACTCTAATATTTTTATCGATGAAGTATGAATATTTGTTTTAAAATGCTAGTGATTTTCATGCTAATTTTGAAACGTATTGATGCGAAAAGATCAACTTTTTTTTAGAGCGGTGATTTTCATGCTAATTTTGAAATGTATTGATGCGAAAAGATCAACCTTTTTTTTAGAGTGGTGATTTTCATGTTCTTAATAAAACACAAAACTTAGATAAAAATATATATATAAAACCAATAAAAATGTAAAAAACAAAATTAACTCGTTATATATATATATATATATATATATATATATATATATATATATTCGAAAAATTATATCAAAAGAAATGACAAAAATTTGAAAAAAACACATAATTTAAAGAAAAAACAAAAAATTAACCAAAAAAATTATCAAAAACATTTTTTTCTAAGTTCTTACATATAATTATTAAATAGAAAATTTAAAAAATAATTAAAATTACAAAATTAAAATTTAGATTAAAATTAATAATAATAAGAAAAAAATACAAATTTTTAAAAATTAACAAAAAGCAAAGTACAAAAAACAAAAATTAAAATTAAAAAGAAAAATTAAAATAAAAAAGACTACCATTAAAAAACAAAAAAAATGAAAAATCCACGTGCAAATAATTAAAAAACAAATATCCATAAATTTACTATTTTTTTTAAATGAAACAATTTATAAATTTAAAAAATGAAAAACTAAATAAACGAAAAAGATTATATTAAATTAAATTAAAATTTAATAAATTTAATAAATAAATTTAAAATTTAAAAAAAATCAATCTAAAAAAATATTAATTAATTAATTTTTTGAAATAAAAATAAAATAAAATAAAATTAAAATTAAAAATTAAAAAATAAAAAAAATTAAAAAACAAAAAAGAAAAGAATAAAAATTAAAAAAGAAAAGAAAAGAAAAAGAAATAAAGAATAAAGAATTTTTTTGATCGTGGTGGCCCCGCCACCGTCTCCTGCCGCGAGAGGCCGATTGGCGGTGCCACCATGATTATTTTTACTTTTATTTATTTATTTATTTATTTTTAATATATAATTTATTTATTTATTATTATTATTATTTTTAAATTATTTATCATTATTATTATTATTATTTTTAAATTTATTATTATTATTAATATTATTATTATTTTAAAATTATTTATTCATTTATTTATTTTAATTTAATTTTTACATTTGAAATTTATTTTTTTTAAATTTTTTTGTTTTTTTTTAATTTTAAATTTTTAAATTTTGTTAATAATTTTTATTAAATTTTGTAATTTTTTTATTTAATTGATTTTTATTTTTTTATTTTTTTTCTATATATATATATATATATATATATATATATATATATATATATATATATTAAATTTTATGTTTAATTTTTCATTTAATTTTTTAAAATTTAATAAATTTTGTATTTCTTTATTTAATTTATTTGAATTTAATATTTTTTTTCAAATTTTTTTATTATTATAATTACATAAAAATTTTATATATATATTTCAATTAAAATTGTGTATTTAAATTAGATTTTATTTATTTATTTAATTAATTAATTTCTAAACTTAATATTTTCGAATTATTAATTTCTTTTTTCAATTTTTTACTTTTAATTGATTTTTAAAGTTTTTTTAACTTTTTATTTTATTTTATTTTATAATTTCAAAATTTATTTGTTTATTCATTCACTTATTTATTTTAATTTAATTTTTTTATTTTAATATTAACATAAATTTAATAAATATATATATATATATATATATATATATATATATATATATAATATATATATATAAATATATATAAATTTATTTGTTTTTTTAATATATATATTTTTTTAAATTTAATATTTTTTATTGTATTTTTATTTTCTATTAATTTTTCATTTTTTTACTTTTTAATTTAAATAACGGTAAGTTTTAAATTTATTAAAATTTAATATATTTCTTTAAAATTAATTTTTGATTTTAATAACATAAATTTAATTTCTATATTTTATTTTTTATAATAAATTAATATTTTTATTTTGTTTTTATTTTATATTTCTATATATATTTTGAAATTTTAAGCTTTACAATGTTTTTATTTTAGGAATTTATTTTTTTTCTTAAATTTTAGGTTTTTTTTAATGTTTGAATTTTTATTTTTATTTTTATTTTTTTATTCTTATATATTTTTAAATTTTATGTTTTAAAATGTTTTTATTTTTTAAATTTATTTTTTTCTTAAATTTTGGGTAATGTTTAAATTTTTAAAAATTGGAAAAATGTTATTTCTATTTTTTAAAAATGTCAAAAATATGACACATGTTATTTCAAAGATCAACCGGTTTTGTTTTCGAGGGTGTTTTTCATTCTTTTTTTTCAAGAAACAAATTTGTTTTTAGCATAATTTTATAAAATGTTGAAATTTGACCTTAAAACCAAGTGCGTTCGGGAATACATTTTTTTTTGTTTTTTGGGGTGTTTTTTCATGTTTTTTGAGTCTTTTTTTGAGCTAGAGTTCCTGCTTTGAGGTCAAGTTCCTATTTCATCTGAGAATAAATGTTTATATCCAAAGTCAATATTGTTAAATATCGAATACTATGAGATATTTTGAAAGTCCTAGATGAAGGAGACAAAAAGACATTGATTCTTTCGTGAATCGAGTCATGTTTGTCATAAATCGCTAAAAATTTATGGTGAAGAAATTAAAGACCAACGTGTTGATTGGAGAAGGTCCTTAGATCTTTGTCTACCAAGTTTGATGTTGTGAGTAGTAGTCAGAAGAAGCCAAGGATTTGGAAAAATTGATGCCCGATGAATTGATGGGATCACTTCTATCGCATGAAGTAAGGATAGACAGAATAAAGATTCCACTTTAGAAACTCGCTTTTCAAAAGTCAAGTGTCTATTTCAAGAGGTCGATGCAGTAGGTAAATCAAGAGATAGAGGACGAGTGGAAGATATAGTGGTAAAAGAGATGGCCGAGAATAACATCAACATGAAAGTGGAAGCAACAACAGGCTTTAACAATAACCAAAGGTTTGAAAATCAAAGGTGATATTTTATTATTACAATAAATTTGGTCACTATGTCTCGTGAATGCAGAAGAAGATAGTTGATCAAGGAAATCAAAGAGCTAATGTTAGTACATAGAATACTAACTCCATGTTTCTATCTTTCCATACCATGCATGAACTCGTCCGATAATGTGTGTCTATTGGGACCGTGGTTATAGTAACCACCCGACATGCAACAAGAATTTGGTTGCAAATATGGATCAATCCGTGAAGGCACGAGGTAAATTTGGGGACCGACAAGACTATGGATGTAGATGGAAAATGAGTGGTCACCATTCTCGACCTGCCAGGGGAGCCAAGACAATCTCGCAGGTATATTATGTTCCCGCTCTTAAACACAACTTGATAAGTAAGTTGGTCAACCGACACTCGAAAGGATACAAAGTTATCTTCGTGTGTGATAAGAGTGTGATATTGATGAAAAACCCCCAAGCAAGCGCAAATGATATAAAAAGGTGTATATGACGAGGAACATACTTTTCCTCTAATTATGAATTACGTTGATCAGCGCGCTTCTTTTACGTATCCGCATGTTCTAATGATAATTGGTTATGGCACTTTCGGCTTGGACACTTGCATTTTTTTGGTTTTAAGATTGTTGCAAAGAGAAATCGTATGGTCGCAGAATTACCTCCCATCAAAGAACCTCGCTAGTACTTGCGAGTGTCGTACTTCGAGAAAGCAACAACATGGAAGTTTTCCAAAGGTAGTTGCACGTAGCAAGCCAACCTCTTAAGTTCGTGCATACAGACTTGTGTGGACCTATGAGGACATAGTCGATTAGTGGAAGTTGTTACTTCCTTACTTTTATTGATGACTATAGTGTAAATACTTGGGTTTACTCGAAGAATACGTATGAAACCTTTGCAAAGTTCAAGGAATTCAAAGCCTTAGTAGATAACCAAAGTGATTGAGAAATCCAGGTATTAAGGGGTGAAAAGTGTGAAGTTGTTACACTTTTTGCCCTTTTTTTGAGAAAAAAACTTTCATCAGCTCTTCAACTTTCTACAAGCTAAAACAATTTTTCTCGTTTAGAATTTCATTTTTGTGATAAAAATAAAAGTTGTCGTAAATTTTGTTAGCTTTCTATTACTTATTTTTTGGATTTTTTTTATACACATTTGTTATGTCAACTTAGCGTTTCTTTGAGTGTGCGTAACAATCAACGGATTCATAAGAAGTCATATTAATATGCAATGTTGTATTCTCTGAAAATTTGTGCTTTTTGAGAAACAAAATGTGTTACAACAATCTAGACAAAGTCTACCTCGCCTCGCCATATTTACAAAGCCAATGGATGCATATCATAATTACTAGAATTTTTTTGAACTCGGTCTAATATGAAAAAACTCGCATATTTTGAATATGTTTCTGCGACGCAAGAAATTTCTTAACATATAAGTTATAAACTAAAAATATAAAAGCTACCCATTAGAAACAACTACCCAATGTAATGTACGATAATTTTTTCAATTTTTTTTACAATGTATTTTAGAAGATACGAAAAATTTTGATTTCAACGAATCACAATGACCTTTAGAAATTGTTTCGTATCCGTTTTATTACAAAATTAATTAAAATCAAGAAATATTTATGAAATTCTATGAAAGTTATATTTCTTGAAAGTAGATTCAATTCTCGAAAATGTCTTTGTTTTGGTTCCGACACTTAATTCAAAATGTTTCATGAAGTTTAGTCAATCCAAAGTTGCGAAACGTATTCAGCTTGGCTCGCATAACCGTGCTGCGTTAGTTCACTCTCGAACTATTTTTTTGCGTTGACTCGCACGTTAAATCAAACAACAAAGTAGTTCCCGCCGAACTATTTATTAATAGTTCAAATTTTCCGAACTATTTATTAATAGTTCGGCCGAAATTTTACTTAACTTCTCCGTCACGGAAAGTACCGCCCAACCCCTCCAAAAAAACATTTCCTAGCGATATAAATTATTGCGAAACCATTCATTATTTTCGCACTTTTGGTCCGATTTTACAAAAAGTCTTGATTTGATTTTGCAAAGAATTGTTTTGGGTATAAGGACTTTTTCTTGGAAGTACATTCAAAGGACTTTTCTTTGAGACACATTATTTTCGTACATTTGATTTGATTTTTGCAAGGAATTTTTTTGGGTTTAAAGAATTTTCTCGGGAGGTACATTCAAAAGACATTTCTTGGAGGTATGTGATACATTTTTTGGCTCTTTTTTTTATTATTATAATTTTTTTTCAAGTATGGATTTGGGATTAATTTCGAAAGGACATTTTTTTTGTCTTGGGTTGAAGTAAATCTTTTATAATGATTTTTTAAAATGAATTTTTTGGTAACTTTTTAAATGAAATTTTTTTGTAGGACTTGGAAGGCAATATTTTGAACTTCGTTTCATTTTTATAAGACATTTTTTTCTTGAATTTTTTAAAGTAAGTGTTTTGGATTGGAGTATGTATTTTTTGCAAAAAATTTAAAATGAGTAATTAAATCTTTTTTGTGATGTTTTTATTAATTGAGTTTTTGTCTAAATTTTTTGAAGGAAATTTTTTGAACTTCATTCTCTATTATCATGGGAAATCGAAGAAATTGTATGAGAAAATATGATCGAAAAAGAGACCCCCCGAGGAACGTAGAGAAGAGACGAGACAATATCGCAAAAGAAAGATAGAAGCATTCTCAAATATTGAAGGGGGAAAATCAACCTCAACTAGAAGTTGAAACATGTATGTAAATATAAATATTATGATTTTGATATATTTAAAATTTTCCTAGTGTAAAATGTGAAGCTTAATTTTTATTTGATGAACTAATTTGAAAAATATTTTTCAATGTAAACATAGAGAGATATTCCTCAAAACATTGATGATGAGATACAAAATTTTGAAAGAGAAAGTGAAAGAAATATTGAACCAATGATTGAAGATGGTGAAATGATGAAAGAAATTCAAGTGAAGAAATTGAATCACAAGGTAGGTATATATATATATATATATATATATATATATATATATATATATATATGTTGAACACATGCACGTATTATTGAAATTATATATATATTTATTAATTTAGTTATTTATTGAATATGTAAACTTATTATGTACTATTCATTCGAATATGTACAGATGAAATCAATGTCGATGACGAGATGTTAGAAAATGTTGAAACTCACACATATGGAGATAAAAAAGCTGACCATTATATACTATATCGTGTTAACCACATTTTTTGTAAAGTATTTTATAAAGGAAAATGTGACAGCTCAAGCTCAAATGTTGAAAGGTCTCCTATCATTAAGGAAATTAAAAGAAGCTACGACTTTATTGGGTATTCAAAAATCAACCAAAGATTATGAAGGAAAATGTGATACAAAATATAAATAGTGCTATAAATTCAATGAAAAGATCTAGATAGTAAAAATGTTTCTACATGGTACGTAGAGAAATACATAGGCATGGTTTCATCAAGTACTAAAGAGAATCGCTCGTAAAATATATGGCACCAGCATTAGAACCTCGCGAAAAACTTTGCATAAACATCGGAAATTTCGGTTGCAAATAGATGTAAATGATGAACTTGTTTGTTGGAGAGCTATTTGTAGGCAACCATATAAAGATAGACTTGGAGAAAATGTTAAAAAAATAATATATGAATATTGTAAGAACACTACAGAGCCACCATCAGAAAGGCACGTGATGCGAAGAAGAATAGCACGAAATCGCTATGAAGAATATCAAAAACATTTTTTGGAAACCACTTAGATAGAGTTGTTCAACAAGTTCAAATAAGAGAATCGTGAAATTAATGTTTCAATCGCTGCTTTTTGTTCAACAAAAAACCATGGTATGTAAAACCTATCACCGTACGCGACACTTGTTGTTGTCGTTATTATGTGGAATTTGAGTTATATTATGACACATTCCTTGATTTTTGCAGAACATTTTGAAGGATACACCTCCTCCTTCCACTATCCGTAATTTTATATCTCAAATTCTATGTGAAAGAGAAAGTGATGAACTATTTTACGAAAAGAAATGTGTTATGGTAAAAATGCGATGATTGTGGAAATTTGACTAAATTTCAAAACAAATATCGTACCGATATAAATGATCAATCATTATCCAACATAAAAGTGAAATGGAAGAGATATGAATATATCCATACATCGATTCAAAGTGCAAAAAGTGTTAAAAGAATTGAATTACGAGAAAGACAAATTTCTTGTGATAGAATTTTCTGAGAAAGTTTGAGTGCGTAAATTTACAAATGCACCAAGCATTCCCATAGAGCTCGATGGAAAGATTTTCAATTCAAAAAATCCCGTGAAATTTTTCCACCAGACCATCGTACAATAATTGATTTTGCAGAAAACTACACATTTGTTCCGCAAAAAAAGAAATTTAGAGTGAATACTATCATTCTCGACCAAGTCTCCATGCTCATCCATATTCTATATAGACATGCTCGAACAAAACGTCGATCATATAGAAAGCACCGTTGAAAATCGACATATTATTAAAGAATATCACTTTTATATTAGTGACAATCGTACACATGATACATATTTTGTACAACATTGTTTTGAAAAAATTTATGATTCCTTGAAAAATCATGGAATAACATTCAATGAACATTGGATATGGTCAAACGCGATACCAGGACAATTCAAATCGCACGATCATTATTTTGGTTGTGTTGTCTTCAAAAGAAAACCTCGCATTAAACATCGTTGGAATTTCTTTGAGACTCGGCCATGGAAAATGAGAACATGATGGTGCAGAAGCATGCATAAAAATCGAGCACTTCGAAGATATCAAATGAACCCCTCTCGCAAGCCGACTTGTGGACGCGAAAGAAGTTGTTCAATGGTGCATCGATGCTCTAAGCCATGAGACTAACCGATCAAGGGAAGTGCGAAGGTACATTCAATTTAATTTTTATTGAATATCTAATTAAATAAATAATGTACATTTATCACAATGATTATCTTTTTGATTGTATTTTGATATCATATTTACATTATTCTTTAAATTTTCCATATAAAGGTTTTTTTTGGCATATTGGGATCGAAGACGTAGATAGATCAATTGGAAATGACGTTGAAAACAATAAAAAGGGACTCGAAAATTGCATTCAATTAAAACAAAGTCGGCCCGTAAATGTGTTTGCATTTGATAAAAGAAAATATTCTTGTTTTTGTCCCGTTTGCATAGACAACATAAAATCTAATGACATTTCAGAAAACAAAATGTATGTAAAAGATTGGAAACATACGTAGCTAAATACAAAGGGCAAAATGTCCGTTGCAATGTTTGAAGAAATGCATCAGAGGAGACTAAAATATCATCTTATGGTTATCGAGTTTCTATATTGTTAGAGAAGGTAACATTTGAATTGCTTTCTAATGATAAAGATCTAGAAATAAATTTGAGTATGTATAATTTTATCAAGTTTGTTTTATTTTACAGGAGATGTCTTTGTTGTAATTTCACCTACTAACAACGATGAAAATGTGAAGTATTATTTGATGCGTTGCACCGAACGAAAAATGAAATTATTAGAAGATTATAATGATCATGGATTTCCATATGAAAGAGAATCTATTATACTAAAAGGTTATTTTATCGACAAAGTAATCAAAGTGGGAATTTTGTTTACTTTGAAAACTATGAACCCGATTTCATAAGTTGTCAATATAGTCACTTGGTGTGTGGCAAGACACATAAATTTGATCGAGGTTCAATCAAAGAAAAAAATGAATATTAAGAAATGGAAAATGTCAAAATACGATCATGAACAGCATTATTGAAGATGGCATTCCATTGAAATTTTTTTGATTGAACTACCCAAAAATTTATTCTCTTTGGGTTATATGTTCTAGAACTTCTAGTACTCACTTAAAAATTGAGTCTGCCTTGTTATGTTATCTCGTGCAAGTGTTTGCACATGTAAATGGTACATGCACACTCTGAGTATCAATTGAAAGTAGCTTTTTTTCATACATGCATTGATGAAAAAATGTTGCATACATATTGGATATATATGTATATGTTCTAGAATGCAATTAACTGCTCAAGTAGTTTTACCATGTGCATTGATGAAAAATGTTTCAAGTACTCAATATATATGTTCTAGAATGCAATTAACCGAAAGTAGTTTTTCTATGTGCATTGATGAAAAAATGTTGCATGTACTCGGACATATACACGAACTCAATGCACAGCGTCTTGTGGGGTTTTTTTGGTAAAAAGTATCCACAAAGTAAATAAATTATCCGCAATATAATTTTGTACGAATATTCCTTTCGCAAGAGACTTGGAGCACTTCTTCGACTTTTTGGTGGGATTTGGCCCACATCTCTATTCCCGATTGAAAATGACTAGTACAAAATTTGTCTCAGTTCAATGGTCGAATATGTTCTATGTGCATTAATGAAAAATTTACATACTACATACTATTGTTTGAGTGAATTTTCTTTTTAAAACTTACCAAATGTACTTCAAACATGTCTAAAAACTTAAATTTTAAAAACTTTTTGATTATATCAAAAACAAATTACTTCACATTTCATGCCAATTGTAGTTCAACTATCCAATAAAAACATTAACTATTTAACATTATATCACATGCCAAATGTAGATTAAAATGGTATCCAAAACTTATTTTAAAAACTTTTTGATTATATCACAACATTACTTCACATGATTAATATACTTCAACGATCCAAAACTTGGGTTTTAAAATTTTTTTGATTATATCACAACATTACTTGACATGCCATCCAATTGTAGTTCAAATATCCAATAAAAACATTTAACTTTATATCACATGTGCCAAATGTAGATTGAAACCATCCAAAACTTAAGTTTTAAAAACTTTTTGATTATATATCGTGCAACATTACTTCACATGCCATACCAATTATAGTTCAACTATCTAATAAAAACATTTAACATTATATCACATGTGCAAAATGTAGGTTGAAACCATCCAAAACTTAAGTTTTAAAAACCTTTTGATTTATATTGTGCAACATTACTTCACATGCCATGCCAATTATAGTTTATCTATCCAATAAAAACATTTAACATTATATCACATGCCAAATGTAGATTGAAACCATCCAAAATTATAGATCACAACATTACTTCACATGCACGTATTACTTCACATGCCATGCCAATTGTAGTTCTTGACTATCCAATAAAAACATTAAACATTTAACATTAAATATCACATGTCAAATGTAGATTGAAACCATCCAAAACTTGAGTTTTAAACACTTTTTGATTATATCGTGCAACATTACTTCACATGCCATGCCAATTATAGTTCAACTATTCAATAAAAACATTTAACATTATATCACATGCCAAATGTAGATTGAAACCATCCAAAATTATATATCACAACATTACTTCACATGCACTTATTACTTACATGCCATGCCAATTGTAGTTCTTGACTATCCAATAAAAACATTAAACATTTAACAATAAATATCACATGCCAAATGTAGATTGAAACCATCCAAAAACTTGAGTTTTAAAAAACTTTTTGATTGTATCATGTAACATTACTTCACATGCCATGCCAATTATAGTTCAACTATCCAATAAAAAACATTTAACATTATATCACATGTCAAATGTAGATTGAAACCATCCAAAACTTAACTTTTAATTTAACACTATAGATCACAACATTACTGCCATGCCAAATGTACTTCAAGCATCCAAAACTTAAATTTTAAAAACAAAACAAATTATAACACATCATTACATAACATGCCAAATGTAGTTCAGAAGAAAAACAAAACTTAAATTTTAAAAACAAAACAAATTATATAACAACATTACTTCACATTTGCATGCCAAAAGTACTAAAACCATCCAAAACTTAACTTTTTGGAACAAAAAAAATTATATTAACATTGTAATAAAATATGTCAAAAAATTGTAGATCTCACAAGTATCAAGTATCAAGTTATATGACAATGCATCTAGATAATATATAAAAAAGTAAATTTAAGACTATCTAAATTTTGAAATCAAATCTACAAATCATATCCATCAAATAGAGATGGATGTAGCGTCTTTCTTATAAAGGTCTCAATCTGTGCACTATCATGCGAAGCCCGGGAAACTTGTACACAATGCACATGTACACACATTAAAATTTGATGTTTGAAAAATGAGTGAGAATATATATAGAACTTCATGTAAAAGGCAAAATATAAAAAAAATCATGCACACTCATGAGGTTCCCTCTCCATTTGTTCACCCGCTACAAGGCCGCCCAATGGGAACATCCGCAACCCGTAAACCGTACTATATATATGTACCGTACGCCTACCGTTGCGATATAGTACAGCTCACCGTTGAGTGATGTTCACTCGCTGTAGCAGGTGAACAAATGGAGAGGGAACCTCATGAGGTATTGCATGATTTTTTTTTATATTTTGTTTTTTACGTATATATATATATATATATATATATATATATATATATATTTCAGATGAAAATGCATGTGTACATATATAAACTTACTTTCAATAATATTTAAAAAAAAGTTAGACAACTTGTTCAAATGGTTGAAATGGTGTGGATGTTCCTATCTTCGTCGCTAGAGTCCGTGGATTAAAGAAATCTTCTATAGGAACTTAAAATTCAAAATTTTAAAAGTACAAAATAACTCAAGATCAAGATCTCAATTTATAATGAAACTTAAATAAACAAAAATTTATAAATTATAACTAAATTAAAAAAACATATATATATATAAGTGAAAAATTGAATACTTCTGCAGGTGAGTTTGGGACAACTCCTAAGAGAGGCTCCAAATGAAAATCTCCAAGAACCTAAAATTCAAAAAATTTAAAATAACTCAAGATATATATATCTCAATTTTTAATGGAACTTTTTGAGGTGGAATATATATATATATATATATATATATATATATATATATAACTTAAACATAAATTTTAAAAGTGAAAAATTGTCCATACTTGTTGTGGATGTGGTACATCTCCTAAGAAAGTAGAAGGTACATCTCTCAAGGAAGAAGAAGGTACCGCCATCCCAAAAAACATCGCACGTAACCGAATCGTTAAAACATTTTATCATTATATATACATACATGTGCATATGTGCACAATTATTTATTTTAAAAATATCACTTAAAAAACACTAACATTTGCTAACATATCTTGATGGTGAGACCCATCTACATTGTTTGAACCAGAAGTCCCAAACGTGATATTAACATTTTCATCATTCATCATGCGTGACAATTGTAAATGGTGTCGTGTTTTAACATATAATGATACATTTTTGTTAGATTAATGTACATACAAATAAATTTATACATGTACATACAAATGTATTTATTACAAATTGTACACATGTATGTGTTAAAATAATTGAACCCTAAGGTCATTAACACATACCGTTCCCGTTGCCCTCTTCCTCATGAAGAATTATGTCTTGCAAACCATTGCGACAATTTTTTGCATATATTCTTAGATCTTCAACATTCATGTTGTCAATCTCTTCATTTGTACAATACACAAAATTGGCACGTGCATTTTCACGTGCACTTTGTCGACTTAAACAAACATTAACTCCACCCAATCCACCGTAAACATTGCCCGATCATGACATCCCTTTCTTCTCGACTTATTTGAGAAGTCGCATCCATCTTTGACCGTAGAGTTTCAACCCGAAAAGGTCGACTCACCAATGGCGGCTCGCAGCGAGGCAACTCCACATCTTCGTTTAGCGCTCGACGCTCATACAATTGACCTTTCCTCGACCAAAAAATTTCCGACAGAAGGTCATTGTAGTTGGGTTTCATACCCAATTTTTTTTTGCATAAAACAATTGTGAAAAATAAACACGAACCTCGTCATTCCATGGGAGCCTTCCATAGGCCGCAAGGTGCCTATCATACAAATAGTGAGCTATATTTAGTTGCTTGGAATATTGCACCTTCAAAGATTTTTCTTTTTCGGGCCCTTCCTTGATATTAAACATTGACTTCGCCATATCTCTTGTAACTCCTTTGTTTTACATCCTCCCATTTATCTAGACCCATTACTCTGCTTTCCTTTTTTCTCATGACTTCTACAAATGTATCAGCTCATTAGTCCAAGATTTTTGTACACATTTACTATTTCGAGGCTTTTGTCGAATCTCAACAGTAGAGTCAAAGCCACGAGATCTCTCCGCAATTTTGCATGAAGTTGTTGACACCTTTCTAAGGTGCATTGCGTCATGTTTCCCTTTTCCCATGGTATATCGTAAATTTCTGCCGGATAAGTTGTGGTGGGTAGAAAACCTTCTTCTTGAATGTAGCGTTCGCTCTCCGCGTCTATTTTGACCAATATTTGGAACATTTTCGTCTCGCATCAATCATATATATAATTTTGTATATTATAAAAAGCACATGTAAACAAATTTGTACAAATTCAATGAAAAATATTGAAATTGATGGCAACCTTGACGTGGTTGGTTAACATCTTCTCCACCGTGAAACCCTGGAGACCCACAACGACCCCGCCGAGAACCAACACCACCAGCCTATTGATTGGCCTCCGGGAGAATAAATATCACCCCCTTCACGCAACCCCGCGACCACTTATTGATGGCCCTCTAAGGGGATTTGTACTCACCACCAACCTCTCCGAGAAGAGAGAAGCTTCATAAATAAATATGAATTTATAATCAATTGAAAAATACATTCATGTACATATAAATACACACGTACATATTTATTGATTAAATTGCGTTCAAACCATACCACGACCGGGTGAACCCTAGGCATCCATGGCCGGGAGTAGAGACCCTTCTTTCTTATTAGCTCCTAAAAATAAAAAATGAAATTTATTTTAACAACTAGTTTAACTCACAAAGTTGATAAAAGATCAATTCCATATGTACACGCATGTACGGAGATTTAAGATTATATTTAAATTTACCATGTAATCAAATGTCCCTCGATCCCGATCCATGATCCTCCCCTCTCGTAGAGATATGGGATTTTTTTGATCTTCGTCGTTCATCGTCCATGATATATATATCTACGGTGGACATTTACAATTAATTTTTTAAATAACTAATTTAAATTACATTCAAGATAAAGTTCTGTAAAAATTAATGTTTAATTTAAAGTGTAAACAAATTATGTCGATGATAAATTTTGAAGGTGAGCGTTCAACACTAATTCATCTTTAAGAGATGAATCTCAAGATTTTTTGAAGAAGAGCGTCTTAAAACTAATTGGACGACTTTGCTAGTATATTCATTTTCCTTTGGACGACTTTGCTAGTCGCAATATTGGAAAGCACATATGTAATCACCGCATTCCCCGGATTGGGATAGCAAGAAACTCTATGCATAATTTCCATTTTTCAACCATATTTAATAGTTTTCTTATCCCTGATTCAATAAAAATATATATATTATTTATTGACATTTATTGCAAATGAATGGGAGAAATGAAAAACTTATATTTAGATCTATTCTAGAGATTAACTCGTAGGGGGCATTTACTAGATATGTCACCTTTAATAAAAGATGAGATCCTAAGCTACTCCGGCCCTTTACAAACTCTACCTATAGAACTACCATGGATATGAAAATGAAAAACTTCTAATTAGATAGATATTCTAAAAAATTGAATGTAGGGGCATTTACTAGATTAGGTTTTAAAACCTATATGTTTCGTATCAAATCACTTTTGGTTTCAAAGGGAAACTTTTATGGCGAACTTGTGTTTTACATGTTGAATATAAAAGGTTTTTTTCTCTCATTGTTTGAGACCATGGATATGAAAATGAAAAAACTATATATTTGGTTAAAACCTATGTTTTGTATCAAATTACTTTTTGTTTCTAAATACTATATACATGTTGACCGTAGGGGCATTTCATCGAGGGGCATTTAGATCTATTCCGCGAGCTTTTGACCGTAGGGGTGCATTTACTAGATATGTCACTTTTCATAAAAGATGAGATCCGTGAGGCTACTCCGGCCCCTTTACGTACCGCCGATATAATCCCATGCGAGATGGAAAATGAAAAACTTCGATTCTAGATCTATCTTCGAAAGATTGAATGTAGTATTTACTAGATTAGGTTAAAAACCCATGTTTGGTATCAAATCACTTTGGGTTTCAATGGAAAACTTTTATGGCTAATTTGTGTTTTACATGTTGAATATAAAAGGTTTTTTCTTTCATTGTTTGAGACCATGGATATGAAAATGAAAAAATATATACTTGGTTAAAAACTATGTTTTGTATCAAATTACTTTTTGTTTCTAAATACTATATACATGTTGACTGTAGGGGAATTTAGATCTATTCCAGAGATCGATCAGAGGGGGCATTTACTAGATATGTCACCTTTCATAAAAGATGAGATCCGCAGGCTACCTAGCCTACTATGACTACCTATAGAAAGTACCATGGATATGAAAATGAAAAACTTCTAATTAGATCTATTCTAAAGATTGAATGTAGGGGCATTTACTAGATTAGGTTTTAAAACATACATGTTTTGTATCAAATCACTTTTTGGGTTTCAATGGGAAACTTTTATGGTTAATACAGTTGAATATAAAATGTTTTATCTCTCTCATTATTTGAGACCATGTGGATATGAAAATGAATAACTATGTAAATTGGTTAAAACCTATGTTTTGTATTAAATTACTTTTTGTTTCTAAATAAGTTATATACATGTTGAATATAAAAGGTTTTTTTCTCTCTCATTGTTTGAGACCATAGATATGAAAATGAAAAAATTCTATTTAGATCTACTCTCTAGAGCTATGGCTAATTTGTGTTTTACATGTACATTGAATATAAAATGTTTTTTCTCTCATTGTTTGAGTCCATGGCTATGAAAATGAAAAACTTCTAGATATTTAAAACTACTCAAGAGATTGATTGACTTGTAGGGGCATTTACTCTTAGGTTATTTAAACCTATGTTTTGTATCAAATCACTTATGTTTTCAATGGGAAACTTTTATGGCTAATTCTTGAGTGTTTTACATGTTGGAATATAAAAGGTTTTTTTTCTCTCATCATTTGAGACTATAGATATGAAAAATGAAAAACTTCTATTTAGATCTATTCTAGAGATATGGTTAATTTGTGTTTTACATACATTGAATATAAAAGGTTTTTTCTCTCATTATTTGAGACCATGGATATGAAAATGAAAAACTCCTAGATATTTAAAACTATTCGAGAGATTTATTTACTTGTAGGGGCATTTACTCTCAGGTTAAAACCTATATTTTGTATCAAATCACTTCGTGGTTTCAATGGGAAAATTTTATGGCTAATTTAGTGTTTGTACATGTTGAATATGAAAGGTTTTTTTTCTCTCTCATACGTTTGAGACCATGGATATGAAAATGAAAAACTTCATTTAGATCTATTCTAGAGATATGGCTAATTTGTGTTTTACATGTACATTGAATATAAAAGGGTTTTTCTCTCATTGTTTGATACCATGGATATGAAAATGAAAAAATTCTAGATATTTAAAACTATTCGAGAGATTGATTGACTTGTAGGGGCATTTACTCTTAGGTTAAAACCTATGTTTTGTATAATGGCTAATTTGTGTTTTACATGTTGAATATAAAAGGTTTTTTTTCTCTCTCATTGTTTGAGACCATGGAAATGAAAATGAAAAACTTCTATTTAGATCTATTCTAGAGATATGGCTAATTTGTGTTTTACATACATTAAATATAAAACGTTTTTTCTCTCATTGTTTGAAACCATGGATATGAAAATGAAAAACTTTCTAGATATTTAAAACTATTCGAGAGATTGATCGACTTGTAGGGGCATTTACTCTTCTAGGTTAAAACCCATGTTTTGTATCAAATCACTTATGGTTTCAATGGGAAACTTTTGTGTGCATTCAAGTGTTTTACATGTTGAATATAAAATGTTTTTTTTCTCTCATTGTTTGAGACCATGGATATGAAAATGAAAACTTCCATTTAGATCTATTCTAGAGATATGCCTAATTTAGGTTTTTACATACATTGAATATAAAAGGTTTTTTTCTCCACTGTTTGAGACCATGGATATGAAAATGAAAAAATTCAAGATATTTAAAACTATTCAACTGATCGATTGACTTGTAGCATTTACTCTCAGGTTAAAACCCTAGTGTTTTGTATCAAATCACTTATGGTTTCAATGGGAAAATTTTATGGCTAATTCTCAGTGTTTTACATGTTGAATATAACAGCGTTTTCTTTTTCTCTCTAATTGTTTGAGAAGATGGATATGAAAATGAAAAACTTCATTTTAGATCTATTCAGAGATATGCCTAATTTGTGTGTATACATTGAATATAGAAAAATGTTTTTTCTCTCATTGTTTGAGACCATGGAAATGAAAATGAAAAAATTCCTGATATTTAGAAACTATTCGAGAGATTGATTGACTTGTAGGGGCATTTACTCTTAGGTTAAAACCTACATGTTTTGTATCAAAATCACTATGGGTTTCAATGGGGAAACTTTTATGGCTAATTTTTTGTTTTACATGTTGAATATAAAAAAGTTTTTTTTCTCCTCTCATTGTTTGAGACCATGGATATGAAAACTGAAATAAACTATATAGATCTAGTTAAAACCTATGTATTAAATTACTTTTTGTTTCTACATAAGTTATATGCACATTTCATATAAAAGGTTTTTTCTCTCATTGTTTTCAAGTCCATGGATATGAAAATGAAAAACTTCTATATTTGAAAACTATTCAAGAGATTGATTGACTTGTAGGGGCATTTACTCTTAGGTTAAAAACCATGTTTTGTATCAAATCACTTATGGTTTCAATGGGAAACTTTTATGGCTAATTTCAAGTGTTCTACATGTTGAATGACTTGTAGGAGCATTTACTCTTAGAGTTAAAAACCTATGTTTTGTATCAAAATCACTTATATGGTTTCAATGGGAAACTTTTATGGCTAATTCAAGTGTTTTGACATGTTGAATATAAAAGGTTTTTTTCTCTCTCATTGTTTGAGACCATGGATATGAAAATGAAAAAACTTCTATTTAGATCTATTCTAGAGATATTGCTAATTTGTGTTTTATATGTACATTGAATATAAAATGGTTTTCTCTCTCATTGTTTGACTCCATGGATATGAAAATGAGAAACTTATATATTTAAAACTATTCAAGAGATTGATTTGACTTGTAGGGGCATTTACTCTTAGGTTATTTAAACCTATGTTTTGTATCAAATCACTTATGGTTTCAATGGGAAACTTTTAACGCTAATTTGTGCTTTTTGATATGTTGAATATAAAAGGTATTTTTCTCTCTCATTGTTCTGAGACCATGGATATGAATGAAAAACTTCTATTTAGATCTATTCTAGAGATATGGCTAATTTCTGCTTTTTACATGTACAATTAATATAAAATGTTTTTTCTCTCATTGTTTGAGACCATGGATATGAAAATGAAAAACTTATATATGTAGGGGCATTTACTCTTAGGTTAAAACCTATGTTTTGTATCAAAATCACTTATGGTTTCAATGGGAAAATGTTTATGGCTAATTTGTGTTTTACATGTTGAATATAAAAGGTTTTTTCTCTCTCATTGTTTGAGACAATGGATATGAAAATGAAAAAACTTCTATTAGATCTATTCTGATAGATATGGCTAATTTACGTTTGTACATGTACAATTAATATAAAATGTTTTTTCTCTCATTGTTTGAGACCATGGATATGAAAATGAAAAACTTATATATGTAGCATTTACCTCTTAGGTTAAACCCTATGTTTTGTATCAAATCACTTATGGTTTCAATGGGAAACTTTTATGGCTAATTTGTGTTTTACATGTTGAATATAAAAGGTCTCTATCATTACTTTGAGACCATGGATATGAAAATGAAAAACTTCTATTTAGATCTATTCTAGAGATAATAATATGTGTTGTACATCCATTGAATATAAAAGGTTTTTTCTCTCTCATTGTCTCGCATCATGGATATGAAAATGAAAAAACTATATACTTGGTTAAAACCTATGTTTTGTATCAAATTAATTTTTGTTTCTAAATACTAGATACAGTGATCGAGCTTTACTGTAGGGGCATTTAGATCTCATTCCAGTAGATTGACCGTAGGGGCATTTACTAGATATGTCACCTTTCATAAAAGATGAGATCCAGAGGCTACTCCGGCCCCTTGCAAACTCTACCTATAGAACTACCATGGATATGAAAATGAAAAACTTCTAATTAGATTTATTCTAGAAATTTGAATGTAGGGGCATTTACTAGATTAGTTTAAAACCTATGTTTTGTATCAAATCACTTTTGGTTTCAATGGGAAAACTTTTATGGCTAATTTGTGTTTTACATGTTGAATATAAAAAGGTTTTTTTCTCTCTCATTATTTGAGACCATGAATATGAAACTCTTAGTTCTATAAGATAATTTTAGTCTCATGAAGTTAAAATTTCTTTCATCCATACATTCATAAATAAAAGGATGGACGAACAAATCAACCACGCAATAACACCCGTTTTGATCGTTTTCTTGGAGACTATGGAGGAAAAAAAATTCCGCGTAATTGTCACAAAAGTGTTACCCATCTTCGCATTTTCACCCATATATATATATATATATACTATGAACTAACAGTGGCCATTATCCATATTAATATGCCTCAATACAAAATCAAAACTATTGAGTAATGAAGGAATTTTATAAATAAATTAGCTCGAATATATATCTGTGTAGAGGAATCATTTAAAGAAATCAAACTTTGACTAGTTTCCCAAAAGTTATGAAACCGCAGAGCAAAACTATTTAAATGGAAGATAAATTAAATTAAATTACACAATATCGTATTTGGGATATACCCAAAATGTCCTTATACATATTATAATAAGTTTTTTAAATAAACCCGTAGCTAGGCTACTATTGATTTAACTATATAAACGTTAAATGGACACATCAACCTAATTCGTAAGGTGGATTGCAATTCCGAATCGAGACCGCAATCAGCGTAATTCATAATAAAGATAGAATCAACTTTCGTACATAACAGATGTAGTACATTTAAGTATATCTACAACATAATAGATGTTGCTAATAACAAACTATAACAGAGGGCCGATAACAAGACACACATTGTCATAACGAGGCCGATACGGACACATCGTCAAGTCGATTACAACAGACACTACATTGTCAAGTTTTTGTAGGTTGAGTAGGATAGGAATGTTGTCATCTTCCCCCACCTAGTTTTAGTTTTGATTGTTTAGTATAGATTTGCATATCATTGGTATGGGCCCAACAAACGAGATGGTAGTTGATGAGTTATCTCATTAATGGTAAGTATTAAGGTAGTATTCAAAGGGGGAAACTCGGAACATTTAAATAGCGTTTAAGTTGAACTCGTATGCACTGTGCATGAAATCGGATATTATAATTTTTTTACGTTTTACTTGTGAAATTAGGATTTCATTTGACAGCAGTTGAGAGTTATAGCACACGTCAAACTCCGAAGTCACAAACACAAAAACGGAGACAAAGGCCAAAAAAACAGAGATAGGGCCAAAAATAGAGACAGAAGCCAAAAAACAGCAGACAAGAGTCTCTCTCATTCATAATTTCTACCGGACGCCGAAGACATACTCCGGGCACCGAAGAGAATGAAGATGATGAAGTCGCTACAGAGGACGTTGAAGTCACAACAAAGGACTATGAAGACGTCAAGGAAGACCTCGCAACAAAAAAAATCAACAAAAAATTAAAAAATCAAACAAAAATTAAAAACCAAATTACAAAATCAACACAAATTAAAACCAAACTAAAAATAGCAACAACAAAAAAACATACATAAATTTAAAATCTTACCTCCTGAGCGTGAGAATGCCGGATGGCGTGAGTGCGCGCGTATGCTAGATAGAAGTGAGCACACGAGAATGTGACAGATAAGAGCGTGCGACATAATGTCGGACAAAGACGAGAACGCAAATGTGAAATGGGTAAACGTAAAGAACTTTTTATTTCCCGCTTCAAACTCCTGGGCGAAAAACTGCTCGTCATCGTCAAGACATCATCACTTTAAACGAAAAACGAAGTTCAGTCTGAACTAAATTCAATAGTTCACTTCGAACTCTTGAATTGTTTGGCCAAACTATGACAAGAGTTCAAATTCTAAATATGAGGAAAATATTTTTCGCCCCGAATTGTCACAAAAGTGTTACCCATCTTCGCATTTTCACCCTAAGGTCATATCATGGTGGAGAATATGATTCAAAGGCATTCCATGAGTACTCGCAAACAATATGGAATTAGAAGACATTTTACAACAAGGTACACACAACAACATAATGGTATAACAGAGAGAAATACAAAACAATTATGAATATCACAAGGAACATGTTGAAAGGAAGAAACTTGTCTAATGAGTATTGTATGCTTGCATGTGTTGTTTATGTGATAAATAGATCACCTACAAAGAGTGTGATGAATCGCAGTACCAAAAGAAGCATGTTCAGGTATGTCATGTAGCATATCTCATCTCGCAGTTTTTAGATGTGTAGCCTATGCACATGTGCCTAAGAAGATAAGAGGCAAATTGAATGATAAAAAGTGAAAAATGCATATTTATTGGTTATAGTGAGCAAATAAAATCTTACAAATTGTATAACCCCTGTACAAGAAGACCATAATCAACATAGATGTGTGTTTAAAGAAATTATGCCTATGTTGATAGCCATTTTATTATGAGGTTCCTTCGGTGACATTGTTGAGATTCGTCATCGTGTTGAGATTCATTGTCCTCAACAATTGTCTAGAATCTCAACACCTCAATAGCTACATCTCAATAACTCGTCCAAATGTAGCCTATCCGTAATCTCAATAATATCAATGTTGTCACGTCCGTAAAAAATCTCAATAGTGTCATGTCGCTTTAAACTCTCTCCATCACAATGTCACATCGCGTTAAACTCTTCATCAAAGTTAAACGTGTCGTAAATTCCTCGTATTCCATCAAATACTTGCTATCCATCACATACTTGAACATGAAAGTTTACTTCAACCTCGTGCATTGATTTATTCACCTACAATAACCACATTGCCACTAATTTTCTACCGTGAGACTGATCGAGTATCCATCAGCGTACGAACCAAACCAACTACCCATGAATTTCATGGATGGAAATCTGCACGAGATGAAACCATAAAAACACATTAAAAACGTCAAAATTCAACAAAAATGCTCGTAAATGTTCTATGAAGCATTGAAAGAGCCAAACCAAATCGCCCACAAATTTTTCATGGATGGCACAGATGAGCCGAAACCAGAAAAATGCATTAAAAAAATTGTCAAAACTAGCAAAAACCTCCTCGTAAATGTTTCGCAAAGCATTGAAAGAGCCTACCATATCTAGATACTAATAGTGAAAGCTCATAACCAATTTCACCCATAAAATCCACCATTGAGTCCAAACTTGATATGCTAAATCCAAAAACACTATGAAGGCAAAAAATTCACGACATCTCATGGATCGTGAAGAGATCCCACACAGTGCGTAGAAACTCTCAGTGGCTTCCCACATTGCTTCCCAGCTGCATCGTGAAAGAGATCCTACACAGAAACTCATGGATTCCTACGTACCTTCAATAATATATCTCATCGTGGAATTAATGGATCTATGCAGCAGACAAAATTATTAGAATATCTAATTATAAAACATTTGAGACACGCTATAAGGTATGATTTCTATAAATGCACGAAATTCACATTCCAACTACACTGCTTCATACATGCACCACCCAATTGATTTTTGACACCATTGCGCACGCCATCTAGCCTCCACTTTAAGCTTTACCGTTGGTTTGTTGAAATCCGTCGTAAGTATCATGAGAATTGCAACATGTTATTTTGCGCGTCAAGTATAAAAAACGTACAAAAAATAAGGCATTGACAAGAAAGCATTCGTATTCAGCCTTTTAAAGCAAGATATTGCCACATATTCTCAACAGGGAGAAGTTATTTTAGTGATATTTCAATGCTAGAACAAAAAATCAACAAGCTAGTATTATTTGTTTCAAAGAGGATCACAATCCTATCTCGACTCATTCAAGAGGAGAATTTCGATGGCTGAGATGTTCATAAGATGACAAATTTAGTAATCATTTTGGAGAGGAGCTCTGATTACATGTGTGGTGCTTTCAACTTAATTATCCGTAATGCTCTAGATAGATGGAAAAGTTTGAGAACTTCACTTGCAACACATATAATGGGGCAAGTGTCGTTAACTATGTTATTGGTTCACAAAGCATAATAGAAAGAAAAGATAAAGTTAAGATTGGAAAGCATATTTTGGATTTAAAATCATATCATAACCCAATTTATATA
This sequence comes from Pinus albicaulis, assembly GCA_034641835.2. Lineage (NCBI taxonomy): Eukaryota > Viridiplantae > Streptophyta > Pinopsida > Pinales > Pinaceae > Pinus > Pinus albicaulis. The sequence goes on along the minus strand of CM076579.1, from coordinate 295,869,555 downwards.
AATCTATCTTTGGTTAGAAGAAAGACAAGTAGGAGGAAAATCCAATGTTCTCAAGAATCGGCATCAAGGGGAAAATTTATTCTAACACAAGAAAATTTCACTATCTTCAAAACAATGTTGAGGAGATCAATTCAAAAAGGATAAAATTGGGCCCCAAAGCCTCAACAACCATGAGTTAACAAATATAATCCAGGGTGCACTACTTGAGAAGTGCAAAAGAGCAAAAAATAGGAAATCGTAATCAAATTGTTTTCCCGTGAATGCGTGGTTCGATGAGGAATGAAAAAATGCCAAGGAGAACCTTGAAAAGGGAAGGAGAGGGGAATATGAATGTAAATTTATATAAGCGGATTTTAAAAAAGAAAAAAATGATTTCATGCAAACAAGGTAGGAAGAGCCGATATATCTAGGCAAGAATAACCCAAAACCTTTTTTAAAGGTGAAATTTAGCCAAGGAAGAAGCAATTTAAAAATAATATTACATCCAATCAAAGGGGTTTGACTATGCAAGGAAACTCTATGAAAAATAATTAGAGGTTGAGCTCTCCCGGGATCAACATATCTACAAAGCTTTTCATAGTACATGAGGTAGAGGTAGGAATTAAAAATTTGAAAATAGGGAAGGCAAAGGACTTGGTTGAACTTCAAGAAGAATATCTAAAGGGTGGAATGAACATTTTGGCACCGCACATCATGGAAATATTCAAAAATCTCATTCTGCCAAGGATTCCCAAGGGATTGGACAACTAGTCTAGCAATTCTCCTATTTAAAAGTGGAGACATTAATAATCCTTCCAACTATAGAACCATTATGATCAATCCTTTGTTTGGAAAAATCTTTTCGCGGGCATGGTAGAAAATAGAATCCCGCAAGTGGGAAGAAGTAAAAAGAAAAAGAGGGAAAAAGGGCAAGCAAGTTTTAGGTTGAAGCATTCTACAAGAGACTACAGATTACGTCGAGACACGTTGTTGAAAAAGGTTTGGGGCAAAGAAAGAGAAAGTATTTTGCCGCCTTTTGACTTCAAAAGGCATTTGACACTATCTAGAGATAAGTTGCGCGTATAATGGGAGAAATTGAGATTCCTTTACAATATAGAGCTGTTGTCCATAGGCTTTATGAAGAGGTGAAAGTCAAAATTAGAACTTCAACAGCATTTCATAAATTTTTAGAAGTGACATCATAGTCAAGCAAGGTTGCCCTCTTTTATCCCTACCCTTTTTGGTTTATATATTGACAAACCGGAAGAGTGGCTAAATTTTCAAGGTGGGGATGGTGTTAGATTAGGGGAGTTTGTGATAAACCTTCTTCGATATGCCGATGATCTTGTGCTAGTTGCTAAATTGGCCCATGGATTGCGTATGCACCTATATTCCTCGAGCATTTTTGTAAAGCAAAGGATGCAAGTCAATACCAAGAAGACCAAAATAATTATTTTCTCTAATAAAAGGAAGCAAAGCTAACATACGTTCTTCTTTGAAGGCAAAATTCTTAAAGAAGTAAATGAATACAAGTACCTCGGGATCGATTTCAACAACAAGCTTAGTTGGGAGGATTGCGTAAAGAAAATAATTTTTAGGAGGGTGGAAAGCATTATATGCAGCTCAAAATAGATGTAGAGAGGCAGAGTTATGTGATTGGAACACGATCAAAGTACTTTTTGGACTCTATTTTTTCTAGTGCTATTATATGGGTGTGAATTGTGGCGCATAAGATCCTTGTTTCAAAATGGAAACAAATTGAAAAAATTCAAAAAATGCTTGATCATGAGAAAGTTAAAAATAAATTTTTTGGTTCCCTATGAGATAATGTTGAGTGAAACAAAAAGCCTTCATCGAAGCAATTTCCATGGTGCGTCTTATAAGGTATCTAAAAATAATTGAGCAAATGGGAGGAGGTAGATGATCGAAAGTTATCTTCAATGAAGGTAAGAGTGAAAGAAAGAAATCATGTATGAGATAAAACAACAAATGGATGCAAAAATGGAATATTTACCTTAATGCATGTCCCACAAATAGCAAGGATTTAAAGAATTTTGTGTTGGAGAAGTTTCTGCAAGGGTGTATGGGGAAAAGAGTTGGGTAGAAAGAAAAAGTATTGTGTTAAGGAATTCAACCCCATTTGTGATCTCCAAGAAAAAGAGTACATTGGAGCTAGCATTCCATGGAGAGAAAAGGTTATTATCGCTCAATTAAGAACTAAATCACATCAACTTCAAAAGTGGTGAAACGAGATGGTGGAAGAGACCTAAAGAAGCTTGGGGAAGAAAGGATATGTACATTTTTCACTTCGTGGCATTGAATCGAAAAACATTTCATTTTTGAAATGATTCTTCGCAGACATAAGGGACATAGCACGCAAAGATGTTAGCATCAATTATATGGCATTGAATTTTTATTGAGGGAACTATTAGAAGGTTGGGTTAGCTGATCATCAATTTGAGTAAGAAAATGATTGAATTACGTAAGGCAAAAAAACAAGGAAGTCGGGTAGTCCCATAGACTATTTTTAGTCTTGTGGACGTTAAAATATCTATCTATCATTCATTCATTTATTCATTCATAATGGAAATACAGAATACATGCCACAAATTGAGATTTCGTGGCAAGAGTTCGTTTTTTGAATCCGTAGTACATTATTATAGCGAGCACTTCGCCATAAAAATGAAGAAGTTTTGTATGGATTAGTCTCGCTAATGGAAAACATGCAACTCGGCTCGTTGCATTCACATTCTCGATAATCGCTACGTCTTGTTCATCACTATTCGTTTTCATTTTCTTTTTCGCAACTTTGTATTTCATCGATGCATCTCCATAATCATTCTACGTTCTTAATTCCATTCTACGGTTTTTAATTTTTGAAATTTTATAATGCTTTACCATATTTGAGGAAAACCGACACTTGATAGTACCATAGGAGTTTTCTTTTTTCTCGTTGTTGTTCGAGTCCTTCCGATATCGTTGTTTAATGTTTGAGCTCGTTGCGTTATCAATATGCATCACATGGGAGGCCCATGTTCGAAATGGCATGGATTAGATTCCATCTAAGTCGATATCCCATTCTCTCGGAAAAGTACAAAGATCCACACAAATGTGTTTATTTTATAGCAACGGGCAAGATAAACAATTCCAAAAAAATACAAATAACGCCGTAGAATATGAGTCAATCAAAACGCCCACAACAAATCACGAATTTTTTTCCAAAAATCAAATTACAAAAAAATACAAATCGATGGTATCGAATGGGTAAATGATCTAAAATAATGTTTTAGTGATTCTAATTTGTGATTTTTTTCCCGCTAGAGATGATGATATGCAATGAACCGACATTGAAAGTTTAAATGTGTATTTACGCACTGTTCGAAGTGAGTGTATAAGTCTTTGAAATGAATTTTAATAAGGCTTAAATATAGAAATCTCTTCTTTTATTGGAAATATTATTTTATATGATGGAAAATTTTCCTATTTGAAATTTTACATTCTCATACTTTATCAATATATTTTTTATAATACTTTTATTGTAAATTACATATAGTATGGACTTAATAATATATTTATTTTACTATTTAATTATCGATGAAATTATTGGTGTTGTTATATTCAATTTAAATAATCATTTTCGCTATTTTTGAAATATCCATGAATATAATGTTAATGGAATTATAATTCATGAAAAATTATGGAGAGAAATTTCAAATTACACACAAGGAGTTTTTTTAAGTGGGTATTTTAATAGATGTAGTGTGTTAGATCTAGCTTGGTGATGTCTTTCTCTATAATTTTCTTAGAATAATAATAATGGAGGGATATCTCGTGAGAAATAACTTAGATTCCTTACATTTAGGTTTCGTTACAAATTTTTCATCACAATGATAGTAGAGATTGAGAAGTTGATGTTCTATTGCTTGTTTTGGCATTAACTTGCATACTTGAAGGTGTTAAAAGTGAGGTGGAGGAGTTTCAGCAATGGGATGTGGTTGTTGAATATTATTGGTTGATTTGTTATAGGAAACTGGCTATCACCTTTGCCATTCTTTCTAGCTTACAGTCTCTAATGAAGTAGTAGGGTGGGATGCCAAGGCAAAAGTAAGTTTCTCTAGTCTAAATTGCACAATTTAGAAAATCATTATTTCTTCACAAATAGCTTTAAATCTTTCGTTAGTAAAATAAGTGGTGAAATCTCATTATTTCAATTATTACTTTAATAGTGGTATCTAGTATTTATGATTTGGGTTTTTCGTGATTTTTTAATTTTTTAATTTTTTTTAAATTTTAAATGTATTCCCTTTTCAAACTTTGTTAAATTTCCAGTATAAATTCTCAACCGAAAAAATGTGATCACCATATTTTCATTCAACAAAATTTAACATTTTTTTAAGTGCAAAAGTGCTTGCCCTTATATATTTTTTTACATAGTGCACACTATGACTTTTGTTTAATGTATTTATCATACACTTTTGTTTTATGTATTTATCGCTTATATATAAATATTAAATTTTTTTTAATTTGACCTCGCATAAATATACTTTATTTCATAATTATACTTTTTAAATAATTTTTATGTTTATATAGTCAATTAAAAATTCCTATCGTCATCCCCTTTGCACCTTTTGGGGCACTCGATAGTTTATATATGTAATCATTTTTGGAAATGGAAATACACACACCTTTGAACATAATATAAAAATGTGTTAGATCTAAGACTTTTTGTGATCCTTAATGTAGATGAATGTGATCTCAACGACTATTTCCTGGCAATGATGCATCCCCATTATTTATTTATTAAGATCGATTAGCTTCTTCACCTTGTTCCGAGGATGAACCACATTAGTTGGTTCAAACGTCAACAAAATCCTAATGATGTGATTAATCCGAAAGACATTCATCTACATTATGGATTACAACAATTTTAGATATAATGGCCGATAAATCTCGACATTTTAAGTGAGCTCGATTACAAGTAGCTAAGAAGAAACTCAAAAGATGTAGGGATGCATCATTGATTCCGATATTTGCTTGTATTAATGACTAGTTCTCAACTGCTAGTTTTTAATGACTAGTTCTCAACGACTATTTCCGGGAAATAATACATCCCCATTTTTTATTTATTAAGATTGATTAGCTTCTCCACCTTGTCCTAAGGATTAACCACATTACTTGGTTTGAAACGTCGACCAAATCCTAATGATGTGATTAATTTGAAAGACATTGATCTAGAATATATAATCCGAAAGACATTCATGTAGAATATAAAATTATCAAATTTATTTAAAAAACATACTACTTCGAACATCCGATTTTTTTATTTTTTTAAGTGAAGCAAGCGTACACATAGGAAGTTCTCCAATGGGTTAAAATAGATGCAAATTCACACGTTTAACACGCAAAAGTGCTCCCCCACATATTCACAACTATCACGTGTACCACATCAATCCACACAGCTTTCAAGTAACTATATATGATGTTGAATCCCGAAGCCATTCACACCATAAAACACTCACTACCCAAAGAAAAAATCGGTTCTCGAGTTCGAATCCTTGTCCTATCGCTACCGAATCCCGCACCCATTCGCACCATCAACAATCTCAACTCGAAGAAGCAATGTTTCGAGTTCAAATCCTTTCAATATCGCTAGCTTTTTTAAGACACAAACTTTAGTGACTCCTCCACAACATGGTTAAACTCTGTTAAAAACAAAGGAGCCCAAGCTTGACCGGAAAATCGGCGTAAATGAAGTAGTGACAATTCAAAGGAATCTCGATCGAGAAAATAGGGAAATGGGTATCGTATATTCGAATGCCAAATTCTCGTGCCAAAAACTCGGCTAGGCTCCTACGACTCTCGAAAAAGTCGCCCGCGACTACGAATTTGTGGTGTATTGTCTAAGAGGGTAGAAGGCCAAATTCAATTTTCCCGACTCCCCTTAGGAAATTCCATATGCCTCTCGCTCTCGTCGCCGCGAAAACTCAAGCCACTATGGCCGTGTTCACCACAAAATATTTCTAGTCGTTGTCGGAAGAGGGCGCGATGTCCTCGCTCTTCCTCCCCTTCAAAACAGCGCAGTCCCGATATTGACAACCAACATATTTCTTCGAAGATCTCGACCGTGGCGAGTCCCTAAATTTAGAGGGTTTTCCTCCCATAGATTTCTCTATGGATGATTTCGTGTTTGTGATCATTAGGAGAATTTTGAGGTCTAAAATGGGCCTCCTAAGGAAATTGTAAAATAATAGTGGAAATAATAAAAATAAGATTTTATTACATCATCAAATTTTAGAGGGAAAAAATAAAAAACTATTTTTTCAACTCGCATTTCAACTGCCTTCAAAGTTTTTTACTCAAATTTCCCGAGTGGGAGCACTCATTGATGCAAAATTTAATTTCTCATTCAAGGAGTACCCATGTTGCATACTTTCGATGGATCTCACTACACATGAGAAATTTTCATGTATTTCCCTATTTTTCGTGTAGTAGGGTCCATCGAAAGTATGTAACATGGGTACTCCTCGATGAGAAATTAAATTTTCATCCAATGAGTAATTCTCGCTCGAAATTTGAGTAAAAACTTTGGAATATAAGTTGAAAATATGAGTTGAAAAAGTAGTTTTGTTATTTTATTATTTTTTAATATTTTTACCCTTTTTACTTAAAAATTGATGAAATCATCCTCATGGTTGACATCATCATCTTAAATCCTATTGGTTCTTATAAAGTTTATTTTTTGTTGTACATTTTTCTTAGGAAACCCATTTTAGACCTCAAAATTCCCCTAATGTGAGCAAGAATGAAAAGACCGCTTTTTCTAGAGAAAAAGATTCATATACCTCTACAGTGCGATTTTACCATTAAATATTCATTAACGTGTATGCTCTATTTGAAATTTATGAGAATAGTGAGGTTTCGATGACTTTCATCAATGGAAATTGATGCGTCGTTGGGGAAATCAGAGGTTGCATGGCCGCTTGAAATTCGCGTTACATGTAGCTTTATTTGTATATAGTTAAACGTTTATTTGTATATAATTAAATTTAATATTGATTATTCTTTACATGTCCTTGTCACAAACTAAAATCACAGCTTAAATGAAGTATCCTTTAAACTAAAATTAAATTTAGCGATCCCCTTTTGTTGCTCTTCTTTTTATTTATTTATTTAATATTCATTTCAAATCTTTCTTATTTTTAATTTAATTTATTTTAATCGGTTATTACTATATTATTTTGGGAAAAGATTTATTTGGATATAACAATTTAACTATTAAAATATACACAGGTATAGAGTCTACCACTTTAAAATTAAATATAATATATTTTATAATTATTAACCGATTTTTAATAAATCGTTTAATTAAATTGAAATTATTCATTTTTATAAATATAAATAACATTTTTATTCATATTATTCTATTTCATAACTAATTTTAATCAAGCCACAAGGCGTTCCCCTTGAAAGCAACTCTCGTAGCTACCACCGTGTACATTCTATACAATGTCGATTGCATGTTAGACAATTGAAGATTTTTTGTGCTCGTCGTATTAGTAGTTATAAAAAAACAAGCTAATAGCTACATAATAGGGAAAAACTACATATTAGTATTAAGAATTCTCTAATATTCTTAGGAATAACAAATGCTCTAGTTTTTCTCTACACATTCTTGATCCCCGAAACAAACAAACGGAAAATCCTTGGAATAGATGAATAGATGTCGCTTGAGAACATGGAAGGAAGATAAAGGAGGAGGAGTTGGAACTCGAGCGCACTCCCTTCGTAACGCAAAACCACACTATTTGAATAGCCGGAAAACCATAATGTACTAAAACAAAGTTGTGTGAATTTTGTTTGTTAGTAAGAGTAATAAGCTACTCCTTAGCACCTTTCAATTTCCAAATAGGCTTTGAGTTTCCAAATTTTCCATTATGTTCATTATCAATTTCATTCTAGGCTTTGAGTTTCGGACTTTTCCATTCTGCTGTCATTGTGATGTACATTATTTACGTATTTCTGAAGTTAAATCATGACCGCTTTCATGGCCTTCTAGCACGAAATAGTTTCTTGCTCTGAATCATTAAACTAATAAGAATGTTTAAACCGATATGAATGTTTGTTGTTTGGAATTCCATTCATTTACGTAATGTTGATGTCTCCCATCTTTAATTTTTAGAAACCCGTTCTACATGAGCCAAAGAGCGAGAGGGGAGAAAAGTCCAAACGATCATTTTCATTTTAAATTCATGATTAGAGAAACGTTGAAAAAATCCTTTTTTCATTTTCAATTTATGTCTCTAAAGGTTGCGGTCGGCATGCACTTTTTCTAAAAAGAGTAGGTAGGACGTAGCATAGCGAGTCGCCCGTAGGCATATGCCTAACCAAGGCAACATGTTCATTGTAATGCCAAGGACTTGTGAGCGATCTTTACCGTTTGGAGAGTAGTCGAAAGTGCTGTTCAACCCTTTCATTATGTAAGAGTAAGCTATTAATTTGATTTCATCTTTGCAGTGGATGAATGCTATGTTGGTGCTCTAGACAAAATAAACAATGAATTAAAATTCAGTGAAAGAGCAACGCTCAAAGTTGGGCCATATATATATATATATATATATATATATATATATATATATAGATGAATTTAAAAATCTTTCTTTTATTAATTATGAATAAATCTAAATTCATATATATATATAACAAAATTATAGAAATTTTATTTTATTTTTTATTTTTTAACATAAAAATAAAGTTTAAAAATATTTTATGTTTTTCTGAGTCGACAAATCATATTAAAAATTGATTTATTTGTCCCCAATCGTGTGAGAGCGGGCATAATCAATGATTTGGGAATTCGAACAATGGACTAGTTGTGTGACGTTAAAGAGGGGTGGTGGTCTTATGCCATGCCGATCATGTGAGGGTACGTAAAAATTAATGGGGAAGACAAGTGGGGGGCGAGAGGAAGACCCACCCGTGGGAGGATGGTGGTATGGTGGAGCTTGATATGGTAAGGGTGAGGCTTACCAGCATTTCTTTGTCCGGGCTTTCTTACAAAGGGTGATTATTCGAGCATCTATGTGGAGCGACAACAAAACAAAGGGTTGTCCATGGAGAAGGAGTTGTTGGGCGCTTCCGAGTCGCCTTCTCGAACCTCATGGCAAGTGAGGTTGGGTATGTTATTTCTCCTCATTTCTCCCCGGATCCGGTGATAGGTAGTTTCGCTTATGACCGTACATGGGTCATGCGGATGGCCGAATCTGGCTGAAAAAGAATGGATTCTATGGGAGAATCCAGGGAACGTAGACATGTTTTTAAATTTGGAAATTTCCATTCTTGTTTCTTTCAAATTTGGAATAATCCTATCCCAAATGGTCATCGTCTCCCGTGTCAATGGGAGTCGAGGTAGGAGTAGAGTTTTGTCTATCTGTCGGGATGGGTCTCGAATCTTAGCAAACGGTTCATTCGTGAAGCCATTATAAATGGCAAGGTGTTTTCGGTTACGATGTCTAGGAACAGAGTTTGTTAAGGGTGTCAATTTATATGTGTTTGAATTGTGAAAATCCTCAATCCATCGAGGAGCACCTCAACAAGGTTAAGTTGCAAATTCAAAGTGATTGGAGTAGTGTAGGCCTCGATGATCTTTTGCTCTCGTTGCAGTGACTTCCGTAAAATGAGAAACGAGAGAAGTGGTTCCACTACTAAAAAATCGACGATGTGGTTGTGGTGTAAAATGCTTGATCGTTGCACTACAAGTTGCTCCCGTTAGGTGGTGTGAACATAGTCCAAAAAATACAAAGAAAGCAGGTGGCACCAATGTTCTCGCGTAAAAGTGGGACTTTGGCTTGGCTCGAGATTGTGACCGTGGTTCTAGACCGGCTTGGAAACATGACAAAGGACATTGGTTGGGTCAACATGGTGAGGAGGAAACGACGATGACATCGTCAAAGGCAAAAATGATAGCGCATACAAGAAAACGAAGGCCAATTCTAGGGCCACCGGAAACAATAAGAAAAAGGGTGGTTGGCGCACTTATGCACAACAACCGCAGGAGGATATGTGCTTATGATGTTGGCACACCAGCTGAGGTGAAGCATTTGATAAAAATGTGGGAGCCTCGCACCCGAACCGCTGCATAGAGAGGAGGTTAAGGTGGAGTACTCGCAAGATCTTGTCTTTGAATCCTGGCAACACTCGAGGACACTTGACTTCCGCACAAGCATCACCTGCATCTATACCGGATGATGAAGAGCTTGCTGGCCGAGCTATAATGTATCCTATGGGAGAGGTGTTAGGGGAACCGCAACGAGGACTCACGAGAAATTCAAAAAGACTTGCAATGTGATCCGTGTTCGCATTCAATATCAAAACAAACGTCTTGGCCGCATAAAGGGGCATGTCTAGTGGAGTCTTCAAATTAAATGGTGTCTTTATGCTTACATTTTTTGGAATTTTGTTAATTTTTGTTAAATTGTGTATGTCCAGCATTATAGTATATTACGTAAATATAGGAAGAAACTAGCTAGATTTTTCAATACTTACTGCATCCTTTAAAGGCAAGCACTTAAAACCCTACGATTTTTGGATGCCCTATAATGTGTTTTGGTGGCTAACAAACCCGGTTTCCCACAAGGTAGGTTGTGGTCAATGAACGCCTATATGACTATAATATGCTTTTAAATTGAATGAATGAATGAAGAAGGTCCTACCGAGCTTAAAAAAAGAGATTTATTTGATTAATCTATAACTAACACATATGCAAGTGCACACACATATATATATAATTAATTGTGTATTACTTTAAAATTACATCAAAAATCATAATGTTATCGTTTTCACCTCGGGAAATTAGATATATTAACTTATAATTTAAGAAAAAGTATATGAAGTAATTACATGGTAAGGCATTTCCCTATGCGAAGAACTTTCCCAGCCCAGCACTTTTGTTCCGATGTGCATCGTCGCATCCAATGTTACACGCATTGAATCACCATTAGATAGCACCGTTTAACTTCCGTCAACCGAATCTTGAAGATCTCACCGCTTTTTAATTGTCAACCGAATCGATTTTTGCAATGACCCAGCCTTTGTTCATCTATATTATAATCCATGAACATATTGTGCAGTAATTTGTTGATCTTTCCGTCATTTTTGTCTCCTCGCCAAGCCTGCGAGCTCCCGTAGTTTTTCTCTTGAATGTTACTCTAAGCCAATATTTGTTCTCATTTTTTGGCACAAAGGTGTATAAAGTTGTCTCGCCTATGAACGTACCAAAATTTATTTTAAATTTGTGAATGTTTATACACAGAGAGGTCACAGGTTTTATGCTTAATTGATGACACTAAACGCATTTTGTTTGTGATGTGCACGCACATGATGCAAAAGTTACGAGCAGAAGCACATGGCCGAAACTACCAAGAGCATTTTCTTATAACTCGACGTAAATCTTTCACCCACTAAACCGGTAATTATGTACTACTACAAATTTGTGTCTCAGTGTTTCAAATGAATTAATTTTGAGTCTCTTCATTCTATTTCTACTCATGAATGCCCTTGAATACTTCAAAACACATCAATTTTATGAGAAGAACCCCAAGGTTTAAAAAGGAAATTGCACAAAAAGTATATTGAGTATTGCGTAAAGTAGTGTGTGAAGATTCGTTTGTTTTAAAGTAGTTGTGTGATGCACGTGTGGCTGTTGTTGCTAGCCGAAGGTGAGGGCGTGAGAGACAACGTTCAATTGATTCCATTTGAAAGTCTGTGTAAAGTATCGTTGTTGAAGGAGGAGGAGCCGGTAGGGTTGAAATTCACACGGGCTTCAAGGATCTGGAGGTTCTACAATCAACAAAGTCATGGATCATGGATCCTAAGGACAACCCCTGCTCCGGTTTGCCTTTCTGAATTCGATTTTCAGTTTGACGTCTTGATATTTGGTCCACAATGTATAAGAGTCAAGTTCTTCGAAATATCGTTGGAAAATTGACATGCTCAGCTTCAATGGCAGAGTCCCACTCACTGGCGAAATCTCCTATCGCTGCATCGCTCAAGTCAACATCGATTGAAACTTCCGCAATGTCTTCGCCATGGAAGACTTATTCCAGCCATAATTTTGCATGTTTAAGCATCATCAGTGCTTCCTACTTTTTTGGGCCTCGTTAGAAGTATACTATGTGATGGGTATTACATGAACACCTTCGATCATCGTTGGTTGAAGACGTCCACACAATAGTCAAGGATGGAGTATGGATGTCACTTCTATGTCACATATCACATTATTTTATTGTGATTTTTTGGGTTATTGGAAATTTCCAATTTTAGTGGAGAATGGTTAATCTGGTTTGCGCTAAGAACTATGTAGGGTTTTCTTTGGCTTGTGTGTTGGTTCTTGTGTGTAAGTTTGTAATGAAAGGAATTAAAAACAAAAGGAAAAAAAAGGGGAAAATGTGAGATTGTGTTTCCGTGTTTGTTTTTTTTATTGGTGATAAAAAAGGGTTAGTGGTTCTTAAATTGGAAGCTCCGTGATGGAACATCAATCCTTATATAAGGTCAAGTTGTTTGATCAACTTTTGAACATATTCAATATCTATATCTTCATCATAGGCACCGACTTTGATAGCCAAAAGCGAAATATCCGACAAATGGTGGTTGGTCCGTATGATGGTTCATCACTTGAAGGTTTTTTATTGTGGAAGCCTCAACATGTCAAGTTTTAAATATCGTTGATTTTGCAAAGTTCATCAATGATGGTTTGAAGCAAGTTCATCAATGATGGTTTGAAGCAATTATGTTTTAATTGGAGGTCAAGTAAATGTACCGAAAATGTGGTGGTGAAAAGAGCAATGTTTGCTAAGATTCTAGATTGGATGTGGGTAGCGATGAAGATCATTCGGTACATAGATTTATTTTGGTTGTAATATGTATTTTTAATGTTATCCATGTAAGCATTAACAAAGGGTGTTGGAAGTAATGCTTCGATGTCATGTGTAGTTGTCGTTGTGAGTCCCTAGGCGTTAGTCTAGAAACTCGTTGATTCTTATGGTATGAGTTGGAGATGAGTTGGAGTCATGATCTAGATGTGTCAAAGTCGTTGTTTTTATGTCCTTTATATATGTATCTCTTGTGATCAATAAAATATGTGCGTGATTTGTGTACAATCTCTAGCTCCTTCAAATTTCTCTAATAATTCATATATCTTATTTTCGGACTTAAAATTTAAAAAAAATTCCGTTATGATGAAATTATGTTTCGCTCAACTAAACATAATTTGCTTTTATTTTACATTAATTTACATTTTAATTTTAGATAAAAACCCAAATTTTAATTTTAGATAAAAAACTCAAAAAATCACAAGAATTCACAAACGATACACATAATGTTTTATGAATGTTCCATTTTAATTAATAACAACGAAATTAGTATTTTCTTTTGCTTTCACATCTCTCGGTGGTATAGGTTAAGTAGGTTTAGTTGTCGAACAAGTTGTGACTCGGGTTTGAACCATCTCAATCACGAATGCAGACCAAAAAGGAGTTGTTACTTTGTGCATATTTCATATGGTGAAAGAAAAATAAACAATCCTGCTCACTTCAACACTTGTTCATGTCACACATGAACACGTAGGTCCAACATATTAAACTTGAGATAAGATAGAAAGCATGTGTCTTTAACTTTTCTAAAATAATTAATTAGGTTGGATGATATAAAAAATAAATACATGATCTTGAATTGGTAGAGCAGATTGAATTGATTTTTTATAATAGTTTTGGTAATTTTTTCTCTCGTCCACCAAAAAAATACATATTACAAAAATAAGAATACAGTATATGGTCATTCTCTTGGAAAATTTTGAATGGGTATCTATCAATGATAATTATATTTGAAATGTTTATAATTATTGAAACATCAACATTTATATAGAATAATTTCATTATTATAGGACAATATTAATTATTATTACCGTAAACAAACACTTTGTAAGAAGTAAACATATTGAATAATCAACAACAACCAAATATTAATGTAATTTCTTATCCAACTTATAACTTCTAAGCCCTTTGTAGACCTAGGTAGGGTAACCTATTGGTTGATAATTATTTTCACAACAATAAAGGAAGTGTTGTACACAAATCATCATTTTAGCATAAGGTCCTAGGCTCTAAAGTAAATATGCAATTCTAAACCCTTACTTGACTTTTTGTATCTAATTATTGAGTTGAGAGAGGTTCTAGAGTAAAAATTTTTATATATTGTAATTCTCGTTTTTTATTAATAAAATTAAGAACAATTTTTTTAGATAAAAAGAAAATATAATATACATATCTCATTAAAATATATAACATATAAATAGTACTTATAAAATAAACATCCATTTTACTATATAAATTAAAATAATGATTACATAACTATCTTTAAATTTAAGTAATAAGGAGTTAAAATTTTAATATTTACAATATAACCGCATTTTTAATCATGAATATTTACCATGAATATTATTAACTTTAAAAATATATTTTTTAATAATACCATGTACTAATACCATGGTTTTTCAATACCAAGGGCCATCTAGGTTTTTTTATTATTATTTTATGGATCTAGTATTTTAATTATTTTGTTAGAATACCATGGGCCAATACTCATGGCTTATCAATACCATGTCGAAAAACTTTAACTTATTTTATAACATTTCATAATTAAATGTAAAAGAAAAAAAGGTTACAATAACTTTTTAGGGGTATATAAACCCTCCATCCTCAAATATCCCCATGGAGATTAAATTGAGGTTATAATAAATTACAAATGAGAAAATTTTATATATACATATGTGAAATTTATATAATATAAATAATATTATAAAAAAGAGAGAGAGGGAGAGGGGGAGAGAAGAGGAGAGAGGGAGGGAGATAGATGGATTTGGAGGAGGAAAAGAGGGAGGGAACACGAAAGAAATTGAGAGATAGAGGTGGAGAGAGAGAGAAGGAGTGGAAAGGGAGAGATGAAGATGGACTTAGGGAGAGAGGAGACTAGGGGGAGAGAGAGAGAAAAGGAGAGGATATAGATACGGAAAAGAAGGGGAAGAGAGAGGCACAAAGACATAGATATGGAAGAGGGAGGGGATGGGGCGCAGAGAGAATGGGAGAGCCAGGGAGATAGGGGAGAGAGAGAAAATGAGAGGATAGAGATAGAGAAAGAAGGGGAAGAGAGAGGCACAAAGACATATATATGGGAGGGCTGCAAGAGGTTTGCAGAGAGAATGGGGAGAGCCAGGGAGATAGCGATAGAGTTGAGGCTAGAGAGAGAGAGAGTGTGTGTGTGTGTGATGGGGGATATACAAATGGAGGTGGGAGAGAAAGGGAGAGAGAGGAAGGAAGAGAGAGAGGCTTCGAGAGAGAGGAGAGAGAGAGAGAGATAGAGTTGGAAGGGGAAGAAAGACATAGAGAAAGAAAGGTGGAGAGGGAAAGGGAGTGACAAGATGGAGAGTTGGTGAGGGAGAGAGAGAGCAAGAGAGAGAGAGAGAGAGAGAGAGAGAGAGATTGAGATATTGCAATAAGACCTTCAAAGTTATGGTCCAATTAAATGTTTGAAAAATATTTTTTTGCAATAATATTGAAAAATAAATAGTCATTTTCCAAACTTAAACATTATAACTTGGATTGGTTAATACTAAAATAATAGTGGTCAACAAGAATCGTTAGAGTTTTCCCTTGCCCTCGCAGGATTAATAAGTGTTTTGATGCTTATCATAAATTCATGATTATAGTCATTTATTAACCATTTATATTATATAGTTATGTTAGTTATAAAATAATTAATATATAAGTTAAACATATATACATTTTAAAAAAAAGGAACAAGAGATTTACCCCACCTTACCATGTGGCTTCGAACAAGAGATTTTACCCTCACCTTACCATGTGGATTCTTAATCTGTAAATAGGTTTTGTTACAATACTATGGGCTAATACCATGGGTTATCAATATTGTATGCCCAAAAAACTATAACTCACTTCATATGACACTCAAACATAATTAATCAATTTAATCAAAAGAGAAAAAAATATTATAACTACTTTGGAGACAAATCTCAACTTTTGATTTGTGTATATTACTATGAATATTCTAGAATATTTTATAGAAGTTAAATCCCTACCACTCACCTAATAACTATTAATAATTAAATTTAAAATTTTGGAAAACCTTATTAAAAAAATAGATATAAATAACCATGAGAATATTAATATTAATAATATTTTAAGACTAATAAAAATTATAAAATAGATAGTCAAAGTTTGGCTAAGACAACCGGGTTGGGGATGAGCCTTGTCATCAAGACGGCCCAAGATCAAACCTTATGGGGGTGGTTTTTGCCATGTGCTAGGGGGATGAGACATGATAAAAAAATCCAATTTATGGCTAAGGGCTGCCTATGGCGAGGGTGCCGACTTAGGGCTTAGATGTGCTCCTCAAGCCACAAAGTCAAGCCTAGAGGGGGTGACTTTGATGGCTCAACTTAAAGCTTAGATGCCCTTGGTCAAGCCTAGAGAATCACAAACCACTTGAAAAACCAAAAAATATAAAATAAATAATAGAAAATCAACTCTTTTCTCAAACTATCATTTTTAAAAAATAATTTATAAATAAATTTAATTATTAAAAATTTATGTTTTCAAAGATAGCTTAAAGTTAAAAAAAATGTTCATATTCAATTTCTTTGAAATTATAAATTTATGAATTCCAAAAATTTTTAATAAAAACATGCTTATTCTATTTTTTCAAATATATAATATTACAAATATATATATATTTTTTAATATCAATAAATTTTATAAAATATTTATATTACATATTTACACTATAATGTCATAATAATTATAATAAATAAACATCTTAATTTAATATGGATTTCCAAATATATTTTATATTATAAGTAAATATTTAAACATTTCATTAATGGATTAAATTATATTAATATTAATAGATTAATATTTAAAATGAGGTTTTTAAAATTATTTCATTTTAAATTAAGTGGATGGATGGAAAAGATTTAATTAAAAAATATATATATATATTTTTAAACACTTTGAAATATATATATATATATATATATATATATATATATATATATATATATATAGAATCAAATTAAATTCTAGTTCTAATTAATCTACGTAAAAATAATTCTATTATGTATAAAGGTTACTAGTACAAAACCGCACACTCGTGTCATCTCGTGTGAGAGCCTCGAACACCGGGCTCGATGACCATGCTTCGACAAAGAGAGCTCCGGGACTACCCCCGGTAGGGAAACCAACCTTTTAACAAAAATGCCTTTGGCCGCCCTCGAAGGGAAACCTACCTATAGTTCATTCATAGCAATGTAACAAAGAAAAATATACCGAAAGTAACAATCAACTTTTCCACCGAGCCTTGAGGCAAGAGAACGTAAAATTCCAACAAGTAATTGGACAAAAAATACTGTGAAGAGTTTGAGAGCCGTGAGGATCACGTTCATGAGTCTCGAGATGGAGGTTCTTCCACAATCCCGCACCCATATTCATCGATGTTGTCATCCATTATGCCTTTGAGAGCGCCCTCTTTGCTCTGACTACATCCACCTCTGCGCAACGCGTCCTTGGAAGGATGAGTAGAATCATGCAGCAGAGACCCAGCTTCCGGGGAAGCCAGAGACAGAAGCGCGGCGGGAGAGGCTACACGGCCGGGAGCAAGGAGGGGAGACTCTTCCTGACAGTTACAATGATGAAGGCCGTAACAATGGGCTCGTCTAAGGAGAATTCAGCGAAAATTTGCACACTCGGGAAGATTGACGAATGGGGAGACTAGTGATGTTCATGGGAGAGACAAGAGGGATTGCACTATTGGGAGGGCCGCCTGGTAGGGGGGATGGATATTCCTAGCAAAACGAACCGCAGTCACTATCGCGGCCTCGTCCTCTCGTAGCTTCGCATGGCCCGAGGCTCGGGTCGTGCGCCCTCATCGCCTGAGGAAGACCGAGGCGAACTCGGTAGAAGGGAAGTATGAGCAACATAGCCTCGACTAGTGCCGCCGACACCGCATTCTCGTGGCGAGGCGCTGCGCATGGAGGCAGAGGCGGGTGATGAAATTCCACGTTATGAGCAAGGCGTACAGAGAACTCAGAGCCCGCAGAGGGGAGTTGACACCGCCCAAGAATGCCGACCGAGCACAACGAGGAGAAACAACACCACCGAGATTAGTTGCCCAAGCATAATAAGGAGAATTGCGACCTCGTGCGGTATGGGACCGTGGGTGAAATGATGCCTGCGAAGCGACTCAAAACAAGCAAGCAAGGTGCAATGACGGCCGCAAGGTGCGTTCGTGCACCGGATTCAGCAAAGCCCGGAGGGCAAACACCACTAAGAGGAAGCGGTGAGCCACCACCGCAATCACAACCATTCGAACCATCCAGAACCCATCTCCATAGCCGAGTGAACCTCCATATGAAATTGAATGAGCATCCGAGCAGAGAGATTAACGTCCGCGCGAGCCGGCGAATTTAAGTTTCCATAAATGCCTCGTGCATGTAGGGGCCATATGGCCACCCCCACGCGAGCTCCTTCGGAGATGCGTAGGGACCCATGTCCCATAAAACCACGCATACATCCACATCTCGGGAGAAGAATGCTCTTTTGCACCAACATGGTGCAATTTTGTAGCATTTCTCGTTCGTGGATAATGTTGAGGGGGCCATGAATGATCTCGTTAGTGTTGTTCTGCTTCCAAAATTGGCCAAGAGATCTACAACTTTGTCAGCTTTCTCGCTCGACATGGGTGAATGATATTTCCCCGTTTCTTTTCGACCCAATTTCTTATCCTATCAATCGTGGTAGCCAGTGGCAAACCGTGGGCTACCCTTTGCCGAATTGGTACCCCATAGGATTTGATTTACCATATTAATGAGAATTTGAGAATCCCCCGATGATGATGGGAAATAAGTTGTAGTGATGAGTAAGGAAAGAGGCCTCGCCGCAGTCCTTCTAATTCGCCGAGTTATTAGCATCCCATCCGATTGATCCATAGTAGATGATTTGAATTTCCCCCTTAGAGTTTCGAAAAATTGCCACCAAAGCCCGTTTGACCGGGATTTCCTCCCGGAAGCTCCATCAAAATTTAATTTGAAGACCCCAAAAGGGAGGGGGAGACCAATGCGAGGAGCTTTAGGGGTAGCCCCGCTTCTGGATAGGTGGAATAGCTACTATTTTGAGATTCCAGCTTTTGCTAAAAGGAGATTTCTTTAGGTTGTTTGGGAAAATTGTCTTCCCCGTCGTAGAGGAAGAGCAAGGGGATTCCAGGAGATTATTGTTGATGATGCCCCAAATGGTGTCCGCAGTTGAGGACTGATTTTTAAAGATGCGTTTATTTCTTTCTTTCCATAGAGACCCGAAAATTAGACCAGGAAGCCGCGCGAGGGCGTTAAGAAGGAGGAACTATAAGGACGTTTTGGCCAATTTCTGAAGGATATTAGTGATGTCTCTTGTAGGTTTGTTCCTTTGGCAATGAAAGTTGAGTTTTCCCTATAAGGAGTTGGCTAAAGGGGCAAGACAACATGAGATGATGTATAGTTTTTAGCGCTTTGATTACAATTAGGACATTGAGAAGGCCCTATGAAACCCTTTGGATTAAATTGTCCCAAGTGAGGATTCTCCCGTGGCCGAGGAGCCGAGGGAGGAAAGTAGAGATTTTTGGCCAAATGATTGGGCCCCAAATCAATTTCCAGATAGGGTCACGAGGGAGGGGAGAAGGGTGCACCACTGAATAAGCCTCTTTGTTGTAAACATACCTCTCGTAGTATAACCATCCGAGGATGTCCGGTCCTCCGAGCATCCGATTTGCCGACGTTGAAGCCTGGCTGCCGAGAGCTTCCCAATCCGTGGTTTGATGCGTGTGGAGCTATGTGGTGTAAGGGCTTCCATTGCCTAAACCCATTACAATCCGAGGGAAGCCAATATTGACAAACCCTTGTCTTCTATTGCAGCGTTGTTGTTCCCAACATTGATTTGAGAATAAGTCTCAAGAAGCTTTGGGTTTTGCTCGCCAAGAGTCGAACCTAACCTTAGCTGCGTTTCCTTTGCGAATCTCCCGTAAACTATGTTGCCGTATAAGCGCATGGTGTCGCTTTTGTCGCATTCCAAACAAGAGAACCCGTTTGTTCAGAGAAAGCCTTATTAAATCTACCGTGAGATCCGTTGTTGGCGTATTTTTTCTCGTCCATAATTTAGCCCTGTGGAGTGTGTGGGTTTGATATCCATTTCCACCAAACATGTGCTCCCATGACCTCATTGTTGTGCATGGGGTTTCGAGGCCAAGACCCCCCGCTTCCTTGGGAGTGCAAACAATGTTCCAATTAACCAAGGCCCATTTTCGATTTCGACTCGCAGGATCCCCAAAAGAAGTTGCTTTTGCAGAGATTTTTATCCGTTTGAGGACCCATTTTGGGGCAAAGAAGAACAAAAGATAAATTGATAAGTGTGAGTCTACTCACCATGTTGAGAGCTCAAGGTCCAGGAGGATAACCGAGATTCCAGCTTTTTCAAGGAGAAGGTTCCATGAAGAAAGCTTGATAGCAGCAGTCGATAAGAGGAGCTCCTAGGTATTTGTCGTGGAGAGAAGCAACAAAGAGAAACCTAGAATACAAGCAATATTGGCTTGAGTTAGGTGGAGTATTGAAGAATAATATCCGCAGATTTGGAGTCATTAATGGATAAACCGCAGCTTTAGATAAAAGGTTAAGAATAGCTTTATAAGAGCGCTTTAACAGAAAGAGTGGCCAAAGAGCATATTATCATCCACAAATTGTTGGTGAGTGGTGACAGTGGGCTCCATGGAGAGAGATGCCTCGCAAGTGATGATTGCGAACACCATTGTGAATTAATTTGCCAAGGCTCTCACTCGTAAGAACAAAAAAGGAAGGGGGGGGAGAGGGTCACCTCGTTTGATTCCTCCGGAAGGAAAGAAAGGGGGGAGGGAATCCCATTAACAAGGATTGAGAAGAAAGTAGAAGTGATGAGGCTCTATTATCCATCTTATCCACATTTGATCTAAAACCAAAAGCACTTAAAATTTGTTGAATGTAGTTCCAATTCAATTTGTCAAAGGCTTTGGGAGAGATCGATCTTGAGGAGCATACTTGGCTTTCTTGCAGTAATTTTAGGGAGTGTATAATCTCATGAGTTAAAATTATACCATCCAATATTTTTTCGACCTTCTACATATCATGTCTCAGTTCGGCGAGATGAGAAGCTAGCAGTAGCGGTTTAAGCCTATTGGCAATAACTTGGAGATAACTTTGTAGATCACGTTACAAAGGGCTATAGGCCCTAATTTTTCCGTTTACTTGGTTGCCTCCTCTTTTGGTATCGCTGCAATGAATGTAGCATTAAGGGAGGGTAGGATCCAATGCATGGTTCTTGATTCCTCTACAAGTCGCCAAACTTCATGTTTAATAAGATCCCGTAAATAATGAAAGAAATTAGAAGTAAAGCCATTCACCCTGAGTTTTACCATATTTGAACAAGGCTATAGCCGAATCCACCTCTTGGAGAGAGATAGGGCATAATAGCATTTGATTATGCTCAGCCCGTGATCAAGTTGGGGATCAATTGCTTGATTTGATCTATAGCATGTTGTCCGTTGACCCGAGGTTCTCGTTGGATGCCTGTAGCTATTCCAAGAGTTCCTCGTTCCATATCTTCATGCTTCTCCATCCGTTCGCTCGATCGTGATATGGCCGATTCGATTTTGCATTCTTCTTTGAATAGTTGAGCCGTGAAAGAATTTGGTATTTCTTTCTCCCTCCTTTAGCCGTGAATTCTTGATTTTTGCCTCCGCAGGATCTCCTCTGTTTGTATCATTCCTCCAACTTCTTTTTGTAGGTCTTGCTCCTTGGAAGCGAGAGCTTCGATCTTCCTTTATCGATGATTTCCTGCTGTACTCATCCATTTTTTGCTCAAGGATCTTCTTCTCCCCTAAAAATATTCCCAAAGACCGTCCGATTCTAGTTTTTGATATGACTTCGAGGAACTTGAGCTTTTTGTTGAAACTCAGTACATTTTTTGAACCTTTTGGTGGGAAAAACTCTCCATGCAAACAGCGATACCATTTCTTTGAAGGACACGTGAATGAGCCGTAAAGCTTCAAATTTGAAAGGTCGTTTTGGATGGGATCCTATATTTTTTCCATTCGGCGTAATAGGCCATGATCCAAGCCCGCTAGGGGAAGAATTGAGCCCGTGATGTCCCCACCCACATGAATGGCATTGTCCGAGATTAGGAATCTATCTAATTTCTCGAAACGATTTGGTCGATCTCTTGTTCTTTCCGTTGTTCCGTGAAAATGCCATTAGAGCAGGTATATATATGAGCTCAACCGTTGTTAATGAAAATTTTGAAGTAGGAGCACTCCGCATCCGCCTTGGCCTTCTCCGCATTTTTTCATCCATTCTGTGATCATGTTGAAAGTCCCCTCCAATGATCCATAGGAATGGGGATCTATTCAAATTCTACATTTTCCAAAGTGTTTAAAAATTGCTATCTTGCTAGCCCTGGTCCTCGAGGAAAATAGACATTGGAAAGATGCCCGTGTATGTTAGTTCCAATAGGGTGGAAGGTAGCTTGAATAAGGTCGTGCGCTCGATGGAAGTCTCGCTAAAAATGATGGATTGAATATCCCAAGCTATTGCCATCCTCCCGAGAATCCCGAGGCATCCATTGCTATCGAGCTACAAACTCGGCCAAGCTTTTGAAAAGATTGAGCCTAGCATTTCATTGTTGCATTTGGTTTCCCGAAGAAAGAGTATTTGAGGCTTTCTTTCGAATCATGTTCTCGATCATCCCCGTACTGGCCGCGTTAAGCCCTCTAACATTCCATAAGACCAGCCTTCATGGGGAACTATTGCCACAGCTTGAAGAACCGAGTTAACTTGGGGTATCGTCCCGAATCCACCCAAAGATCTCCCCGCAGTGATGGTGCGTTGCCAATCCGACTTTCGACCTCACTTCTTGGTTTCCTTTATCACTTTCAGCTATCCCAATGACTACCGTGCCGAATACCCACTTTCTGTCGTTGGAATTTAGAGAGGACCGCTCGAGTGACTCAATTTATCGAGGATTGATCTTATCGAATTATTTTCTTCTCGCAAGCATCTTCTAGGCCCAAGAGATCTAGTTCTCTCTGATCGAATCCTCCGAATACTTTCTTCCATGAGGGTAAGCCGACTATTTTTCCCTGAATTTCTTTACTATCCCGGCTAGGCCGAGGATTGCCCATCCAGATCCATGAGAGTAGGGTTCCAAGTCACTCCGTTTTTTCTTTGAAGAGGGATTGCATAAGAGAGAACGACAGATTGCGGTTCGACCGAGAGGGCACAAGATTTTAGGGTTGGGGTCGATTCGAGGGGGGTGGAGGAAGGGGAGGAGGGATTGAGGAGGATGGGGTGGAATCAATCTCGAGGGTCGCAAAGAGGAGCCTTTAATGGCAAAGCCATTACTAGTGGATGGGGTATTAGAGTGAGCGCTAGGTTTTTTCCTAGAAGAAGAGGATTTCTTGTTGTGTCTTCTTCGAGAAGGAACTTTAGTAAACCCATCCGTTCGTGATGTCTTCAAGATCTTGGTTCCTGGATTGAGAAATTAGTGGAAAAATCTCTCAAGAGATGTCCATGGGCATGGCACCTTATGTAGCGGAATGGAACATGTTCATAATCCGCAGGTTGAATCCATTCAAAATCACCATGAAATAAACTTACCGCGTCCGGGTAGGGCTTTGTCCGCATGCATGTAAACACATATTCGTGCATAGGAGGTGTATCTTCGTAGCTTGGTCTCTTTTGCTATCTTTATGAACTCTCCTAACCCTTTCTTTCCAATCTCCGGAGTGAATCCTCATCCTAATATTCAAGTGGCAACCAGTATAGACGAATCCATACAAAGCCCGCTGAAATTTTCTTTGTCCCAAGCTGAATCTTTCGACCCGCCTCCCGAGATATAACCCCGCCGAGTTGAAGAAATATGGGCCCTCATCCATTACCTTATTTCTCGTCCTCAATGCAATTAAAAATAGCTCGTGGAAGAAGCCTTCCGATCCATAAGTGAGTAACATGTCCCTTGGGCTTCCACTGGGACGCAATCCATCCTTGTAACGCTTTTTTCTCGTCGACCAAAACCGATAAATATCCCTCATGTACCGAATTCGGTGTTTATACGATGACCTGGTAAGTCGATTTTGGGTCCCGTCTGAGCTATGGGCTTACAGGAAGAAGTGGCCGCAACAGATCCGATTGTTTTCTTCGCAGGTCGACTTCGAGTCGCATTAGTCTCCTCGCTTGTTGTCGAATCGGTTTTGCTTAGATTGGGTATTCCTTCGATTCCTTCTTCATTTGTGAGGCCGATTGCCTTTCCCCCGTTGCCGTCGCCATGCTTGTGTGCAGCTACTTCCGTTTGATAAATAGGCGTCGTCGTTGCTTACAGCAGAGTTGCCAGTAGATTGCTAGGGTTTCTACAAAGTGACAGACAACAAACCCTAGCAGAGCGCGCATCTCACCTTCAAAGTTACTACATATGTTAATTCTAGTTATAGTTATTATAGTTAATCAATTTGTTTATTATTATTTTATTTTAATTATTTTAACAATAATATATATAAATTTCATATTCAATGCTACAAATAAATAAGTATTAAAATATGAAAGAAACATTCTTATTCGAAATTGTAAAGACAATATGATTTAAATTTAATAATATCAAATTTTATTAACATTAATCAATTATTTAACTTATATAACTATGCTAATTAGTAAAATTTAAAAAATCTATATATATATATATATATATATATATATAGATACTGTCATATGTTGAAAACCTTATTTTCCTTAAATCAAGAATTCCAGCCATTATAAACTTCATATTTAATGTTACAAACAAATAAGGATTAAAATATGAAAAAAACATCCGTATTAAAAAGTTGTAAGAATTTAAATTTAATAATATCAAATTAATCAACTACTTAACTTATATAACTATGCTAATTAGTAAAATTTAATTAAAAAAAATTAAAATGTTAAATAGTTGAAAAACATTATTTTCCTGAAATCGAAAACTCTAGCCATTATAGATACCTTTGGTGATCTAATAAGAGTTGATTTAGGAAAAGTTTTTTTTCCTTTTGGGTTGGTTTAAATTATAGACAATAAATTCAACTTTGATTGTTTAAAGTAGTTGATAGATGTGCATATGTCAACTTTGATGCGTCAAACTTGCAAGTATATCAATTTTATATAATGTATATATGTTATCGTTTCTGTAAATGAAAATACACACCTTCAACATAATATATAACTGTCACAAATTTTAATAAAAATACAAATGACTTGATGTATATATGTCATCATTTCTGAAAATGGCAATACACACATCTTCAAACAGAATAAAAACAGGTTAATGTTTTTATAATTAAAAAACAAATGAGTTGACTTAGAAGTCAAATATAAAAATGTCACATTTTTTGTTTTTTAATTAAAAAAAAGATCAAAACAAATGAGTTGACTTAGAAAGCGTACACTTCAGAAGTTCTCTAGATGCATATTCACCCGTTTAACACGCAAAAGCGCTCTCCCGTGTATTCACAACCGTCACGTGTACCGCATCAATCCACACGGTTTCAGGAACCTATATATCCCGCAGCCGTTCGCACCATCAAACACTCACACGCCGAAGAAGCAGCCGGTTCCGAGTTCGAATCCTTGCCCTTATCGCCGCCGAAGCCCGCAGCCATTAGCACCATCAAACACCTGAGCCCTAAGAAGCAGCCGGTTCCGAGTTCGAATCCTTGCCCTATCACAGTCCCCTGTTTTAAGACACAAACTTTAGTGACTCCACCGCAACATGGTCAAACCCTTGTCAAAACAGAGCAGCCCGAGCGGACCGGAAAACTGCCAAATGAAGTCGCAGCAGTTCAAAGGAATCCGACTGAGAAAATGGGGGAAATGGGTGTCGGAAATTCGAATGCCGAATTCCCGGGCCAAAATCTGGCTGGGCTCCTACGACTCCCCGGAAAAAGCTGCCCGCGCCTACGACTTTGCGGTGTACTGTCTAAGAGGGTCGAAGGCCAAATTCAATTTTCCCGACTCCGCGCCGCAAATTCCATGCGCCTCTGCTCTGTCGCCACCACAAATCCAAGCCGCCGCTACCAGGTTTGCCACAGAAGATATCCGGGTGCCATCGGAAGAGGACGCGGCGTCCTGCTCTTCCTCCCCTTCGGAAGCAGAGTCCGGCATTGACAGCCA
Organism: Pinus albicaulis; assembly: GCA_034641835.2. Lineage (NCBI taxonomy): Eukaryota > Viridiplantae > Streptophyta > Pinopsida > Pinales > Pinaceae > Pinus > Pinus albicaulis. The sequence goes on along the minus strand of CM076579.1, from coordinate 295,843,265 downwards.
ACAGATTTCCGCGGAACAGTACCCCACATTCTGGGATTCGTTATTGCTTGAAGATTTGGACTGCGGCGAGTCTCTAAATTTAGAGGATTTTCCCCCTTAGATTTCTCTATGGACGATTTTGGGTTTTGTGATCGAGCAGACGAAAGACTGGGGGCTTTTCTAGAGAAAAAGATTCATCTACCTCTGCAAGCGATTTTACCATTAAAGATTGATTAAAGTATATGCTCTGTTTGAATTTCATCAATGGAAATTGATGCGTCGCCGCTTGAAAATCGCGCAGATGTAACTTTATTTGTATATAGTTAAACTTTTATTTGTGTATAATTAAATTTAACATTGATTATTCTTTACATGTCCTTCTCACAAAATAAAACCACGGTTAAATGAAGTCTCCTTTAAACTAAAACTAAATTTAGCGATTCCCTTTTTGTTGCTCTTCTTCTATTTATTTATTCAATATTCTTCATTAATATTTTATTTTTTATTTTTTTTTACTCAGCTATTGGTATTATTATTTTTATTCTCTTTACATAATAATTTTAAATTACGGTATAAAATTTTTGGGAGAAAATATTTATTTCGACTTAACAATTTAAATATTAAAATAACATAGGTATATAGTCTATCACTTTAAATATAAATATAATATATTGTGATTAAAATCTTTCATGAAAATCACATCAAAATAGATTTAATTAAAAATATAATATAATCAAAATAGATTTAATTAAAAATATAATATATTTTATAATTATTAACCGATTTTAATAAAACATTTAATTAAATTGAAATTATTTATTTTTATAAATATAAGTAACGTTCTTTATTCATATTAACCTATTTTATAACTCATTTTAATTTATTTCACTAAATAAAGTATTTTGAACTAGCATAAGAACATATGTATTGGTATATTCATTGCTATTTAATATAACCAAAGTAGTTTTTTTCATTTAAAAAAAAGAACTAACTTTATTTTTTTAATTTTTTTTAAATTAAATTATTATTTTTTTAAATTGAATTATTATTTTTAAAATTTTTTAAAATTAATCTATATTTTTTTAAAAAATTTTAAAATTGAATTATTATATAAAAAAAACATCTTAACTGTGAAATTGAATAATATAATAGAACTTGAAAGTGTCGAACGACCCTTTGTAAGGAAGTTATCTTTACACGTAAAATTTTCCTAATTTTTAGAGAGGTTAGTCTCTTTACCCACTTTGTGGTATGAAAGTTTCATCTTTTGTATCTTTAAAACTTTTGAATTTTGCATATTTCTAGCAATGATTATTTTCTCGCGTGCAAGGGCGTTTGTGTGGAGTATTTTTTAGATTTTTTTGAAAATTTAAGATTGATTTTTCAAAACATGCATGACTTTTCGAAATTTTAAATTTATGTTTCAAAATTTTATATTGTTTTTTTAGTTGATACCAATTTTGTTTTTGCATAATTTTTAAAACTTGTTTTCCAATTTATGTTTATTTAAAAAAAAATTTATTTTTTTTGTTTTTCAAATAATTTGAATCTATCATAGATTACATCAATTTGATTAAAATTTTAATTAATAAATTTATAAAAAATTCATATATCTTATATCTTTTGTATCATTTTTTTGGGGGTTAGTTTTAAAGTTTTAAAAAAAAGATTGTTAGGGTGAAAATATGTTTAGCTCAACAAAACATAATTTGTTTTTATTTTTACATTAATTTACATTTTAATTTTAAATAAAAACCCAAAAATCTCCAGAATTCACAAATAGTACAAACAATGTTACAATGTTATATGAATGTTCCATTTTAATTAATAACAACGGAATTAGTATTTGCTTTTTCCTTTTACATCTCTCAGTGGTACAAGTTAGGTAGGTTTAGTTTTCTAACAATCTCGGTGGTACAGGTTAGGGAGGTTTAGTTTTCTAACAAGTTGTCATTGTGATGATATAGGTTAGGCAAGAATTTTTGTAAATCTAGGTTATACCTATCAAACTTCAATATTTTGGATGATTTAGAGGTTTTTGATGCAGTGCCGAGTCCATTTCTACCATTAAAAACATGATTCAAACACTCGCTACTACAATTTTAATAATCTAGGCACCTCCGTAGAAAACTCCTATTTCATATGATGAAAGAAAGAAAAAAACAACGTACAACACTTGTTTCATGTCGTAGCCGAAACACATAGGTTTCTCTATTTTTTTTTAACATAATAAATTTAAGATAGGATAGAATGTAGATGTCTTTTATTTTTTCTAAAATAATTAATTAGGTTGGATGAGAAAAAAATAAATACATGATGCGGAATTGGTAGAGTAGATTGTATTGATTGGGAATTGGTAGAGTAGACCGTATTGATTGTTTATAATAGTTTTAGTAGTTTTTTCTCCCTTATCGACCAAAAATACATATTACAAAAAACAAAAAATACAGCTTTGTATTACCATCCTTTTGGGAAATCTTGAATGTGCATCTATCAATTATAATTATAATTATATCCTGAATGTTTATAATTATTGGTAGAGTAGATTGTATTGATTGGGAATTGGTAGATAAACGTATCGATTGTTTATAATAGTTTTAGTGGTTTTTCTCCCTTATCGACCAAAAAATACATATTACAAAAAACCAAAATACAGCTTTGTATTACCATCCTTTTGGGAAATCTTGAATGCGCATCTATCAATTATAATTATATCTGGAATGTTTATGTGGGGTGCCAAGTGGATTATCAAGAAAGGCAAGTGGCATTCGGATGGGTGAGGCAGCACGTGATGGCATGCATTTGCCCTCGCCAGGCATTAAGCCCGCATTTAAGGGGACAATATGTCGCGTGCGTCGGAGCATGATGATCTTCGCTGATGCCATTTAACTTCGTCGTATAGACATAAGAAACAACAAATGTGGAGGTTAAATAAAACTTGCGGCCAAAACATTCTTTTGGGTAACAGTTTTCATGGAGGATTGGAGGAGAAAGCCACGGTATTGCTCTACCCAAGCTTGGTAAATTGTCGCCAAGGGCTCTGGGCTTATTGGTATGTTACAAGCAACGGCTTTTCGGCCATGTCCTTTTCACCTTTCTTTTATGAAATCATAGGGCAATTGTAGGGCCTTGCATAAAGAAGCTAGGAGTAGTGCCAACATTGCTAGAATGCTTCATATTCATTCCGGGTATAGTTATGCTTCCAGGGTGGTAGAAATTCTTAGTATTTCAATAAGAAAAATATCAACCCCTCGTTTTTGTAGTCCTTGTGGAACTATGGGTAGAATTCTCTATAGAAATTCGCAATTTGAAAGGCTTTATCGCTTGCCCTTGTCGCAACTCTAATCAACAGGTTCAATTATATGAAATCCTAACCATGCAAAAAGCCGTGGATAATGTTGAAGGTGTTTGCTCCTATTACTATAATTGTAATTTCCATAAAATGAATATGATGTTGTCTAGTTCCTTACTTCTATTTAGGCTCCTCGCAAATTATGTTTGTTAGCTACCGCAATGTCTCCGATAGAGGGATAAGTTGGGTTAGTGTGTCGTATTATCGAGATCCTTCGTCAATCGTTTCTTATTAAACGTGTATGTAATATGAATTATATGTGTCTCCACCAAAGGACGAAAGAAAGCAACTCACTACAATTACCACCTTCTCGTGTTTATCAAATGTCACCCTATACAACCCCTTCTCACGCACTTTGCGGTGTTTATATATTCCATGGTTCATAAACCAAAGGAGCGCAATGATGAAGAAGCAAGCTAAAAAGCGACAACAAAGGGATAATGGGAAGAAAAATATTCCGTGGAATAAAGTCGCAACTGCAAAGAAACGAGGAAGAAGGACGAACAAGGAGATAATGGAAAATATCTTTGAATTTTATGCTGTTGGAGAAACAATCCACAAATTCTAATGTCTTTCATGGATGGGAAAGAGAGAGTGATAGTAAAGAGGAGGCAATTGAGGTTCGTGATGAAATTATGGACTTTGTGGCTAATCCTGGGACCACGAGAGGACGTTCTTCCCTTTTTCATCAATCAATCCACACTTACCGGATACCGAAATGTGTTTTAGCCAAATCTTCCAAAGCTTATAGATTAATGAAGGAAATCCTCGTATGTTTTCAATCTTACAAGGGAATCAAAACCGATATTCGGGAGATGAGGGTATCACAAGATCATGCAAACTCGCTCATATAGACAGTGATTGAAAGAAAAACTATAGCAGCAGTGCAAGAAAGTTGATATGCTGCAGGCTCGACAAATAGCGAATCGTTCCGTAGACTTTTCCGATGGCTAATTGATTTTTAGTTAAAATGTTTTTTGCGGATAGCTTTTACATTTCATGTTGTTTAACAAAGCTCAGTAGTAAACACAGAATGCCATTGCGAAAAGATGAATGAAATTGTTTCAATTTTGGATGGAATTTAATGCCTTAAGGTGGCCACCACATGGTTTCCTATGTGCAAAGTTGAGGCCACCATCCGTGAATATGTTTTGCAACTTGCTCTATATTTTGAGAAATAGAAAATGGTAAGAAACCACTAAATTTACATTATTGAAAAGATCACTTACATCACTATTTATAGAACACTATCGCTATTATTACTAGTAAACAAACACGTTGTAAGAAGTAAGAATATTGAATAATCAACAACAACCAAAGATTATTGTAATTTCTTGTCCCACTTATAACCTCTAAGCCGTTTGTAGACCTAGGTAGCGTAACTCTATTGGTTGATAATTATCTTCACAACAATCCACAAAGTGTTGTCCACAAATTATCATTTTAGCATAAGGTTCGTAGTTGTAACATACACCGATAACTTCACATGGAAATGTAAGGAGTTAAAAAACAATTTATACAAGTTACTCACGGTAACTATCCAAATCACTATTAAATATTCCTTACTCATCATTAGATAGAATGTTCACCAGCCCGTAGTGAAACCTTAGTATAAGAATAGTAAGTTGCTTAACCATTATCAACCTCTATTATGGTACATTAACATAAAAACTATATGAGATACCTTGCATTCATTTCATTATTCATGTAGTCATCACATACTTGACATTATGAACATCACAAACAAGAAAGGAATCGACAATTTGACACAATAGTCAATCACATCATTGAACACCAATATACCTGAAACCCCGTAGGTGAAAAACCATCAACGTTTAATTTTATTATTAAACGCCGTGAGGGTGTTCCATCCTCACTCAATGGCTTATAAGAGAGACCATCCCTTAACCATCGTTATAAATCTTACAAAGAAATATACAAATATTTAGGTTAAAGCCATTACAATAAATAAGATAGCATTTACCCACTAATCTTCATATCGTCATATCTTGGTGGCATGGATGTACTACAATGGACCATCGTACATTGGATCATCCGAAACTCACACTCATCCGCATGAACCATAATCATTTACCTACAATGGACCATCGTACATTGGATTATCCCGTAGCTCACACTCATTTTCATGTACCATAATCATTTACCTCGCCACCATGTTAAGCATAATATTTCATTTGTACAAGTCACCATCATTCCTCGCTAATGTTGCCTTCAACATACATTGATGTCAATATTCATAAAGTATTAATCAATCATTTCATAAATCTATATTGGAGAAGCTTCTTCCTCTACTAATGTATATTCATGATAGAAAGTAAAATACCTTGACATTCTCCCTTTAACAACGTATACCGCATATGTGCTAGTTATAAGTCATCACATTAATTAATGTTTCCTCGCATAAGCTCACATTCCCGCAAGACAATAACTACATCTCCTCATCTTGTCTTTAAAACAAACCGATACATCGCTGATGATATTCGTGCATGCGATTTACATAAATTTAATCAAAATAACTAACTCTTAAGCTATTACTTTTTGGTGCATGGAAGGAAAACTAACATAACAAATGTTGCTCCCATGCATGCAAATGCATATAGAATCCAAAAGAGTCTTCCCAAAGAAATTCTTACATACCGCACATAGCTTCCAAAAGAGTCTTCCAAAAGGAATGCTTAACATACAGACATGCAAACGCAAGTTTTCTTTCTGTAACGGAATGTAATAAAGCATACAAATGCATGTCTTCTTTTACAAATATTATACTAACAATCCTTTCTAATGTAGTCTAACACAACATACTATCTTTTCCCACATACAAATATGTATATTCTTTCCAACGAAAGCTACTACAAATATTGCATACATTTGCATGATCTTAATTCCAAATGAAACTAACATACTAATTATGATAGCACAAAGCACTCACAAATAATTCTTCCTAAAAAAACTTTATAAGTCAATATTTCTTCTATCCATGCAAAGAATATATCTCTATAACACAATGGATATTCTTTGCACATGCCATAGTCTTATCATAATAGCTCTTCGTTAATGCACATCACACATAACACAATCACTATTGTTTGTGCATGCAAGAGCTTATCATAACAACTCTTCTTTAATGTACGTAGGACATATTCCCTTTCTTAGAATTACACCATCATTAACTATTCTTGTCCCGTAAACAAATACATAATTCCTCCTCAAAAAGAAAAGTCAATGTAACCCTAGTTTCTTTGTCTTTTTACATGTAGCTTCTCCCAAAGGAAAGCATGTAGTTCTCCCAAGAAAATCTAATATCATAGTTGATCCCCTTTATGCATACAAGTTATGTTTCTTTTCCAAAAAGAGGGCTATTTACCATAACAATTATTTTCCAAAGAGTAATATTACTTTTTATATTTTCAAGAGGTCATTCTCTTCAAGTAAGAAACATATATAAAACAACATAATATTTGACCAAAAAGTGATTATTATGATTCTTCCCAAAGAAAATATTATGAGAACTAACATGTGTTCTTCATGAAACTCCTTAACTTATCTTTCAACCCATGAAATATCTTCAAGAATTAAACTCTTTAATTTATATTCACTTTCGAGGAAAAATACCTTGGATTTTGTTGTCATTTCATACACCCGTACAAAATCTCTCCTTTTTTTTTAAAGAACAAGAAACATATATATATAAAGACAAGCAAATTTACTTATTTATGTTTTACATGGTTTCTTCTTCGCAAAACTAGCATAGTAAGTTTGCTCTTTACCATAGTATATCTCTAAGAATAATATATTTCTAAAAGATTAACATAATAGAAATCTTTTCAAGAACTTAAGGTCGTAAGTTTTTCTTTTACCATAGTATATATCGAAGAACAAAAGTGACTATTTTCATACAATATTTTGTTTCCTTTTCAAAAATCCTAGGTAAAAGACTAGTATGCAAAATGTTGAATACTTTTTATTTTCTTTCAAGAATATGGTAAAAACTAGCATGAAAAAATATTTTTCTTTCAAGTGTATTTATCTTTTAAATCTTGAAATATTTTAGCCCAACTAGACTCGTGGCTCTTCTCCCATTGGTCCCTCTAATAACTCTCGTGATGCCCCTCACTTTCCCTAGTTATGCTCCTTATCACTCCACGTCGTTCTGCTTAGCAATCAAACATCTTGAGAGATCATGAATTTCGGTAATGCCAACTTTACTGGCGTCTATAGGATCTAAGGTTTACGATCTAAGTCTTCCGATCCAAGGCTTCCCATGTAACACTCCCACCGTGCGTTATAATCGTAGAAAAACCCAACTACTTCTTGATTACAATTGATTCCAACCGATGTTACAAGAGTTGTAAAGTAAATATGCAATTCCAAATGTTTATTAAATTAAATATGCAATTTCAAACTCTTGCTAAAGTAAATATGCAATACTAAATTTTTACTATTTACTAACAAGTGAATTTTTACTATTTACCAACAAGTAATAGATGGTATCAAAAACTCTAATATTTGATTTTCTGTAGCTAATTATTGAGCTCATATCACATTAAAATATATAACATATAAATAGTACTTATAAATTAACATCCATTTTATCATATAAATTAAAATAATGATTCCATAAATTTTACAATATAACAATATCTTTATTCATGAATATTAACCATGAATATTATTAGCTTTTAAATATATTGTTTTACAATACCATGGGCTAATACCATGGCCATCTAGGCTTTTGATTATTATGTTATGGATCTAGGATTTTAATTATTCTATTACAATACCATGGTCCAATACCATAGCTTATGAATACCTACATGTCGAAAAAATTGTAACTTATTTTAAAATCAAAATATTTTTTAAAAATATTGCATTTTAATTTAATTTTTATAACATTTCTATACTTAAATGTAAAAGAAAAATGGTTATAATAAAAATATTCCCATAAAGATTAAATTGAGGTTATAATAAATTAAAAATGAGAATACTTTTATATATGCATATCTAGAGTTTATATAATATAAATAATATTATAAAGGAGAGAGAAGAGAGGGGATAGAGGAGGAGAGAGAGGGGAGGAGAGAGATGGATTTGGAGGAGAAAAGAGAGGGAGGGAACACCAAAGACATTGAGAGATAGAGGGGGGAGGGGGACGGGGGAGGGAGCGAGTGGAAAAGGGAGAGATGAAGACGAATGAGGAGCGAGGAGACGAGGGGAGAGAGAGAGAAAGGAGAGGATAGAGATAGGGAAAGAAAGAGAGAGACACAAATCCATAGGAGAGAGAGAAGGGGAGAGGGAGGAAGATGGTGATAGAGTTGGAGGGTAGAGAGAGAGTGTGTGTTTGTGTGATGTGGGGGGATATATGAATGGAGGTGGGAGAGAAAGGAAGAAAGAGAGGGAGAGACAGGGGGAGATAGAGATAGAGTTGGAAGGGGAAGAAAGACATAGAGAAAGAAAGGTGGAGAGGGAAAGGGAGTGAAAAGGGACAAATCAAGAGAGAGAGGGAGGGAGAGAGTGCGAGAGAGAGAGAGAGTGATACATATATGGAGAGACTACATTAAGACCTTCAAAGTTATGGTCCAATTAAATGTTTGAAAAATAATTTTTCAATAATATTGAAAACTAAATAGTTGTTTTTCAAAAGTTTAAACATTACAACTTGCATTGGTAAATACTAAACTAATAGTGGTTAACAAGAATTGTGAGAGTATGCTCCTGACACGTATTAATAAATGTTCTAATGCTTATCATAGATTGATAGCTATCATCATTTATTAACGATTTATATTATATTATTATGCTAGTTATAAAATAATTAATCATATAAGTTAAACATATACATTTACAAGGAAGAAGAGATTTACCCCACCTTACCGTGTGGATTCTTAATATGTAAATAGGTTGTGTTACAATACTATGGGCCAATAACGTGGGTTATCAATATTGTATGCCCAAAAAAACTATGACTCACTTCATATTACACTTAGAATTTTTTTTAATAATCGATTTAATAAAAAAAGAAAAAAGATAATACAACTACTTTGGAGACAAATCTCAACTTTTGATTTGTGTATATGACTATGAATATTCTAGAATATTTTATGTGACGTTGAATCTCTACCACTCACCTAATAATTATTAAGAAATAAAAATTATAAAATAGATAATATCTCCCTAAGACCACCGGTTGAGGATGGGCCTTATCAGCAAGGCGACCTGTGATCAAACCTTTCACGGGGGTGGTTGTGCCCTATGCTAAGGGGGATGAAACATGCTAAAATAGCTAATTAACTCCCCGCATGAAGATTTAACTATATTTAGATAGTTAGTTAAGTGAGCGTTGAGTAAGTCAAGCTATGTGATAGTTGAATTTGGTATGTGTGTGCATTTCAAGCGAGTCATTAGTCTAAAATGTTAAATACTCCTTTACTAGGTTCATTGTATTAAGTGAGATTGAAGTGGTTAAATACTCTTCATTGGGTTCATTGTATTAAGTAGGAGATTTAAGTTCGTGTGATTAATAGAAGAGCTCGCAACATGCGTGTTTCGTGTGTTAATTCGGTGTTACTTTGTGTTCCACATCCTCCGTCTTTCCAACAACTTGGTATCGTAGCCGATAAAGGATCACAAGATCCATGGGACATGGAGAGCTAGTGAGAAGAGGGCCAAGAGCAAAGGCCAACAATTTTTTATTGCAAAAATCGACGACGCTTAAAGGGCACATGTGTCCACACATTCTTTAGTGCAAAAAGCACACAACTTACACACTTTGTTAATACAAAAATCGAGGAAAGAATCGTGAAACTTACAATTTTTTGAAAATCCAAGCCATCGCTCGTTAATTGGTTTCGGGTGCACAATCGGGTTTAGAATTTCGAAACGCCAACAACCGTGTTAAAAAAAGGTCAAACAAGGTTAGTTTCAAAAATAGGGATTATTAAATTTCAAGAGCTCATTGTTTTTGTTTTATATTAAACCTCAAACGTCACACCTTTTCAAAAGGGAGGTTTATTAAAAAAAATAAAAATATTTTATACTTTTTTAACATTAAGAGGTCACATTATTGTCTTAAGGAGGTATACAAGGATTTTTGAAAAGGGAGACTTATTATAAAAAGGTTTTTTATATATGAATTTTTTATATAAAATATTTTTTAGGGTTTTATTGAAAGGGATTTTTTTATTGAAATAAAGCTTTGTAAAGCTCATAAAAAAGAGAAATTTAGGGTTTTATAAGAGAAGATTTTTTTAAGAAAGATGGCAACATTGATTTTTGAGCCACAAACTCTTCTTTCACAGGGAAAGATTATGATGTGTGGGCCATTAAGATGGAGACCATGTTAAAAGTGCATGATATTTGGGATCATGTCAAGTTTAAGTTTGCAGTAACCTTAGAATGAAGCAAATGAACGAGCTCTCTATAATGCAGTAGAGGTAATAATGGAAGAAAAACAAAAAGGAAGAATGCACAAGTGTTGCTTCTTATCTAGTGAGAGTGGACCGAGCAAAGGTTCCAAAATATTATGATCACGTCATCAAAAAAGGAAGCACGGGAAAAATTTGGTGACAAGCTATCAAGGTATGGCCAAAGTCAATATTGTTAAATTGAAGAATACTAGAAAGAGCTTGAAAGTATGCAGATGAAGGAGAAAAAGGACATCGATTTTTTCATGAATCGAGTCATGTCCGTCGTGAAACTCGCTTAAAAATTTATGGTGAAGAAATTAAAGATCGAACAAAGGATTGGCAGAAGGTCCTTAGATCTTTGTCTACCAAGTTTGATATTGTGGTAGTAAACATGCAGAAGAAGCCAATGATTTGGAAAAACTCGATACTCGATGAGTTGATGGGATCACTTCTATCGCATGAGGAAAGAAGGTATGTACAATAAGGATTCCACTTTAGAAACTACTTTCAAAAGTCAAGTTTTTTATTTCAAGAGGTCGAGCTAGAGGTATATCGAGAGGTAGAGGACGAGGTGGAAGATATAGTGGTCAAAGAGATGGTCGAGAAGAGCATGAACATGGAAGTGGAAGAAACAGTAGAGGCTTCAACAATAACCAAAGGTTTGAAAAATCAAAGGTGAGATGTTATTACTGCAATAAATTTGGTCACTATGCCTGTGATTACAGCGAAGAAGATAGTTGATCAAGGAAATCAAAGAGATAATGTTAGTACATAGAATACTAACTCCATGTTTCTAGCTTTCCATACCATACATGAACCGTCCGATAATGTCTAGCTATTAGATAGTGGTTACAGTAATCACATGAGAGGCAACAAGATTTTGGTTGCATTTTTGGATCTATCTCGTGAAGACGAGGTAAAGTTTGGGGACTAAAAAATATTGTGATGTAGATGGAAAAAGGAGTGGTCAACATTCCCAACGCTGTGGGAGCCAAAGACAATCTAAAAGGTATAATATGTTATTGGTCTCAAACACAATTTGATAAGTGTTGGTCAATTGACGCAAAAAGGATGCAAAGTTACCTTCTGGGGACAAGAGTGTGTTATTTATGACAAACTCCCAAGCAAACAACTCATAGCAAAGGTGCAGATGACGAGGAACATACTCTTTCCTCTAATTATGATTTACAATGATTAGGTGAGTTATTTTACAGTTGCATGTTCTAATGATTATTGGTTATGGCACTTTCGGTTTGGACACTTGTATTTTTTTGGTTTAAGACTGCTAGCATCAAAAACAGATGGTTAAAGGATTACCTCCCATCATAGAAGCTACTAGTACTTATGAGTGTTGCAACTTGGGAAAGTAACGCCATGGAAGTTTTTCAAAGGGAGTTGCATACACAGCAAGACAACCTCTTGATTTGTGCATAAAGATCATTGTGTGGACCTATGAGGACACGAAACGATTGGTGGAAGTTGTTACTTTCCTCACTTTTATTGATGACTATAAAGTGAACTTAGGTTTACTTCTTGAAGCGAAAGTCCGAAAACTTTTTTGCAAAATTTCAAGCGAATTCAAAGCCTGAGTAGAGAACCAAAGTGATTGACAGATCAAGGTATTAAGGCCGCATCGTGGAGGAGCATATGATTCGAAGGCATTCCATGAGTACCGCAAATAACATGGAATCTAAGACAAGCTATAAACTGTGTACACACCGCAACATAATGGTATAGCAGAGAGAAATAGATAACAACTCTGAATATGATAAGGAGCATGTTGAAAGGAAGAAACTTGTCTAATGAGTATTAGTAGAAGCATTTTCATGTGATGTTTATGTGATAAACATCACCTAAAAAGAGTGTGATGAACAAAGTACCAAAAAAAAGTATGGTCGTGTAGGTCATGCATCATATATCATCTCAAAGTTTTTGGATGTGTATCCTATGCACATGTAACTAAGAAGATAAAAATTGATGATAAAGTGAAAAATGTATGATTATTGGTTATAGTGAGCACTAAAAGCTTATACAAATTGTATAACCCCGACAATAAGAAGACCATAATCAACAAAGATGTTGTTTTCAAAGAACAAGAGTCATGGAATGGACCGTAGACAAAATATCGATGCATACACCATTGACAAGAGGATGATGTAGCAAGTAAAAGGAGAAGCAAGAATCCAAAGAGAAGACACCAAATAGAGTCACACCAACAGCTTCCAATATTTTCGTGAGCAGCATGGTTCTTCAATCGACTGCGATAGAGATTTTCCCAACAACCAACCAAGTGATGAATCAAGCAATGGTAAGAGAAAGATGAGTGTGACGAGTGACTTGACAAATTTCACCACGATTTAGATGCCTCTGGATGACGGCTCCTCAAGCCACAAGTCAAACTCCGGAGGATCGCGTACATTTTGGAAAAACAAAAAAATATAAAATAAATAATAGCTTATGGTTGGTGTGGCCCACGCCACGGTGACTTTGAAAACTCGGGCCCAAGGCTTAGATTAACGACGACTCCTCAAACCATAGGTGAAGCTTGGAGGATCACAAACAACTTAACAAACAAAAGGAAGAACAGAAAACCAACCTTTTTCTCAAAATATCATTTTTTAAAATAATTTATGAATAAATTTAAAAAAATAATTCAACTATTAAAAATTCATATGTTATTGTCTTAAAGATAAGGTAAAGTGAAGAGAAAATGACAAACTATTCAATTTCTTTAAAATTATATATTTTATATATTTGTGAATTTCAAAAAAAATTAATAAAAAATGCTTATTTTATTTTTTTCTAAACATATATATTAAAAATATATATTTTCTTATTAATATCAATAAATTTTATAAAATATTTATATTACATATGTATACTATAATCAATATAAATAATTATAATAAATAAACATCCTAATTTAATAGGGATTTCAAAATATATTTTAGACTATAAGTAAATATATAAACAATCATTAATAGATTAAATATAACTTATTGTTTGATTGTTTTTATAATATTTAATTTTAATTTATAATTTACAATAGAATATTTGTTTAGTCACTTACATTTCAAAATGAGGTTTTTAGAATTATTTTATTTTAAATTATGTGGATGGATGGATGAGATTTAATAAAAATGACATATTTTTATTAAATATTATTATTTTTGATTCATGCGTTAGGGTAAGTCATTCATCTAAATTAGTGACAGTGGTAACTCGCTAATTTCTCATGATTTTTGAATATTCCACTTATCACTAATTGCATTGGGTGATGCTCGTGGCGGGGTGAATAAGTGGGAGATTGAAACTAGTGAAATGAATCACATATCATTCCCGAGAGGTCACCCATAAGGCCCTGCACTTCACAAGCACTGCTCACCCGGCGCCGCCCACCGGGTGTTTGGATGGTGTTCAAAGGCCATGCAACGTTATGGGTGGACTGTCAGACCAATCGCACCCAAAAGGGTGTGTAGCGTACAGAGACGGCGCGCCTTATAGCCAGTATGTCGCACCCGTTGGGTATGTGTGTTATATTCTTTCCACGACTACACGCGCCGGGTATTCTCCGCGTCCATGGTTTTGTGCATGGTTTTGCACATGGTTTTGGGGTTCGATGGTTTTCGGCCCCCGGTATTTTTTGTAGATCCGTCAAGGGAACTACGGTTATGTTCTAATCCATGGTTAATGGATTAGTTTATGTAGTTCCTAAGATGTATATATATGTGTTTTAACACTAAAAGGAATATAATGAAAAATCAAGTTGGTCGTCCCGATTTGGGATCCAGGAAAATCTCTATGTTTATCTATTTTATGTTTTATGCTCTTGATATTGTTTATTTTCTGTTATAAGATTCGTGTGTAGATAATTTCCGTTCGTGGTTAAAACCCACATTTGGTATCGTAGCCGTTTTGGCTTCAAGGGGACGCCTTTGTTGTCGATGGTTTTTTGCTCGGGCCTCGTGGAAGACCCCGTTTAGTGGGAGATCTGCGGGATCGATTCTTGCGGTGAAAGAAGATGGCGAGCGGCGGAAAGATAGAGATCGAGAAATTTAATGGTCGAGTTTTGAGTTGTGGAAGCTCAAGATGGAGGATCCGCTCGGTGGATAAAGATCGTTGGATCGCGGTAGATCCAGTACTAAACCAACGGCAATGTCAATGAAGACTCGGAAGAAACTGATCAAGGCTAAAAGCACAACACTATTGTGTGTCTTAGATTCAAATATTGTTGAATGTATCTCAGTTACCAAGACCTTGTGGGAAAAACTTGGGACTTTGTTCCAATCTAAGTCTCTCGTAACAAGTTGTTCTCGCTTTTAAAAAGTCGTATAACCGAGGATGAAGGATGAGGATCGGTGACAGAGCATCCGAACACCTTCAATACCGTAACAACGTCATCTGGATATTAAAAATCTCGATGAAGATAAGTGCATCGCCTTGTTTTGTTCTCTACCGACTCGTGACACTGTTATTGCAATAGGTAGCACACAACTACCTTGAATTTTGATGACATTGTTCTGTACCTTGTCACGGAGGAATGAGACGGAGAAATAAGGAGGGTCATAATGGAGATGCCTTATCCGTACGAGGAAGGTCCGGGTCGAAACAAGAATAAGGTTTCGAGGGAGATCCAGACCCAGAGGGAGATCTAAATCTCCGGAAAGTTTGTAAAGGTGTGTCGGAAATGCGAAAGGGAAGGGCACTACAAAAGGACCTGTGAGATCTAAAGCTCCAGGAAAGGGAAAGGGACCGATGATGTCTTCCGCAGAGAGGCAAAAACCACCTCTAAGTTAGTTAGTGGGGATGTGTATTTGGCTTCTTCTTCAAATACACATGTGTGTATAATGAGTCATGGTTGATTGACCTTGCATCCTTTCACTTCACTTCCCATAGGGAGTGGTTCTCACAGTATGAGAACATGATGGTGATGTCTTCCTAGGGGATGATAGGAAGGCCAATCATTGACGTGGAAAGGTCAAGCCGAAGCTGCAAGGTGGAAGGCTGATTAGAACACTTCCTAGTGTTCTCGCATATTCCCGCATTGGCCAAAAATCTAATTTATGTAAGCAAGATGATGATGTGTGTAAAAACAAGTGTTCGAGAAAGATGTCTCTGCAAGATGGTTCGGGGCCACTCGTATTAATGCGGGGAGTCTTGATCGGAACTCCGTACAAGTTACGTGCAGCACCGTTATTGATGGGTGCAATGGTACTTCCGTGGTTCCCCGAAAGTGGGACGGAAGTCTAGGCCGTCTCCCCCGGAGAAAAGACCATGCTATGGCATCAAAGGCTTGGACATATTGGAGAGAAGGCTTTCGGATACCGCAGTATAAAGATGGTATGGTAGAAGGTATGTCTAATTGTTCTCCGGATTTCGATTTCTCGTGAACATTGTGTATATGGGAAGCGTAACTGCAGTTTTCCTTCTAGTGCTAAGAGGGCAAACAAGATATTAAGAACCTTATGCACAAAGGATGTGCCCACCGGTGTCGTCCATCACCGGGAAAGTCCGTGTACTATGTTCTATTCATGTATGACTTCTCAAGGAATATATGGATATATTTCTTGAGGAAGAAACGGAAGTCTTTGACAAATTTAAAGAATTTAAGGTTTTGGTGGAAAAAACGTACGCAGAAGAAGATGGTGCCGAGGATGATATCGTAGGGAGTTCGCAATAGAAGGAATTTGAAGAGTTCTCAGAAGAAGTGTGGTATAGCAATGGCGAAGACTACTCCATACACAACGCAGGTTGTAAAATGGAGTTGCAGTAACAATGAAATTTAACATCAAGGGAAAAGGCAAGAAGCATGCTCGGTACCGGGTTAGGACAAGAATTCCCGCGCAGGCAAAGGAGACCGCATGCTATCTCGTTACCGCATCACCTCTACCGGCTAAGTTGGAGGATAAGACCCCACATGAGGTATGGACCGGTAAGAAAACTTTCTTTCACATCTAAGGGTATTTGGATGTGATGAAAGCATGTTCTGAAAGGAGAAAAGGACCAAGTTGGATAATAAACGAAAGGTGCATCTTTATTGGGTATATGATTATGGTTTGAAGGGTTACAAGCTTTGGAACCCGTAAACAAGGAAGTTGGGTTCTTGCATGTACCGAGATGTGGTGTTTAGAGAAGTGAAAGATGTTGTTAAACATGAAGTCCGTCAAAGGAACCCGAGAAGATAGAGTTTGAGCTAAAGGAGGATGAATCGTACCACAACAGAAGAAGACTCGTAAGATGAAGAGCCACAAACCCAACTTAGAAGATCAATTCGGGAAAGAAGGCACCGGTAGTTGCATAGTCCATCGCTCGTTTAGGTTTTGCCTTAACTACAATCGATGACGAACCTGTGAACGCTGGTGGAGGCGGTGGAGATTCAGTAGGATGGAAAACCTGGAAGGAGGCCATGGTTGATGAAATGGCATCCTTGCACAAAAACGATGCATGGATCCGTGGAGTTGTCACTGAAGGAAGCCCAATGGGGAGCAAAATGGGTGTTTAAGAAGAAGATGAATGTAGAAGGCAAGGTGGAGAACAAAGCTCTGCTATAGCGGAAGGTTATTCCTGGTGCCGGGAATTGATTTTGGTGATATTTTTCTCCCGTTGCCAAAGTTACTTCTATTAGATTACTTTTATCCGCGTCGCATTTTATTTTTTTGAGATAGAACAGATGGATGTGAAGACAACATTTCCCTTCACTAGGATCTAGAAGAGGAGATTCATATGAAGCAACTCGAAGGCTTTATGGTGAAGGGTAAGAAAGAACTGGATGTGCAAAGTTGAAGAAGTTTCGAGGGTTAAAACAACACCAAGGACGTGTATCGAAATTTGATACCTATATACGGGGACTTGGCTTCACTAGAAGCAAGGAGGATCACCGTGTTTATTTTAAATTAATTGGTGACCGTGGTTATTTATTTGGTCTTGTTTGTGGATGATATGTTATTGATTGAAACACAAAGAAATTATCCAAGATTTGAAGACCCAACTATTCTCCAAATTCGACATGAAGGATCCGGGTGCTGCAAACTATATTTTGGGCATGAAAATTAAGAGAGATCTAAGAAGAGGAGTTCTAGTTAAACTAGAGAAAGTATGTCGAGAATATATTGCAGAGAATTCAATATGCAGGATAGTAAACCGGTGAATGTTCCTATTCGTAGGTAAAGCTTCTGCTCGTCGAATGTTGTCCCAAGACACAAGAAGAAGAGGAGTATATGTCCCGTGTTCCATATGCAAGTGTGTTGGTAGTTTATGTATGCAATGATCTCAGACAGGACTGCATATCGATATGCAAAGTGAGTATTGAGTTGTGTTTATGTCAAAACCTGGGGAAGCGATATTGGATGAGGTGAAGCGGGTTTTCGATATTTACGTGGCACCAGTGATTATGGCTTGTGCTACCAGGGAAGACCAGGATTGGAAAGAATGTTGACATTCGTGGTTTTGTTGATGCAGACTGGCCGGAGATCCGGACCAAAGAAGATTCACAAGTGGGTATGTGTTTAGCCTATTTGGAGGCGCAGCTAGTTGGATGAGTAAAAGACTCGTCCGTAGTGGCTCTTTCAACTAAGAAAAGGCATTGATATACAAATTTACCTACAAGCAAGGAAGTAGGCTTAAGCAAAGAGATTGTGTTCAAGTATGGGTTGGTACAACAAGCTATAAGGATAGACCGTGGATAGCCAAAGTGAAATTTTCTTGGCTAAGAACCGCTTATCATTCAAAGACAAAGCACATTGATGTTCAATATCACTTTGTTAGAGATATGTATGAGGCTAAAAGGGTGTTGTCAAAAGGTGGACACTTTGAAGAATGTTGCAGATGTATCGACGAAGTCCGTGAGCACTCGGTTCTCTTGGTGTGCAGAGAAACAATGGTGTTGAAGAATTGGCCCAATGACTAAGCCTCCCGTGGCCCCCGTGGAAAGAAAACAACAAGTGGGAGAATTTTGGGTAGTCTCATGGCCCATGGTTTTGCATGGTTTTGCACATGGTTTTGGGGTTCGGCGTTTTCGTGTACCTCTCCTCGGTATTTTTTGTAGATCCGGTCAAGGGAACTACGTTATGTTCTAATCTAGATAATGGATTGTGGTTTATGTATGTTCCCGCATGTATATATATGTGTTGTAACACTAAAAGGAATATATGTCGAAAAAATTGAGCCGGTCGTCCCGATTTGGGATCCAGGGGAAAACTTCGTGTTTATCTATTTTATGTTTTATGCTTCGCTACGTTTATTTTATGTTATAAGATTCGTGTAGATAATTTCGTTCAAGGTTAAACCTACACGCACTTGGCCGATGGCAGCCGCTTTTCGCAATGCGACGTTATATGAAAAACGTCACACCGTAGCCGGTTATAAAACCTACGTACTGAGTCGGGACGACCGACGCCACACCAAAGTGCAAACAACCGAACAAGGGCATCGGACGGGTTGGCTCGGGTCCATCGAGCGACCCACGACCAAAACACAACACCTATAAGTAAATGTGTGTGGACAAGGTCGGGAAGGAATCCAAGGATCATCCAAGAGTTCAATAGCAGAATTCAAGGAGGCATTCAAGCGAAGAAAATCCGAGGCTTCACCAACATCTCGCGAGAACACCATCACCACAAGCAAGGAGCAGTTGCGATTTGTGACGAGTTGGAAAGTGTCGGCAGGCAATGGTGAATGTAAACACAGAGGTGTGGGTCGAGTCAAAGTGGCAAGCACAATGCACAAGACAAGAACAATGTCGAGGCGCCCGCACCTGGGTCGGGCAGGGCGTTGCCCTCGGTAATGGCCTAAACGTCAAATCATGAGGCGTCTGTCATCAGATCGGATTGATGCGACAAAGTGCACAGGTGCGTCTTGATGGGCCGGTTGACACTATAATAGGTGTGGAAGATTTAGACACATGGTGTGTCGAGGTAGAGTCTAAAATCATAGGTAGTAGGTGACCCGAGTGACCTAGCAAAGAAGTACTGGCAAGATTGTGCGAAATTTCCAAAGGTTGAATTGCTAATGGTAAATGACTATTTTGGCTATTTTAATGATTGTCACACATTTTTAAGCCTGGGAAAAGGTAAAAATTGCTCTTTCTAAGGAGAAAAAGTGGATTTTGTTGATTGGATTATATTTTATATATTTTTATGAAACATAACATCGGCATTTAATCATGGGAGTTGGCCCTCCCTTGAATGTTATGGGCCTCATGTGGATTTTGATATTGATGTTTTGTTGTTTTATCTATATGTTAATATTTAAAAGTTTAAATAAAAAGGTGTTGTGTAAGGCGTAGTTCACATACTTGAGTATTATGAAAAGAAAAAGTATGGTGGTGTTGGTAACCCGGGCTCATAGCATGGTTGAAAGACTACCAAGCTATAGGGCGTATAGATGTACCGCAGCCACCGATACGAAAGGATTGTGTTGTATCCCACATCATTTGGTATCAAATACATTGATCCCAATAGACCTTGTCATTGAAGGAGATTTCGGTATTTTTATACTGAAGCAAGAAGTGACAACCGAGCATGTGTTGAAGTTGAAGCTTACTGAGAAAACATGGATACTAATGTAGGGTTGCAAATAAAGGTATGATGTATGGGGATGGTCGGAAGCTAAACTAATGAAGAAATAAATTTTGAAGACTCAAGTTGGACTTGAGAACACGATAGAACATCGGGAGGATACAACGATAAATATCACAAGACTCTTGCAGAGGGAAGGTTCCGGGAATACTGGAACACATCGAGATGGGTTGATGGAGATGCGTAAAACTTTGAATGGGAATATCCCGACAAACTGCTAAAATTAGTAATAGTTTTGAATGGAGATACAACAAGTTGAATAAAGGCTTCAAATAACTCTTTTGTTGAAAGAGTTCACTTGAAGGAAAGAAGCACCACGTTGCAAAGCAAAGTAAAGGACATTGAAGATGAGATCAAAAGGGAATTTTCGATCCGAAACCTATTGGTTTGAAGAAATAAAAATGCATATGATGACACACTTGAAAAGAAGAAGACTAACAATGTGACATTGATGCATCAATTGGAAGGAGCTAATTCATGTCATTGGGGCACTTAAGCAACATTTAAGAGGAAGAGCTTGAGCCAATTCAAGGTGCCCAGGATCAAATTGTTCTATGGGGCCTCAAGAATAAATATGTGAAAAGGACTATCAAAGTTGAAGCCTAGTTTGAAAGACAAGATGGAAGAAGAAATGTTGAAGAAGATTGCGTAGATAAGAAGTAAGACAAGAAGAAGGATGACAGAAATTTCCCTGGACTTGAGATTTGTGTCTAAAACCATGCATGGAAAGAAGTTCTCTATGCTTTGGATAGACATGGGGTTTACTCATAGCTTCCTAAGTTCAAAGAAGCTTCATCTCTTAGGTGTTGTTAGTGCTAGCATGGAGAAAGAGTTGAGTGCTGCTTTCAAGGAAGTCAATTCTGAAGGAAAGCAACGAGAATGGTGTCATGAAAGGCACACACATGTGAGAGTAGGGTCATGGTTTGGGAAGATGGAATTAAGAATCATTGACATGGATAATCATGCTATGGGTGTTGGGGCGAGACTTTCTGAAGTTGCATCACAACCCATACCAATGGTGGACCAAGACATTCTCTTAATCCTCGAGTGATGGAAAAACTATGATGGTTCCTATGACAAGGAAAATTCATGTCAGTATCAACCGAAATGGATTCAAGGATCCCATATGAGAAGGACCTCTAATATGGGACCATATAATGATATGGGCATTAGAACTTCTTGGATCTATGGCTCAAACAACAAAGGAACAATGCATGTTTGATTTTGTTGGAAGAGACCCGAAAAGATAAAATTGAATAATCGATATGTTATCCACTCCAGATTCTCCCGATCACACACTATTTAACTTCTGCATGCAATAATACATAATCTCTTCACCATTGATCATTAATTGCGGAAAAGCTAAAAACAATCACATGCGCACATTAAAACCATAAACAATCATACATATGAACACAATATTTTTTATGGGAAAGCTTAAAGCCGAAAAACCCCCAACTATCCATATATTACAGCACAGTAGAGATCATGTAACAATCATCATACAAAGCTCCTCACAAGCTCTCAAGACAATCTCCAATTGCTACACACCAATCAAGCCAGATCTAGCAAAACACATGCTCCAATCTCTGCCACCTTCGATAGTCACGCTCTACT
The DNA here is from genome assembly GCA_034641835.2 of Pinus albicaulis. Classification (NCBI taxonomy): domain Eukaryota; kingdom Viridiplantae; phylum Streptophyta; class Pinopsida; order Pinales; family Pinaceae; genus Pinus; species Pinus albicaulis. The sequence continues at coordinate 295,821,318 of CM076579.1, read as the reverse complement.
ACGCAACTTCACGTCGAAGAATGGCTCTTAATTAACTTCAAATCACCCTGGCTTGTACCGCGCATAATACTCATTGGCATTCTCCAATCACTCGTTGTTGCAAATCATGCAACACTATATTCACAATCGATAGCCGCACCGTTTTTCACCTATCTCTTCACCGTTCTCTACCGAAATCGTCCATGCACCGAAGTTAACCGATGTATTCTTTAGTTGATTAATGAGTTTATAATTAAGTTAATTAATTAATAATTAATCGCCATACCACTCTCACTAGTATCAACTGCTTAGACTAGATACAACTAGCTCAACCATAAGCTTAGTTTAGTTAAACCGAACACAACTCCATTAACTTCTCAATCAACCCACCAAACTCTTCATGAGTTCTAACTCGAAGTATCCATGCAATAGCTCCACTTAACCTCAGGAATGACGTAATTCCTTCCGTCGCCCAGCGACATCCGTGCACTTAATCGAAGTGCTCCAAGAGAATATAATGTTTATAGTCCAAATATTATTAAGAGCTACGTCAATATTCGACATATCGTATTTTCAAACTAGCAATCTAAAAATAGATTCCGCCCAATATTTAAAAATAGAAGTCCATCTATTTTTCCAACTTGACCAACCATCCACAAATAGCATCTCGCAACTCATAGAATATGATCCACATGTCTAAAATACCTGTGCTAAAAATAGCCTCAAGGCCCACTTAGTGAAGGCCACTTCTTTCCACTAAGATCATCATCTTGTTGCAATCTCAATACCCTCTCAACAAGATAAGGATTATCTCACACCATCTCGCTCTAGGTATTCGAATTTCGCTCTCCGGGAGCGCTTCACAAGATATTAGCATCCCGATCTTCCGTGGGAATGTAAGGAAAGTAACATGATCTTCCATACACACAATCTACGATATGATGATACCGTATGTCAATGCTTAGATCTATCATGAAATACCTGGATTAATCGTAGTTTAATGTAACTTCCGATTATCACAAAAATCAGCGTAGATCTAAGTGTGAACCGAACAAGTCGACGCGAGATCTTCTCTCATCCGTATATTCTCGCATGCACCAAATCGCTCGCTACATACCCCTACCGCCGAATCGAGTGCCACACATATCTTCTTCTTGTCGTACCAAGAAAACTCGTCGTTGGACCCGATACTAAAATCCCTCCGCATGTGCTCTTTGTCCGCGTCTCCTCGCCAAACTACATCCATGAAGCCACACAACGCCACCTCATCCGACCGTCCGTACCATAATACATATCCCAATGTGCTCGAGATATCTTCAATACATGTTTACCGCTTCCAAAAGAGCTTGTAGGCTTAACCATAGCTTGTGAAAGCTGGTTAACAAGAGCGCATATGTCGGGTCGTGTATTGACCAGATACATAAGCGACCCCACCAAATCGTCGATAAACAAAAGGGGCATCAACTACCGTTGAAGTAGCACTTCTCCTCCATCCACCAGAAGAGGGGAGTATCAACAGTTTATACCATGCATGTTGAACTTCTCAGTATCTCCTGTGCATACTTGCCTGAGAAACAAACATTCCATCACCTACAACAGCTAAATTTCCAATCCCAAGAAATAATGAATGAGGCCAAGTCCTTCATCTCAAACCCTTTCTGCAAGATCGAAATTGCATGAGTGTATCAACGCTCATCACCCATCAAAATCAAATCATCTACATAAAGTACAATGATCAGCAACTTACCCTCCACCACAATTTGGTATAGGGTCTGATCCGCCACACTCTTGGAGAATCCAAGTCCTATGAAACAACTATCTATCCGTGTGTACCAAGCACGAGGTGCTTGTTTCAACCCATACAACGCCTTGAGCATGCACACATGTAACTCGGGTCACAAATATCTCGAAACCTTCGGGCTTTCATGTACACCTCCTCCTCAATCACCCCATTGAGGAATGCGCTCTACATCCATCCGATGAATGTGCCACCCCATCCGTGCCGAGAGCAAGAATCGTCCGTATGGAAGAACACCATGCATGTGCAAAGGTTTCCCCCATAATCGATCTCAACCGTGAGAAGCTCCTGCAACAAATATTTCGTACTCTCTCCACACCTCATCAGTCGCTTACTTCACTTTGTAGATCCATCTCGAACTCCACCACCGATTTCTTCTAGCCTCGTGGGGACAATCTCCCATGCACTATTTCCACAATCGAATCATACTCTACCATGGCATCTACCCATGCGAGATCCTCCACAAACTCTCTCGAAATAGGATGGCTCCGTCACGACACACTTTCTCATAAGAGCCATGTATCGAGTATAGCGGTTAGTGACCGTTCCCCGACCGCGCCGTGATGTAGGTGCTCCTACAACCTTCGCATTCCCGAGCTGGGCCGCCTGCACTTTTCGAGGTACTTCTACCCTCTCGATGGTTGGCGCCGCATGAGTGGTCTCTTCCACTCATGAACCTCCTCAGGCTGATCCACATCCTCGAGGCTCATCCTTAGGAACTAATAGCTCCTCATCCGCATGTAAGTGCCTCCCTCTCAAGCGAACACGGCGGCTTTCTCTCATGAAATTTGATATCCTTTGTCACACAACAATGCCTTTACGACCGGCTCCGGAAAATACACACGATAGTTGTGGAGCATATCGCTGGTACCTCAAAAATACTTCAACTGCAATGTCCTTCCAGCTTCTTCCCCGGCATCCTTTTTCACATGAATGTAAACAGGTGAACCAAAAAATCCTCAAATGGTAAATATCAAGCTTCTTACCGTAAAATGCCTCCTACCATGCTACATCCTTGTGAGGACAACGGTTTTGCCACATAACCGTATTGCATGCCTCATCCCACAAGTGTATGGGAAGGCCCCGATCATGCAACATCGCCTATGCAACACCCACGATCGTTCGTCTTTCACCTCGCAACCCCATTTTGCCGTGGGTTATGAGGTGCTATGAGCTCTTCGACCTTCTGCCGCAAGTCCTCGAACTCGCCGCAGATGAATTCACCACCATTGTCGCTCCCAAGAGCCCACTTTCTTCCCCAATTCTTTCTTAACCAAAGCGCGTCTCTGAACTCGCGTAACTTTGAGTATGTCTCACTCTTCTTCTACACAGAAGAAGATCCAACACTTACGAGAAAAAATCATCAACAAATATCACACAGTACCCGTGCTTATCTCGTCGAAGTTACCGAGAAAGGTCCACACATGTCTATGTGAATTCTCTCAAGGATCGTTGTGGCGCGATCATCCTTCTCGTGAAAGGTGGTTTTCACAAATTTTCCAGAGCACATCCCTTTGCACCGATCCGACCGCGCAAGTGTACCTTGGGAAGCTCCTCGGTGAAACTCAGCCGCAAAAATTTTCAAAGCTCCATGGTGAAGGTGGCCCAATTCCTCTCGTGCTGGCCAAAACTCTCGCCATCATCCCCGGCTCACCACTCCTTCGCCTTGCTTACCATTGCTGCATAGCCATCTACCTACAACTAATAAAGGTTCTTAACTCAAACCCCTATCCCTTAGGTCTCACCATTGCTCATCGTTGGGCAGAAAGCCTTTTCCCTCGCTAAAGACAACATCATATCCCTTGTCTTCTAACATGTGGCCACCGAGATCGGATTCTTCTTCAATCTTTGAACATGCATCACTTCCTTCTCAATGGCTTCAAGGGTTTAGCCGTACTCCCTCTCAAAGGAAATGGTACCGATACTAGTCGCATTGTGAATGGCTTCATCATCGCCTTCATCTCGATGTGCACTCCAAGATCTTTCTCATCCGTATCAAGAACAACTTTGTCTCCTGGCCATAGAAAATATGCACCATTGTCAAGAAACCACACCGAACCCATCACACTCGAGACCAAGTACGTGATCGCCGAAAATCTAGCTCAAACTCGGTAAAGGCCAAGGCCTCTCCACCGAAAATCGAAAGTGTACCGTTTATTTTTCTTTTTCTCGTGGACAATTAGTGGCGTAATGTCCATGTTGGTGACAATGAAAGCACTTCACCTTGGACATGTCCCGCTTCTTTCCTTTCACACCGGATTGGAGAAGTATTCTTCTTGCTCTTCCCCTCTCACTTTGGCGGTGCCTGTGCTGGTACCCTTTTCATCCGATTTCTTTGATGAAGATCCGTCCTCGGTACTCTTCGCCTTATCTCCTTCGCACAAGATCTCGACTCAAAGTCGCTCCCATCCTCGGGAATTTCTCCCGACCATTGACGAGTCTTGATAGGAATGCCAACCTTCGAAGCCCAAGGAGAGCCAAGTTTGTCAAGTCCTCACCGCAGTAACCCCCACACTTCCCGTGCCCTCATCCCCGCATTGGATGAACTTCGTGAGGTACTTGGGTATACCGTCTCTTTCTCCATTTTTATGTTCGAGTTTATCCTTGAGCGCCAACTTCCTCCTCGGTCGCTCTTGCTTTGAAATAAATCCGTGAAAGCTTTCCACATCAAGAATGGAGAAGCTTTACCATGAAGCTTGGACACTATGATCCTTCACACCTTCCAACAATCCTTCTCGACACTTTGTTGCCTCTTTTTCCATGCGTCAAGTACTTGAAAGACGGCTGCAGAAGTAGGCTCTGGAATTTCTTATCTATGAACTCTTCAACCTTATTGTCATCCATCATTTCCTCCATCCCGTCCTTCTTCCATGCAATATAATTCGAGCCCCTCAAGGGCATACTTAATCGCAATTCGTTGAAATACATCTCAACTTCAACACCAAGAAAACATCAATACGTAAATTCGAATTCCACCACCAAAACTCAACCGCTTCAATGTTTTGCAATTGCTCAATGATCAATATCGCTTCCGATACCACAGAAATTCGAATAAATGATATGTTATCCACCAAGATTCTTCGATCACACACTATTTTAACTTCATGCGAATACATAATCTCTTCTACCATTGATCATTAATTGCGTGAAATAAAAACAATCGCATGTACACAAACCATAAACAATCACACATATGAACACAAGATTTTTATGGGAAATATTAAAGCTGAAAACCCCAACTATCCATATATTATATGTCATAGAGGTCATGTAACAATCATCATACAAAGCTCCTCACAAGCTCTTAGTACAATCTCCAATTGCTACACACTAATCAAGCTAGATCTAGAAAAACACATGCTCCAATCTCTCGCTTAATTTATAGCCCTCTCTACTACACAATCAATGTCAAGTATGGTTTCCTTAATTAACTTCTAAACCACCCGGGTTTGTACTCGCATAACTTATTGGCATCTCCAATCACCTAAATGTTGCAAATCATGCAACACCATATTCACAACTGATAGTCATACTACTCTTTCACCTATCTCTTCACCGATCTCTACCGAAACCTATTCATGCACCGAAGTTAATTGATGTATTCTTTAGTTGATTAATGAGTTTATAATTAGTGAATTAATTAATAATTAATTCACACCACTCTTACTAGTGTATCAATCAGCTGGACGAGATACAACTAGCTCAATTATGTTTTGATGCTTAGTTAAACTGAACACAACTCCAATAACTCTCAATCAACTCCACCAAACTCTCTGCATGAGTTCTAACTCCATTATCCATGCAATAGCTCCACTTAACCCTTAGAATGATGAATTTCTCACATGCCTCCCCGTGCCATATCCGTGCACCGAACTGGGCGTTCCAAGAGAATAAGATAATGTTTATAGTCCAAATATTATTAAGAGCTAATAATATTCGACATATATATTTTTAATCGGCACATAAAAATAGATTCAACAACATGTCGAAAAATAGAAGTCCATCTATTTTTCCAACTTGACCAACCATCCACAAATAGCATCCCGCAACTCATAGAATATGATCCACATGTCTAAAAATAGACATAGTCTAAAAAAATAGACTTTGCGCCAAAAATAGCCTACTACCACTTAGTGAAGGCGACTTCTTTCCACCAAGCTCATCATCTTCTCTGCAATCTCAACAAAAGAAAGAAGGAAAGGAGCGACAGACTTCACTTCTCGAGTATGTACTCGCAGAACATACTTGAGATCTTCACCTAATGATGTGAAGAAGGACACTTATTCGTACATGGATCGTGAAATATTATGTAGGGTAGTAGATCCAACTGGCATTGTACAATATTGCACATATGTTGTGGGCATATATGACTTTCAATTAACGAAGCACAATCTTGGGAAACTAGGATGCACTCAAGAGGAGGTTGATGTTGTTCACGAGTACTTCAAAACCTCGGCATCAATCACACATGGGTGGGATGAAAGTCAGAGGTAGCTTCCTGCCCTTGCCTTGAAATAAACCTTGGGAAAAAGGGGGTGTGGTGCCTTAGTGCATGAAGGACCACACCACCCTAAAAAACAAAGGTCCCACATGCATGGATGGATAGATGCTTGGATGAATGTGTCTACCTCGATAGCACACTGGAGTAGCATCATAGACTACATGTTGTAGATGGAATGGAGGACAACTTCATGGACCTAGATATGGTACACGATGGAGGAGATCTCTTACCTTGATGATGTTTGGAGGATGTGACTACTTGGCATTAAAGTGGCACATGGATTAGCATCATGGACAACATGTTGTGATGGATATGAAGCACACTTCATGACCCAAACATGGCACTTGGACTTTGGACAAATTCTTTGATTGAGTTGATGATGTGATAAGAGCTAGAGAAAGCCTAACGGATGGCATGAGGATGTACATTCTATGAGGAGGACGTATAGCTGGACTAATCACCTAACTTGTTCGAATCATGAGGGCTAAAAATGCTACTATGAGGTGTGTTATATGTTACAAACATATGGATGTTTGATAGAAAGATATTGTTATCAATATCTTCTCGGTTGGAGTATCTGGCTACAAATACACATGGACATCAATACTACATTGAGAAGGGATTCCGAATGAAGACATGAACTTAATAGTTTATGCACTATTGGATGATTATAGCAGCAGTTGGAGTCATAGACATTGTTGGAGAGATGTTTGAGTCATCAACACTTTGGTTACGATATTATGTCATGGATGCTAATGATAGATCATGTAGTGACATTTGGCCACATAATTTAGACAATATTTGCATCCGGGAGTTGTGACGATGGATTGTGCACTTTAAGGATGATGTTGCCAAGGGTCGAAAATGCTTTGGAGTGGTGGAGGATGTAAGGCCCTACTTCATGAGGTTGCTGTAACGGGCGCACTCCACCCGGCATTTGGATGGTGCCCTATCAGCAACATGAAAGTGATAGTCACACCAATCAAGACGAAAGTACAAGGCAGAAGCATGGCTAAGGACGGCATGCATTACACAGCGCATCGCATCAGTCGACGTTGTCATTGGCAATGCAACATTATAGAGAAAATCACACCGTAGCCGAGTTATAAAACTAATGATGAGTTGGGCGTCGATGTTGGAGCACGTACCGACTCCTACAATTGGGGCAAGTGACAACGAACGAGGGCGTTGAATGGGCCTACGGTACCCTTAGTGACCCATGACCAAAACATAACACGTATAAGTAAATGTGTGTGTATGGTTGTTGAAGCATCCACGGATCATCCAAGAGTTCAACAACGAATTCAAGGAGCATTCGAGCGAAGAAAGATGAGGCTTCACCAATATCCGTTGGTGAACGCCATCACCATGCGTAAGGCAAAACTATTTACAAACGTAGCTGAGGGTGTCGGGTGTAGTCTTGAAATACAAACACAAGAGGCGGGTCGAGTTTCCGGCGACAAGTGCAACATCGCAAGTAACAAAGGTCACAGGCTTTGCCACCAAGGTGCTCAAGCCGGGGCAAGTATCCGGCGGCTCGAACGCTCAGAGGCGTTCACAACCATAGATCGAAATTCTGATGCGATGAAGTGCAATGTTGCTGATGTTGGGAGCTAACCCAATAGGTGGAAGCATTCGACACACTATGTGCTCTCGTGGCAGTAGTCCGAATCGATAAGTAGCAGCTGACCCGAGTGACCCAAGAACAAGGTACTGGGAAGGCAATTATGTAAATTTCCAAAGGCTAAATTCAATGATGTAAATGACCTGTTGGCTAGTTTAATGATTTTCAAGAATTTTTAAGCTTGGGCAAAAGGTAAACTTGTTCTGCCAAGGAGTAAAAGGGATTTTTTTTGGATTGATTGTATTTTATATACTTTTATGAAACATACATCATGGATTTATAATCAAGGAACAGCCCCTCCCTTTGAATGTTATGGGCTTCACGGGATTTGATATTGATTTTTATGCCGTTTAATTCCGTACAAGAACACTTTGACAGTCGAAATAAAAGTTGTTGTGTAAGGCGTAGTTCATATACTTCTGAGTATTACGAAAAGAAAAAGTGACGCAGTGGTGCCACACCCGTCTATAACGTGGTTGAAAGTCTTCCAAGGTATAGGGGCATGACATCACCCATCCCGAGATTAATAAGTGTTTAATAAGTGTGAGATGAGATATTTTTTAAATTCAATTTATTTTTATTGTAATTTTCTTCTTTATTAATAAAATTAAGAACATTTTTTTTTATAAAAGAAAATATAATATACATATCACATTAAAATATATAACATATAAATAATACTTATAAATTAACATCCATTTTACCATATAAATTAAATAATGATTACATAACTATCTTTAAATTTAAGTAATAAGGAGTTAAAAAAATTTAACATTACAATATAACAAGTTTTTAATTTATGAATATTATTAACTTTTAAATATATATATTTTTACAATAGCATGGTTACTACCATGGTTTTTCAATACTGGCGTCATCATGGCTTATCAATACCACATGTCTAAAAACTATAACTTATTTCAAAGTCAAAATATTTTACAAATATTTTATTTTAATTTAATTTTATAACATTTCATAATTAAATGTAAAAGAAAAAAAAAATTATAATAACTTTTGAGGTATATCTAAACCCTCAATCCTCATAACTACTAAAATTATTCCCATCCAGATTAAATTGAAGCTATAATAACTGAGGTTATAATTATAAATGAGAGTACTTATATATATGTGTGTGTGTGTGTGTGTGTGTGTGTAATTTATATAATATAAATAATATTATAAAGAAGAGAGAGAGGAGAGGGGAGAGAGGAAGGGAGAAAGAAAGGGAGAGAGATGGATTGGAGGAGGAAAGAGAGGATAGGGAACACCCTTCAAAGTTATGGTCCAATTAAATGTTTGAAAATTAGTTTTTTCAATAATATTGAAAAATAAATAGTTTTTTTCCAAAGTTAAACATTATAACTTGCATTTGTCAATACTAAACTAATAGTGGTGAATGGTTAGAGTCTTCCCTTTCCTTTACAGGATTAACAAGTGTTTTGATGCTTATCATAATATTGATTACTATTGTCATTTATAAACCATTTAAATTATAACCCCACCTTACCACATTGACCTAATCTATAAATAGGTTTTGTTACAATAATATGAGCCAATACCATGGGTTATCAATATTGTATGCCCAAAAACTATAACTCACTTCATATGACACTTAGAAGTTTTTTTTAATTAATCAATTTAATCAAAAGAGAAAAAATTTATAACTACTTTGGAGACAAATCTCAACTTTTGATTTGTGTATATTACTATGAATATTCTAGAATATTTTATAGAGGTTAAATCCCTACCACCCACCTAATAATTATTAACAATTAAATTTAAATTTTGGAAAACCTTATTCAAAAATAGATATAAATAACCATGAGAATATTAATATTAATAATTTTTTAAGAGAAGAGTAAAATTATAAAAATAGATAGTCAACCTGCTAGGACCACTGGTTGGGGATGGGCCTTGTCATCAAGATGACCTATGATCAAACCTTATGGAGGTGGTTGTAAACTGTGCTAAGGGGATGAGACATGCTAAAAATGTGCTCTGTCATTTTTTAAATATAATTTATGAATAAATTTTTAGAAATAATTTAATTATTAAAAAATTCATGTTTTAAATATAACTTAAAGTGAAAAGAAATGATGTTCATATTCAATTTTTTTTTTTAATTATATTTTTAATATATTTATGAATTCCAAAATTTTTAATAAAAATGTTTATTTTATTTTTTCAAACATATAACCAAGGATATTGATTCAATTAGGCATATGAGGGCACACAATGGCGAACTCGTGACATTAAGGCAACTTTGAGATTTTTATGGCAATTTTAGATCGTCATGCCTGACCACATCCGGATATATCCAAGCACATATGCACCTCTCGATCCGGCCATACCGCGCCTCCGCGTACCATATATATATATATATATATATATATATATATATATATATATATATATATATATATATATATATATATATATATATATATATATATATATATATATATATATATATATATATATATATATATATATATATATATATATATATATATATATATATATATATATATATATAAATCCGACCTCGCGTCGTTTCGCATTTCTTAGCTCGCAGCCTCCGAATCTTTCATTACGTTACCGATTCAACTATACCGCGACTAGGGAGATATCCAAGTTTGTTGACTGGACGTTCGCTCCTTGTTTATGTAGTTGAGGCGATATAAAATGGTTAGTATCAGGTGCACACACTCCTTATATTTTTCTAATACATATCTACCGCTCATATATTTGTTCACAAGTATGAATAATTCACCGCATCTACCAAATATTGTCAAAGGTAGACCTAAAGACCAGCTTACTCTATAGAGCCTTTATGAGTATAAGGTAGTCTTCGCAGAAACATAGAGAAGAAAGAGAAGTCAAGATACAAATAGAGTTAAACCATGTCGGAAAACAAATTTACATCTCTCAAGACAAGATCCAAAAACAAATAGAAAATAAAAAAATAAAATTGTTTGAGAATAAAATGGAGACAATGGAGATTAGATTACGTAACAGAAAAACAAAGCCAATATAAGAACCAAACATCCCAACAAGGAGACGTCGATACTTTAGAAAGTCTTAAAATGAAGGACATGACTAAAGAATTAGAAGAAAAAGTTAATAACAATAGTGTGGCAGTAAATTAGATATCAAAAACCCATTAAAGAAGAAATGAAAAAATTGATAGAATCCATGAGCATAAAAAAAGGGCCTTGAACCTTATAATATTTGGTTTGAAAGAGGAGGTAGACGAGAATACTTTAGCCATAGGCCGTATAGAGTTACATAATAGATTACAAATTGAAAGAACGTGTCTCACAGAAGCGCAAGGTTGGGGAAATTAACCGAGAATAAAGGAAGGCCGATCCGAATAAAGGTGAGCTCTATTGACCATAAGTATGACATACCTAGTAAAATCTTAGGTCTAAAGGAATTGCAATATTTATAAATGAAGATTCATTCCAAAAGATCAAGGTAATTAAGAAAGGAGGTTCAAAAAAGGTAAAACAAGCTAGGAAGGAAGGAAAATTGGCAATAATTTGAAATAGAAAAAAGTGCTTATTTGGAGATAAACCAAAAATATAGTAATAAATATAAATTCAACATGCTCTCGATTCTTTTTGGAACTATCATGGCTTTCCATGGGAACAAAGGTTTTTAAGCTGTTGGATCTTGAAATGCTGATATTATGCTGCTATTGAAACTTGGAGCACGCAGAATCTAAGGTCCCTAACATAGAGTGCTTTGTACTATGTTCAATCCGGAACAAGGATCCTACCATAGAGGCATTGGGGGTATAGCTTGTTACATTAGGTAGAACATCCCCCCCATGTTGTAGGCTTTTATAAAAAATACACTTTAAAACCAATATATTTGGATAGAGATTATTGACATTAACGATAAAACCTACATAGCAATTTGTTATTTTTCCTTTATCAATTCTAACTTCTATAAGAAAAAAATTTAGATAAAAATGGTCCTTACAATGGTTTAGAGAATGATATTTCTAGCCTTAAGAATGAAGGTAATATCCTCTTAATGGGTGACTTTAATGCTCAAACTTCAAGCAACCAAGATATTCATCTAAGAAATTATTCCAACCTAATCCTCTTTGGTTAGACAAAGACCTTACTCTAGTTGGCCGTACAAAAGAAGCTTTGCGAAGATCTAGGGGAAAATTTTGTCTGGGTCTGGAGGTCAGTCAAAGTTTCTGCGAAAGCTCAGGAGCTCCATAATTTGCAACGGTCTAGAAAGTGGTCCAATTCTAGCCGGATGGACTGTATCCATGGGTTTGGTAGCAACGTGGTAGACTACGTTATTTCGATATCCCATTATACAACGAAATAATAAATTTTGGCATCTTAAATGACCACGAGCGACTCGGATAATAGACCTTTAATTATATCTCTCAATTTTTGTCATGTATAGAGATCCCATAGAAGATCATCCTTATAGCCCAAAGAAATTAATCTTTGATAGAAATAAAAATGATATTTTTTCTAAATGAATTAAAATTAATTTGCTTCCTTTATCTAGTATAGACAACATAAAAGTACCTCTATCATAATTTTACTTCAACCCTCTCATTTTCTATTAACAAGTTCTCAATTGAAGTTTCAAGTAATAAAATAAATTAAAACAACTAACCCTGGTATGATAAAGATTGTAAAAGTGCGAGGAGAGAAATTAAGGAAGATGTTGATGAGTCCTTAAAATTAGCTAAGGTAAAAATATACAAACGCCCTAGACTAAAAGGGAAAAAATGCGGTATATTCATAAAAGACAAAGAAAATCTCTTACGCCTCTCTAAGGTAGCTCCTAAGAAATTCTGGAGGGTAGATTCTAACTAGAAAAACTAAAGATAATAATAGAATTGATTTACGTGACCTGGAATTCCTATCTTAAAAGCTTTATGAATCTCCAAATGTAGTAGATAACTTTGAAAACCCTGAAGCCACAATGGAAGAATTTTTTCATTAGAAGACATAAATTTTGGGGGTTAAGCAATTGAAAAATGGAAAAGCTAAGGACATTGAAGGTTACCAAGAAGAAATCTTAAAAATTGGAGGTCCGTCCTCATCCCTCACATCCACAAGTTTTTCAACATAGCAACACAAGGGTTCCTAAACCATGGACTAAATTTCATTATTCCACCAGAAAATTTGGCGAAATTCCACCCGCCAATTGCTATTCGACACATACGTTGCAAGAGCGATAGTTCGAGGGCGACAAAATGTGGTTTGTCATGGCCAAGCCAGCTTCCGACGCACCTAAAAAGTGTCGCACTATCGACACTTCTTCCGTCGTCTCCGAACAAGCGTCACTCTTCCGACGTCTCACGAACCGGGTTGTGCTTCCGACGTTCGTAACCTGGCCGCACTTCCGACGAAATGTGGTCCAACGTTTGAACGTCCCTCTTCCGACGCTTGTAAATGGTCGCCACTGACGAAAGGTGGTCCACGTTTTCTGACGTCGCCCTTCCGAATTTGTAGATGTCGAACGACGAAATGTGGTCCGACGTTGAACGTTGCTCTTCGACGTTTGTAAGCTATCGCAATTCCGACGAAATGTGGTCCCATCGCTTTTTATACTTTCGCTCTTCCGACGTTTCCCCGAGTTGTCGCAATTCCGACGTCTACAAGGCATCGGCATACCGATGGCGTGTTCAATTTAAAAAAAGAAATGAAACTTTAAAAGATGAGAAACGCTGTTTTGAATATATTATATGAAGTAAAACATTCCATGAAGTCATTACATTTTCACATCCGAAGATTGGAACCCAAATATCCATCCGTAAAAGTGGAAGTCTCACCCTGCATAATGATAGAAAAATACCTCATTTCACATACAAAGACACAGATATAAAACCCGCACCCGTCCACATGGGATTATCTACAAATCCGAGAAAGCATCCAAATATGCCCGAGGGCATCTATAAGAAAGTGAAATAGCAAAGATGTAGAATACTAAAGCAATAGACAGTAGTACCAACGTCCATTGTTCCAAATACAACCAGTACCCAAAACCCCGCAATATTAGAGAAAAACGCTAATCATGTGAGGAGGTGGGATAGTCCAAAATATAAAAAGACTATCGTACCATATCAATAAACCAAGAACATAGACCAAGATTGCTAGTTTTTGAAGGCAAAGAGTGATAAACATTAATCATTTTTTTTTTCACAAGAGAAAAAACGTTGTTTTGAATATGTTATATGAAGTAAAACATTCCATGAAGTCATTAAATTTTTCACATCTAAAGATTGGAAACCCAAATATCCATCCAAAAGTGGAAATCCCACCTGCATGCTGATAGAAAAATACCCCATGTCACGTACAAGGACTTGATATAAAACCCAAGAATACCACATGAGATTATCGACAAATCCGAGAAAGCATCCAAATATGCCCGAGGCATCTATAAGAAAGAAATAGCAGTATGTAGAATAGTAAAACAACAGATAGAGCACTATCATTCATTGTTCCAAATACAAATTAAAGTACCCAAAATCCTTGAACAGAAAAACACTAATCATGGAGAGTGTGATATGTCCAAAATATAAAGACACGTACCTCATCAATAAACCAGCAACATGAAGATCAAGATCGCTAGTTTTGACATGCGCAGGATAAACATTAATCATTTTTTTTTTTTCACAAGAGAAAAAAACATTATTTTGAATATATTATATGAAGTAAAAAAGTCCATGAAGTTATTACATTTTAACATCCGAAGATTGGAACCCAAATATCCATCCACTTAAAAGTGGAAGTCCCACCTCGCATGCTGATAGAAAAATACCCCATGTCACATACAGGGACTTGATATAAAACCCAAGAATTGGCCCTCATGGAGATTATCGACAAATCTAAGAAAGCATCCAAATATGCCCGAGTCATATAAGAAAGTGAAATAGCAAACATGTAGAATACTAAAACATCGTATAGAGTACCGACATCCATTGTTCCAAATACAAATTAAAGTACCCAAAATCCTTTTGAACAGAAAAACGCTAATCATGTGAGGAGTGTGATATGTCCAAAATATAAAAAGACCATCAAACCATATCAATAAACCAGCAACATAGACTAACATCGCTAATTAATGCGTAGTGATAAACATTAATAATTTTTTTTTCACAAGAGAAAAAAACGTTGTTTTGAATATATTATACGAAGTAAAACAAATTACATGAAGTTATTACACACATCTAAAGATTGGAACCCAAATATCCATCCAAAAGTGGAAGTCCCACCCCAAACAAAGGATAGAAAAATACCTCATGTCACATACATGGACTTGATATAAACCCAATAACTAGTCTACACATGGAGATTATCGACAATCGAGAAAGCATCCAAATATGCCCAAGGCATCTATAAGAAAGTGAAATAACAAGATGTAGAATAGTAAAGCAAATGGGAGCAGAGTACCGACGTCCATTGTTCCAAATACAAATTAAAGTACCTGTAAAATCCTTGACCGCAGAAAACGTTAATCATGTGAGAGTGTGATATGTCCAAAATATAAAGACCATCAGACCATATCAATAAACCAACAACATAGACCAACATCGTAAGTTTTGAAGGCAAGAGGATAAACATTAATCATTTTTTTTTTCATAAGAGAAAAACGTTGTCGTTTTGAATATATTATATGAAGTCAAACAAAATGATGAAGTCATTACATTTTCACATTTGAATATTGGAACCCAAATATCCATCCGCAAAAGTGGAAGTCCCACCCTGCATGCTGATAGAAAAACACCCCATGTCAGCATACGCAACTTGATATAAAACCCGTAATGGTCCACATGGAGATTATCGACAATCCGAGAAAGCATCCAAATATGCCCGAGGCATCTATAAGAAAGTGAAATAGCAAGATGTGAATAGTAAAGCTAAATGTATAGAGACGTACCGACGTCCATTGTTCCAAATACAAATTAAAGTACCTAAAAAATCCTCGAATGCAGAAAAAACGCTAATCATGTGAGGAGTGTGATATGTCCAAAATATAAAAATACCATCGTACCTTCCTACAACAATAAACCAAACAAATACAGACCAACATCGCTAGTTTGAAGGCGAGTGATAAAATTAATCATTTTTTTCACAAGAGAAAAAAATGATGTTTTAATATATGAAGTAAACAACATGAAGTCAATACATTTTCACATCTAAAGATTGGAACCCAAATATTCATCCGAGAAAGTGGAAGCCCCACCCCGTACAATGATAGAAAAAATACCCCCATGTCACATATAGGGACATGATATAAAAATCCAAGAACGGTCCACATGGAGATTATCGACAATCCGAGAAAGCATCCAAATATGCCCAAGGCATCTATAAGAAAGTGAAATAGCAAAGATGTAGAACAAAGAAAGCAACGTATAGAATATCGACGTCCACTGTTCCAAAATACAAATTAAATTACCCAAAATCCTTGAACATCAAGAAAACGCTAATCATGTGAGAATTCTAAGCAAATTTAATCTATTAACATTGCGAATAAAATTACACCGAAGTCAAAAAACATTGCCCTGCCGTGACTCACATGGCAAATTTGTCATCAAAAAAATCAAAAATTAAGAAGATTGCCCTCATACTTGGGAAACCAAATAACGTTTAATGACAGAATTCAAAATATTACAAAGGTCCTGTTAGCGCAAAATAATCTAAAAGGGTACCTCAATTAAGTGGGCCTACTAAGCAGAAAACAAATTAACCAAACTACCTCCGGTGGTTCCTCCACGATTCGGAACCCATCCTTCGAAGGTCCAGATTCCTAGGTGCTACCTCCACATGCATGCCACGCTCCCCTCCCCGAAGGCTTCGAAATGCTTTCCGTTTTTTCCGAGCTCTCCAACTTTGAGTGGCATTCTTCCTCCATTTGGGCCTCCTCATGGAAGACCACAGTGATCAAAGCCAGTGATTCGCGGTGGTTGAGAGAGAAATTTAAAGGAAAATTGCACAGTGTGCGTCATGGGAGAAGGTGAACGAAGCAACAGATGGGAGTGGAATCCATGGTGGCCCTAGTAAGCAACCTCGACCCCACCCACCTCAGTAGTTGGATATCGACCGCGGTGGCGGCCACCCGGACCCGGCCGGAAGTCGACCCACGAGGGGCCGGGAGGGAGCCCGTTGGTGGGTCGACCCCAGTGCTCCCTCTGCATCTATCCCATGACGCACACGGGAGGCATGCGTGGGTACCGTGCGCGCAAGGGGCACAGACAGACACTATAGCTAATTCCAATAATGTAGGAAGACACAAAAGCGTACATGTAACCGAGAGAATGCGTACATGCCGTGCTGTCTAGGCGTTATCACCGGTCACTTCTCCTTATCATCAATAATTAGCAGGCAAAGTAATCCGAAGAACTGCTCGTCCGAAAAAGCATAGCTAAAAGCCATTTTCTCGACCTCGACCGTACTGCAATCTAAAGGACGCCCGTCATAACTAATTCCTCTGAATACACAATGAGAGCCGAAGGCCGGATCATATTGGAGCGTGCAGAATCGCTCAGAGTGGAGGTCCGATCTTGAACAATGTTAAAAATTAATTAATGTGGATTTGATGTGAAAACTTAATTGAACAATGTTAAATGTTAATGCGATTGATATTAAATCGCCATATCCATGTCCCATCGCCTTAAACGCCATCGAATGCACCCGTAGCCGGGAGCAGGGCAAGTTTTTATTGAGGACACATGGCAGAAATTGATTGGTGCGGATCTTTGTTTGGGCCGCTCGCGCAGTGGAAATCCGGACCTGAAAGATATTAGGGTGAATTTGATAAGAAATTTGCGTCACAACTCTCCCTCCGTACGCCAGCCCAACTTCGGACCCGAAAAATATTAGGGCGGAATTCACTTGGTTTTCGCGTCACAAAATTGGCCGACGTCAGCAGGCTATTTTGGAACGCGAATTTGGTTTGAATTATGGTTTATCGCCGTTTGAATTCCGGCGGGCTCGACTTAAGAACAATTTTTTTTGATCCCACCTTATAAAATTTGTGTTGGTTTTCTTTGATAATACACATATTTATAATAAATCATGGGAATACCACACTAAACATGTGGAAAAGTTATATAAATTATTGAGAACAATCATTTTTATGTAAAAACATCCAAATGTGCTTTTGGGAAATAAGAATTTGAGTATTTGGTTCATATTGTTTTAAAGGAAGGAGTGAAGTTGGAGCCTCAAAAGATGCAAGCTATTACAAAATGACATATTCCTAAGAAAATCAAGGTTCTTAGAATATTTTTTAGACTTACATGATATTATTGATCATTTTTTAAGAATTATGCATGCATTTCAAGTCCTCTCACATATCTCTTGAAGAAAATATCATTTATATGGAATGATGAGGCTACTTTGGCATTCTCTCTTTCAATGGATGCCATGTCTTCTACACCAACATCGGTTGCACCTACTTTTGGTAAAACATTCATAGTAGAGTGTGAGGCACTAGGACAAGGAATTTCCGTAACATTAACACAATAAGGGATATCATTGGATTTTAAAAGCAAGGAATTCAAAGAAAATATTTGGTGAAATTCAAGGAATTCACTTTTGTTAATAGGTTTATGTCACACGATGATGTAGGGGCATTAGGCACTAGCCAGCAATGTAGGAGGTTTTGTCCACATGTTGTGGCTAGGAGGGTTCGAAAACATTTGAGTTGTAACAACTAGGTGTCAATACCTCAACTGACTGTATTACTTAGACTAGTTAGAGTTGTAGGAGTCGAACAGTTTCAGTTAGTTGAATTATTATAATTAGACCTTTTAATTTCTAGAACGGTCCTCTCAGAGGAACCGAAGAGCCATATGTTATGTATATAAATTGTAATTCCTCAGATGAATAAAAGTAGAGAGGGAAGAGGAGAGTAGAGAGGGGATTTATGCAATAAACCTCTGTGTGTGAACAATTGTTTCCAGTTAAATGATTTCCAAGCTTAGTTTCCATTGAATTATCTCGAACTACTAATTGTGAAGAATTTTTTAACTGTGAGGTGATTGGGTACTGATAATTCCATTATTCTGTCTTTGAATTCCCGTAAATTGTTGGATAACCCTGTGAACTCACCCCACCCGAAGGCAAGGTTTGTGTAGAGAACCGGGGTCGTGAACACTGTTCAAATATAAAAATCCCGCTTAATAAAGAGACAATATTGTTGTGCTTTCGGAACCTGACCCGAGGATTGGACATGAGTTAACAAAAAAAGGATAGCGGAACCAGACTTGCACCCGTGGTCAAGCCCTGTACCAAAACCACGAGCGGAATCACAAAAGCGGGTTGCCCATATCGCACCGCTTTTGCGGAGTAGGCGGTATTTCCTATTCGCGAGTGATTCCATAGGGAATGCGACACGTGGCGAAGTGACCCCGGCAAACAACCGTTTAACCCACGCCATCGCACGTTAAAGCCCGACGTTGGAAGCCGAGCGAAATTTCCAAGAGTCGTTGATTTGGAGAAGGGCCATCGGACGGTGGTCACACGTTGAACTTGCCCGGAGGTTAACTAAGGTGTGCGGAGGATAGCCAGGTACGATACGAGTGTTTGATTGGTTATTGATATATATAGGTGGGGTTGGAGTATAATGAAATTGTTTAATTAAATGATTGGCGAATAATTAGCATAAGTCTGGAGCGTGATTGCTGTAAGGCTGGGTGGTGAAATATAGAGCCGAAAGTTCATTACAAGTTATTTATTTAAAAAGAAACGTGGAGTATAAATACAAAGTGTTGAAAGTTAAACATTGGTTATAAGGCTTGGAGATAATATAAAGTTGGGAATATAAATTAAATTCCAACCATTGTGGATAGTATTTATTTATCAAATTCTACGAATTTGATAAATAAACCCGAAGAAAGAAGAAGTCAATTAAGACTCAGGCTGGAGGAAAAGAACGGGGTAAACCAAGAGAAAATGCTGACAGAGCGATTGCAGACACACCAGCTCTCCTTGGGGGTCCAATTTTAGTTTTGTTGCGTCACACGATGATCTCTCTTCTCTGGCATTTACTTGTATTGAAGATCACTATTCTAGGAATAAGGAGTTATTTTCTCCAAAATAACCCTAGCCAAACATTGACAATGCATCAAGGATATCTTTCTATGCTTCATAAGTACATATGTTCTACTTCTAAATCATGTCTTGGAAGTGGTTGTTTTGCTGGAAATTATTCACCCGCTGGTTTCATACCAAAGTCTTTTTCACATTTTCAGCATCCAATACATGAAAAAGATAATGGTTTAAAACAACATAAATATTTGAAATTTTGCAAGAATTGTCTGGCACACTTTGAATATGAATTTTGAAGTCAAGTGCATGATGCCGTATAGGATCAAGTGTCATTTTGAATACCAAATGTTTCACAAGAAACTTCTCAACATGCTACCCTGCAGTAAGGATTAAATGACAATATTGCATCAACTATTTCCATACTAAAAGTGCACCTCGGCCATAAGACTAAACAACTACAAATGTTGTAGATCTAACAAGACCACACAATCAAATGTATTCCACAAGGCCAATACCGTATGAAAAATGAAAAGGAGTTTGCAACCAAAAATACCTTAGGCAACTAATTCAATTAGATACACCAAACCATCAGCAAAAAGGAAAACCAGCCTACTCAAAAGGCAAGCATTTACCTCCTTTGACAAAATTTTGAGTTCCAAAACAAGGGCCTTTATTATCTTGTCAATGCCCCTAGTAATTTGAACGGGGTTTGCACCTGCTGCAACAACCTAAACAAAAAGGTTTCATTTCAAATTATTTTCCACAAATTTAAGATAGAACCATTGTCAGTTTTGTATTTCCTAACAAGCTCATAAATTTTGACAAAAGAACCAAAATTTTTTAATACCTGATAGCAATTTTTTCACTCAAAAACTATCTTAGACTCAATAAGCCCAACCTAAAACTAAAAAACCAAACACCATAAGACCCTACAAAAATGAATAGATGATCTTAATCTAGTACTATCGACAAAAATTTACCTTTACACCCTCACTTATTAAACCCTGTGCTGTTGAATTTTAACTTCAACTGCTGCAGCAGAAGGACGGATGCAGCAGCAACATTTTTTTTTGGAGGTTGCTTGCATGCCATCCAGAAATTTAATTCAGCATTTAAAATTCCTGCAAGTTTTTTTGTAGACGGCCACAACCATATTTCTGTACAGGATTGTATTTAAACACAACAGCCAGCATTAACGCAATTCACCAACCAGAAATTAAACAAACGGAAATTTACCCGACAGTTTTGTAAATTCAAAAGGAGGACACGTGGAGCATTAATATTGGATCACATGAAATTGAAGGGAATCTGAAAACCTGAAAACCGGACCCAAATTTTTTATAGGGCACATTGGATTGAGAATTCGAGTTAAAATTAGGCAGACATCAACATCCCATTTTGGAACACGAATTTGGTTTGAAATTCAATCTATTCAGACTTTTGAAGTCCGACGGAAAGGGTTCTTTAATGTTTTGATAGTTTAATATATAGATATGTTTTAAACATATGTTATATATATATCATATGCGAAATGAAAGGTGGGCCATAGAATTTAGTTTTAATTTTATTTTTTTAAAAAGAGGGTTTATTATAATATGTTTTATATGTTATGGCATATAAAAATAAAAAGGACAAAAAAGCTTGGTAGTTTTTTTATAGACAGTACGTAAATTTTTTATTACACAGCAGTGTGTAAAAAGTGAAAGACTGAGTGTAAATTTTTAAGTGTGTATGCACAGCAGTGCGAAAGGGAAAAACACAGCAGAGTGTTTTAGAGACAGAGTATGTTTGTTTTGAACAGACAATGAGTTGGTTTTATGCACTGCATTTTGTAGCAGTCATAATTTTGTAATCCCTCTCAGTGAGGAAGAAGTGTAATAGTTTTTTTTTTGAGTTATTGAAGGGAATAGAAGTTTGTTTTCAAAGTATTGAAACTCTGTCTCCTGTCAAAGAAATTTTTATTTTCTCTGTGTTAGAGGAAGGGAGATTTATTCTCCATTCATTGTTCTGGAATTTTTCAATATTCCAACATGTGCAAGAACAACAGATGT
This sequence comes from Pinus albicaulis, assembly GCA_034641835.2. Classification (NCBI taxonomy): domain Eukaryota; kingdom Viridiplantae; phylum Streptophyta; class Pinopsida; order Pinales; family Pinaceae; genus Pinus; species Pinus albicaulis. The sequence goes on along the minus strand of CM076579.1, from coordinate 295,799,327 downwards.
TGTGGTTCCATCCCAGCTAAATCATTTGTCTTTGCCGCAGCTTGCCTTACCAACTTGGCCCCAATATTTTCAACTGGGTCCTCTAATTCAACCAATAAAAAGGCCAAAACCATAGCATTGAGATACATTTCATTACACTGTCAATAACAATAAAATTTGACTCAGCCATAACCCTTTCCTTTATTGTTGTGAAAAGCTTTATGCATTACTCTAATGTGGCTAGTCCATAGGCCAAGTAGACCACTGGGTAACAAATATGTTTCCTTTCACCTTTGAGTTTTCAAATTATGCCTACCAAATCTAAGACATTTTAGAGGGGGAACTAATACAACGTTAAAAAGAAAACCAGAGCACACATCTACAAATTACCTCCTTAGCTACTGTCACACCATCATTAACTATTTTCGAAGAACCATGCTTGCTCTCCAAGACAACATTTTGCCCTTCGCCCCAAGGGTGACTCCAACAAGATCAGCAAGTTTGTTCACACCGCCTGCAAGACAAATTGACAATGATTTCAGTAAGTGTGAAATTTAATGCCAGACCATATGCCAAAACACCCCTCCATGAAAAATTAAAATAACACATTAAAATTGAATATAAGTGGACAAGGAAAGATCCACCGCAGTGAAGTTTCACGTGCAGGTGACCTTCCTTTAAACATAATTTTTTCTCTGACCTGCAATTTTTTTGTCACTGAGCCATCCTTGTTGAAGTACAACTCCTTTTCCATAGATCTTGTATTAACTACCTTCTCTCTGTCACGTAATCTCAGAGTCCCTCTTCTGCTTGAGCGATTAAAGGAAATGGGTGAAAAAACTGAAGGAGAAGACAATTGTTTGCCATAATTATCAAACATTGCACCCAACTTCTTCCCCTTTCCATTGTTACCCAATGAGGTAGATGTGGCAATTGTTGTCATACTGCCCAAAGCAGAGGCCATCTTCTCTTATCCTGAATATAGAATTACAAGATCTTCATATTAGTATGAACTTTAAAAAACATGACTCCCATTGCTAAAAACCACTTTTAAGTTGTAACAGGAAAACTAAACAACTATCGCAAATTTTGGCAACTTCTGGAGCATTAAGAGAGAAACAACCAAAGAGAAATACAACCACAATCCTCATTTTAATGAGACCGAACTATATATTTGCATTAAGATAATAGAAAGAAATCACGACTATATTAAGGCCAACACAAAACAATCTTTAACCAATGTCTCTCGCGGCCTTCAGGTTGCCATGCTAGAGGTTGCATATTTTTAATTTAAATTATTGACCTCTTGTGCCCATCTATGAATGCATCCAATGGGATATCTACATCAAATGCTCCTTTATATCCCCAAAAACAAATTCCCTACTACAAGAGCACTAGTATTGATGGATCACCCCACACCATCCCACCCACTAGAAACGGTGAAAAAGGAAACCCAAGAAAACTTCTGAAATATCTCAAGATGACTATATGGGTGGTTCTTATGAATCAACCAACCATTCAGAACATGATCATCAATCCAAACCATGAGTATTATGTGACAATATTCAAGCAGGCACTGAATCGGATTTCTGAAGCTATGTTAGAGAAACCCTAAACTCTCACTGAAAATAGGTGAAATGTGGCACCACTCAGAGATTGACATGTGGCAATTGGTACAAGTGGTAGACAATTGGCATGCTCAAACAACGAGGTGATGCAGGAATGACATGAGGGAGAAAATATCAGAAAAGCCCCAAATCTAGAGAACTAAAGCTCATCACCAACCTAAGATTGACAACTTTACATGATGTAACCTATGAAATCGTAAATGGAGAAATCATAGTAACAATAAAGTAACCTATGTAACAATAAAGTCGGATTCATCCTGGGAGTGGCAATGGGAGAAATCATAGTGAACAACAGGAAACATGCAGAGTTGCTTACAATCAAATAGATGAAAAAACACATACAAAAAACCTAGATAATAATCATGAACAAGCTTAATATTTAATTATGAACTATAAAGGAACTTACAAAATGTGACATTACGAACCTGGTCAAGCGCACAAGCAAAAATATCCTGGACATGACCCTGGTTGACAAGTTGTATTGCTCATGACGCAAGAGGATTTGTACCTGCACTGCCAAGTCAATCAAAATCCATCATTATCTATACAATAAATACAAGTAATTGATGTAGTATTTTTTACTCTAAGATGCATTCTTATGATAATGTTAGAACATATGCTGAAAATGTCAAAACATACCTGAATAAGCTCCTCTTCGTTTCAAGAAAAATTTATTGGAGTCGCATGAACTTGGAACAAGCCTCCCACGATCTGAAAGAGTAGCAACTAAGTCAACAATGACTTTTTTGTTGCTACGCTGGATCAAGGGAGGTTTGCTCCAAGATTAAATCACTCCAATAAATTATTCTCTACTAAATAGGGCCAACCACGTAAAGGTGGAAGCTCTTATGGCCCCTCCCCCCCCCCCCTCACATCACTCTCAATTCCCCAATACCCAATCTATATTTCATTTTTTACTTTCATGAGCATAAAAAAAAATATTCAATAACTAATAAAAAAACAATTCAACAAAAAGTATGCAAGGAAACATTGCAATTAATGCTTGACATAAAAATAGTATGATAAATGAGTTTTTTATATAACGCAAAAAAATGTTCCAAGTATGGTAACGTTTGTCTTATAATAATACAATATTTTACATTCTCAAATTTTCTTTTTCTTCTTCCTATTTTTAAAGCTCCTAATTACATCATCAATATCATCGTGCTCTGCTCCTGTTTCGTGCCTTTCAACCCGCACTGCTGACCTAGTTGCGTATTCACAATGTCTGGGCTCATCCAGTGACGGGGCATCGCCTACAAAAACAGATAATATTAAATTTTAATTGTCAGTTTTTAAATATCATTGAACTAGTTCGGTAATATTAATAAAAAAAAATTGCAATGAGATTATTTACTCGGTGCACCAGTTGTTGCCACTGACCTAGTTGCGTAGTCACGATGTCTGGTCTCATCCAGTGACGGGGCATCGCCTACAAAAACAGATAATATTAAATTTTAATTGTCAGTTTTTAAATATCATTGAACTAGTTTGGTAATATTAATAAAAAAATTTGCAATGAGATTATTTACCTGGTGCACCAGTTGTCGCCGCTGACCTAGTTGCGTAGTCACGATGTCTAGTCTCATCCCGTGACGGGGCATCGCCTACAAAAACAGATAATATTAAATTTTAATTGTCAGTTTTTAAATATCATTGAACTAGTTCGGTAATATTAATAAAAAAAATTGTAATGAGATTATTTACCTGGTGCACCAGTTGTCGCCGTTGGGACTGTTGCCCTGTCTTCCTCTCTGGTGGTAAGATCCTCAAGGGAAACATTCTCTGTCATTTAAACAAAAAACTTTATAAGGACAACCATCAAGGTATAATTAGAAAAAATTATAAGTGGAAATTAATTACCGTCACGGCCCTCACTGATAGTAGCATTGTCAGCCTGGTCCCCACTACAATGATCAGGTTGCACGTGAGGATCATCTACATCCGGCTCTAAAACTGGGTTATTTGCCTCGTCGGTAGTGCTGCTCCCCTGATTTAAAAAAAGTTGTTAGACATTAAATTTATGGACGAAAACAAACATATTGAAAGGTTAATGTTTTACCTTATCAGGCATTATGGATCTTGGGACCTGCCCCAAGCTTCTGCGACGTTCAACTACAGCTTGATAGCCGAAATGGAAAGCGATATTTTTATCTTCCTCTGTAGTTTCTGTTCCGAAGTCATCACCCTACATTACATATGATTGTGTATTTTTAATCATATTTGATAGGATTACAAAAACATTGGAAGGTGATACAATTAATTATAAGATGTTTAGCTACTTAATTACAATTCTTGCGGCTAATTTCAAGTAGCCGCCCTGGCCTAGCTTGTGATGGCCCTTTTTTTCAATCCTAGCTTTGGTTGCCTTTGAGGTGTCAAGCAACCTAGCATCAAAATATTGAAGTCAGATATGACGTAGCACACTTTTATTTTAGACATAAAGAAAATTAAAGCTATTGAATTAAAGTTGTAATTTACCTTGCGGGTCCAGTTGGCATTTTTCCTTCTTTCTTTGCCCTTTTTTCTTTTCCGTCATGGATGAGTGCTCTCCACTCACTCTCTGAAACTGCGAAAGGACGCTCATATCTAGGGTTAAATTGCAATTGCGTCCTATAGGTGTCCCTGGTATATTTCAAATATTTTCCGGCTACCTGAGCCACCGTTGTTCTGTCAAATGTGTCGACCCCAAAAAGGGCTTCTAGATAATCTAGAAGTTCTTTTTTCAGGTTGGAATTCTAGGAATTCCACCCTGTACGTATGGTTGGGCCAAAAATTACCAATGCATGGCTCTCCAGAATCCTGTAGAACTTATTGTTTCCTACACAGAATAAAACCAAAAAAAAGAAGAAGATATTATCATTAATTTAAAAATAAAAATCATGATAAATATGTTTTAGATAAAGTACATGAAATAGTTAAAATATTAAAATTTACCCGGGAGTTGTACATGCTTTATAGGGACACCCTCATCGTTCACCAACAACGTGCCATTAATGGTCCCTGTGGAGCTGACACGTGTAGCTCCAGGAAACGCAATAATGCAGTTGGCCATATCAGCCTCATCATTGCCAACACGTTCAGCGGTTGGCTGGGTGTCTGCTTGGGCAGGGTGTGTTTCTTGGCTAGCACCTAAAGGAGTAGAAGGTGTACGAGAGGGTTTTTGGGCAATCTCTTGCCCTTGTGTCCCACTACCACCAACACCGAGTTCAGCAAATGCCAGAAAACGCTACATACAAAAGAACTTTTTGTTAGTTTAGTCAATGTAAAAATTAAAAATCAAACTATCACAATTCATCTCATGCAGAACAAAAAAAATATCCTTTTTACTTTTATTATTACCCGATATGTTTCTAGCTGGCTCATAAGTTTTTTTATCCTCTCTTCTGTTTTAGGTGTTTGAGGCGCGTCTATCAAAGTATTAAATTCTGACCTTGCTTCTCGTGCCTTTTTTCGCAACAAGAGCACTGGAGATAGGGATGAAGAAAGCTCTTCCTCAAAGAGGGAATCATCAGGCGTACCATGGCTAGGTGTCTGCATATTTGAACAAAATTAATATTATTTCAATTATGTAAATAACTAAAATACCCGAAGATAGAGCAATGCTGGCACTTTACATGTTCTTCCGCTGGCCTCTTTCCGCGATCATCCCGTCTCGGGGTTGTTCCTGTACTGCCCTAATCAGTCTGCCACATTGCAATAAAATTATAAATGTAAAAACTTGAAAACAATATCTAACTTGAAAACACAAATGAAAACTGAAATAATTTCTAATAAGACACCGGAAGACAGAGTTAGAGTTTCAAATATGCCTTGCATTGAATTCAGTCCTGGAAACATGTCATTGCACATTAAGGTGTCGCAATATGATGCAGAGTGTTGTCCTTGATGGCAACCCACTGAATGAAGATGAAGACATGCGACTGTTGACATGTGTTGTCCTTGATGGCAATCCACTTGATGAAGTTATTCTTGACGTAATGGACTTGGTAAATGATGTTTGTTAGCACTATGATGATGAGTGTTGTCCATGAATGGCAACCCACTTGATGAAGATTATGGCAACTTACTTGATGAAATTGTGCTTGATAGAATATGGTTTGATGAACTAAATCTGATGTATCTACAGTGTGAACAGAAGGCAATGAGGAAAGGAATTCAGCATGTGCTAATTCTATGATGAAAAAGAGTATGTCTCTTGGTATACACGGATTGGCCTAGGGAAAGTCGCGTATGCACGCGGAAAGGAACGTTCCAAGTCGCGTATGGGCAAAAGCGCTCAAAAAGTGCAAAACCAAGGGTAACCACCATGGTATTGACCCATTGTATTGGGTAATGATCCGCCTAATTGACCCCGTCCAGGTAGTTTTGGGCTCGTGGTATTGCTTTGGCCCATGGTATTGAAAAAGGGGCTCATGGTATTGAAAAAGGATAAACCTATATAAGGAGAAGAAATTCATTGTGCAAAACATGGGTGTGGGTGCAAGATGTCTGAGCTTGAATGAATACTTCTCTCTGAAGTAGATCTGAATGGAAGGGTTACACTTGAAGAAAAATCTGAAGGTATGATGCACCAATGATGAAGAAGGGGATCTAGATCTGAAATGAACTTGTAGCTGCTAGATCTGCTTATGGAAGGCCTAGATCTGTGATGAGGCGAACATCTAGGCGAACATCTGACTGAAGTGAAAAGGGTAAATCTGATTTGAACATCTGATCTGATGAAGTATGCAGCTCTGTAATCATTGAATATCTATACGCTACTTCGCCGCGGTGGAAGCGCGTATACACGCGGCTTCTCTGAAGTAAAAGCGCGTATGCGCAATAAAATATACACTGAGGTATACGCTGGTTTGTGTGGACGGAAGCGCGTATATACGCGACATCAGTGAAGTAAAAGTGCGTATGCAAACTAGGTTTTGCTGAAGCAAGGGGTATGAAATATCTGATCTGTTCTGCTGTGTTTCTGCTATCTGATCTGTGTTGATATGTATCTGTTGATGATGTATGTTTGTACTTAAAAGTATGGAAAGGGTTCGGTCTGGAAATATGATGAATTGTGGCCCGCAAGTTGTGTTCTATTGAAGTGGTTGGATCCAGTGTGAAAATTGATGAAACGTGGTCCAAGGTGGTGCTGAAGGTTGTAGCCTTCAGTCAGGGGGTCGTAGCTCCCTTCCAGGTGAGGCTGGTAAACGAGATCGGGGGGTCGTAGCTCCCTTCCAGGAGAGGCCGGTAAACGAGTCAGGGGGTTGGAGCTCCCTTCCAGGAGAGGCTGGTAAACGAGCGCAGGTGGGTGCCTGCGTGCTGGTCAAGTCTGCGCCAGCACACATGTTGTAAGATGTTTTCTCTATAATAAAATATTGAAGGCTGAGCAACTGCAGCGGTGGTTTTCTCCCGACTTGGGTTTCCACCTAAAAATCCTGGTGTTCATGTGTGATGCTTTGTGTGATGGTTGATTCTGTTCTTACTGCACATGTTTACTGTTTATTGAACATCTGATGAATGAATGATGGAATAATATAAGTGAAGATTTAATGACAGATCTAGATCTCTGTGTATACGCTAGTTTCATAAAGGGGACCCGCGTATATACGCTAGTTTACTGAAGGAAAGTAGCGTATGGGTTTTAAGGAATGAAAAAGTAAAAAGATTCGATTGGCCGTAGTAAATACCGATTCACCTCTCTCAAAGATTTTCTCCCCTAACATAAGGCACCCAAACATTCAATCCACGAATGATATATTTAAGTAGGCTTCTCCTATTCTGGGAAAACACTATACCTATAATGCATTCACTTGCATGTATAAAGGGAAAGGAAAACATGTTTTCATACAACGGTGACAAAGGCATCTTGGGGAAAGGTATCTTCACTTTTTATTTATGTTGTTCACCCACACCACTCTCGTGTTTTCACTAATCCTGTTTTGTCATTTTTGGATTCAAATTGAGTTAAGGCCTTAAGTATTTTTTGACCTTTCGGTGTAGTTTTTATAAGTGGCATGTATGGATTTTCCATTAATTCTGCACTTTTTCTCTTCATGCGCATGTTTCCCTGGAAATCAAATGCATGATTTAGTCCCATACATTTAACAATTTGTTGGATCAAATCCATTGGCAATATCATGTTTCCTATTCAATCAAAATTTATCTCAGTTAGGGTAGGTAGGAAGGTTTTCCCTTTGTATTAATAGGGCACTTCTAGCTTGCATTTTTATTATATCTTTCAAATTTTGTGTCGTTTCAATTAGGGCATGAATTTTTGCAACTTTCAAGGTGAGAATGAACAAAGACAAATTTTTGTGATGGATGACTGTATATGACTCCATGGCCAGAGGAAAAGGCACTAATCTACTTCTTAAAATATCTATAGTTCTCATTCACCTCATACAAAGATGGTCCCTGATTTTGAGCCAAATGTTGCAGCAAAAAGTTCCCCCCCTCCATAATTTGATATTCAATGGAAATTTCTTAAATTGATGATGGGGCATGATTATGGAACATTTGCACATACATATGTAATGGAATTCCAAGATCATGATATATGTTTGCATATGTTTATGGCAATGTTCCACCAAGTCCCCTGGAGGTGGGAGCGAGGGGACGAGGGAGCGCGGGAGCGGCCTATGCAAAAGCTCCCTACCAATTTTCAGGAAACGTGGGGGGACGTCGGGGTCATAAAAATTATAAAATTTAATATTTAAAATGTAACTATATTTTTGCAAGGAATGTATATACAGTCATCATACACTTGCATCATGAAAGATAAATCATAAATGATAAAATTACAAATCGGTGAATGATGAATCATATAATTGAAACAAATTTAAAAGTTAAAAGTTAAAACATACATCATACAATCATGCATGTAAGTTTGTAAGTTTGTAACTATATAATTATTAATGTAACTACTAACAATGTACAATGAAAATAAAGTTGAAGATATCATATGACATATTATATCAAGATTCAAAATAGAGTTTAAACTGAAGTTTACAACTCAAGTCTGAAACATAAAACTTAAACGCAAATAAGTTATGTCTGAAACATAAAACATAAAACATAACATAAGAATATCAAATGATATCATCATACTGATAAATGAGCATAAATGCTCAAGTTAATGCCCCACTAGTCTCTGCATCCAACTTCTGCACGAATATATCAAGATCAACCATGTCACCATATGAATCAGAATCACTTGGATTCTCAAATATGCTAAGTGGCACATCAAATTTTAACACGAAACCATAAACTAAAAGGGGCGGTGAGGGGACGTGAGGGGGCGTGAAGGGGGGTGTGAGGGGGCGTGAGGGGGCGTGAAAGGGGGTGTGCGGGGGCGTGAGGGGGCATGAGGGAAACATCCCCTAGAAGTCCCCAATACCTCGGAGCACGAGGGGGCGAGGAATCTAGACCCCTAGGTGGGGGGGCGAGACCCCATGTAACACTGGTTTATGGAGGTGGTGGAGCAAAAAAGAGCTCAAATAGAGCTGAAATTTTTCACATAAAAAGGATTGTGGGCTTGACTAATGGTTCCATTTAAAAAATGATATCTAGACAGAGAATAAGTGTAGCATGCAAACATGCATTGAAAATCCATCCGAGTTTGCATTGTATTACTTATGATGGATTCAAATTTGGGTTTCAAAATGCCAGGTTATGGCATGATTTTGTCAAGAAACCCTTAGTTGGATTCTCATGTTGGTTTAATTTATATTTTAAGTTTGTTTTGCAATATTTGGGTGATAGTAACTCATGAACTAGGTTACCAATGGGTAACAATCATATTTCAAGAATAAAGTTGTGATTTTTTTATATTATTATTATTATCTATTAGCTACGAGTATTGACACCTAATGCCTGGAATTTTGACATCTTTATAGCATGGATAATTTCGAAAATGTTTCTAGTAATGTTAACATAATAACTATCATTACATGTCTTCACTTTTTTCACCATAATAGACCTGTGATATGGACTCATCACACAACTTCATATGCTATGTCCCAACAAGTTCAAACTGGTTGAACCTACCTCATAGTGTGGTTATTAAGGACAAGTTGCTTGATATATAACTCGATAGCACAGACCACGTTGCAGTTCTAAAAAGAATCCTCAAGTGTCAAAAAAACTTCACAATATGTTCTACTATAAAGCCTTTTGGGATACCTGAAATAATATATGTATCATTGATGACTTTTAAAGTATGACAAGATCTAGAGGGAAAGGAAATCAATGGAAGAGTGATCCACCAATGAGAACCTAGAATTTAGCATCAGATGAGTTAGAGTCTAGGAAATTGAAACACTATAATTTTAATTAGTGATGAAGGACATCACATAGGTAATTATATTTTCATGTAGAATAATCTGTTAATTCAAATTTAAACTACATAATATGAAAGGTATACCATAAATTTTTCCACGTAAGTCCAAACAACCTATAAAAAGGGAAAACCTTCTTTTTCCATGGGAAATAATTTACCTTTCCTTTTTCAAGACAATTTAAATCACAAAAAATATGAACTATACTGCACACATTCTTGGATAATGTGAAAGTGGAAAAGGAATACCCTACACAAGTGATGCACACATGTACATTTTAACACTAATAGATTTTTGTAGTTGAAATGCAATGCTTGTTTTCATTAAAATGTAGGGTTTTTAAAGCAGGGAGAAATAATGGCTGCCAAATTAATAAGCGTTTCTTTGGGAAAAATTTAAATCTTGTATTGGGTGATGAAGATAATAGAGGGTATTGAATCTTAATTCTTGACATCTAGAGAGAACCCTACAGCCTAACACAATCCAATGGAATTGACCAAAAAAACCCAAATAGAGTCAACCCTACTATAGGAGGAAGGGCCTGCAGTAAGAACTTATCATTTTGCAAGAGCCGAGGGCGAATGTTGTTCTGCAAGAGCTGAGGGCGACCGAGGGTGAATTCCGAGGGCAAATGTGTTCGCAAAGAGCTAAGGGCGACGGTGGCGAACGTCGTTCCGAAAGAGCCGAGGGGGCGAATCCAGGGCAACAAGCACCGCAAGAGCCTGTGTGGCGAATGAAAGGCACGTCGTTCTGCAAGAGCTCGTGGCGAATGCTGAGGGCGAATGCTGTTTGCGAAGAGCCGAGGGCGAATACCGTTCGGGTAAGAGCGGAGGGTGAATGCGCGCGTGATATCAGACGTTAATGTAGCACACATGTACATTTGAACACCAATAGATTTTTGTAGTTGAAATGCAATGCTTGTTTTCATTTAAATGTAGGGTTTTTAAAGCAGGGAGAAATAATGGCTGCCAAATTAATAAGCGTTTCTTTGGGAAAAATTTAAATCTTGTATTGGGTGATAAAGATAATAGAGGGTATTGAATCTTGATTCTTGACATCTACAGAGAACCCTACAGCCTAACACAATCCAATGGAATTGACCAAAAAAACCCAAATAGAGTCAACCCTACTATAGGAGGAAGGGCCTGCAGTAAGAACTTACCATTTTGCAAGAGCTAAGGGCAAATGTTGTTCTGCAAGAGCTGAGGGCGAACGTTGAGGGCGAATGCTGAGGGCAAATGTTGTTCTGCAAGAGCTGAGCGCGAATGCTGAGGGAAAATGTTGTTCTGCAAGAGCTGAGGGTGAATGTTGTTCTGCAAGAGCGGAGGACGAATGCGCGCATCATATCAGATGTTAATGTAGCTATTGCGACGCATACGAAACAATAAAATCATTTTTATGTAGCGCGCATATAAGTTTCAAATTTTTATGTAGCGCGCATATAAGTTTCGTATTTTTATGTGGCGCGCATATAAGTGTCGTTATACCGACGGCGGAAAAAGCGTCGCTACTGCGACGAGTACCTAAACGTCGCAATGGCGACACCTAGACATTGTGTCGCACTTGCGACGATTGGAGTCGTCTCAATAGCGACGCTTTGGGCCATAGTGTCGCAATTGCGACGTCTTCCTCCAAACGTCGCAATTGTGACACTTTTCTAAGTGTTGGTATTGCGACACTTTTCTATAAACGTCGGTATAGCGACGGGTTCGGGCGGGATGGAAAAAATTTGGGGAAATTTCTGGAAATTTGGTCAAAAGCGTCGTAAAAAAAAAGTGTCGGAATTTCCGCAAAATGTAGTAGTGCGGTGATTATGAACTCGATCTATGAATTCAATGATATGTTCCGCATTAGCAAAGCCTTGAGAGGACCGAAGCCACCCATTTCATAAACAACCGCCTGCGTAATGATATACCTATGTTGCTTAGAATAGTGAGGAACGATCTCACCTATTATGTCCAATCCCCATTGATCAAAAGGCTGCTCAATGTTTATTGGTTGTAATGGCAATGATGGTTTCTTTTGTCTTCTAGCTACAGTTTGACAAACTTGAAATTTTCTTACATAGCTATGTGAATCTTTGAATAAAGTGGGCCAGTAATAGCCTGGGCGAAGGATTTTATGTGCAGTAGCATCTCCAGCATAATGTCCACCTGCTGGCCCATCGTGAAGTTCCTGCAAGACTTTTTCAGCTTCAGATTTTTCCAAACATCTAAGAAGAACTGAATCGTAATTCTTTCTAAAAAGAACATCATTTACAAGCCGATATTGTTTAGCCTTCAGCCTTAGAGCTCTTTTCTTGGTGTGATCAAGATTTGGAGGAGCATATCCATTCTTTAGATAAAAAATGATATCAGCATATAATGATTCAACATCGTTTAGGCTTACCTCATACGTTTGTATCTCTTCAGATGATTTCTCAGAAATCTGTGATGCTCCAGCTAGTATTTTGCAAAAGCCTTGACCTCTTACAATATTTGTTGGTTTGATCTCAACATCATATTCTTGTAAGGCAGTAATCCAATTATCTCTTTTCTCACCCACATCTTTTTGGACTAAAATATTTCTTACCGCTGGAAAAGGTACAATGATTTTTGTATGGGTTTTAAGTAAAAAGGGTCTGAAATACTTAATTGCTTTGAAAACAGCGTAAGCTTGTTTCTCCACATCTGAGTAATTCAACTCAGCTCCCTGTAAATTTGAACTGAAGAAAGCAATTGGGGCTTCTGCTTTGTCTTGATTTGCTTGAGTGAGAATCGCAGCGTAAGATTTATCAGAGGCAAATGTGTACAAAAGAAAAGGATCGGAAAAATTTGGAGTTTCTAAATATGGAGCATTAATGATTGCTTGTTTGATTAGATTGAATGCCTCATATTCATCTTGGCCCCATTTGAAGTTTGAATTATTTTTAATCATTGCTTGTAAAGGAGATACAATTCTTGAAAAATCTGGTACAAATCTCTTTACAAAATTAATTTGGCCGAGAAAAGATTGCATAGCTTTCTTGTTGTGAGGTAAAGATATTTCAGAAATCTCCTTGATTCTATCAGGATCAATATGAATTCCAGATTTTGACACTATGAATCCAAGAAGTTTTCCTTCACTTAATGCAAAAAAGGATTTTTTCGGGTTAAGTGAAATTCCATACCTTTGACAACGTTGGAATATCTGCTTCAAATCTCTAAGATGATTGCTTCATTTTTTGGAATATACAGTTATATCATCCAAGTAAATTACCACTGATTTGTTAACTAATCCCTTGAAAGCGATGTCCATGGCTCTCTGAAATGTGGCACCAGCGTTGATCAGACCAAAAGGCATCTTTTGATATGCATAAGTGCCCCATTTGGTTCTGAATGTGGTTTTCAATTGATCATCAGGATGGACCAACACTTGGTTGTAACTAGAGAAACCATCTAAGAAAGACATTAATTCTGATCCTGCAACTGCCTGTAATATTTGCTCCATGGGAGGCAAAGGAAAATTATCTTTTTGGCAGGCTTTATTAAGATTTCGAAAGTCAATGCAAATTCTAATATCTCCGTTTTTCTTTCTAACAAGAACCATATTGGAAACCCATTTAGAATGTCGAACAGGAAAAATAATTTTGGCTTTCAATAACTTATTGAGTTCAGATTTGATTTGATTTTCTAGATTGGGATGGATTTTCTTGAGCTTTTGTTGTACAGGTTTCTCTTCATAATTGGGATAGTATGTTGGATGATAGAAGTGTCATAAGTTTTGAGTTCATCGTAGTTCCAAGCAAAGACACTTTTATATTGTTTCAAAAGACGCACATATGCTGATTTTTCTTCAGGAGTTAGACCAAGGCCTAAGTTGATATTCTGTGGTTTGGTATCAGTTCCTAGATTTACTAATTCATAATTCAAAGTTGAACTTTGTAATTTTGAATTGGTAGATCTTTTAAATCGGTCTTTCAAATCATAAAGGTCTTCTAACTTGACAATTGACTTTGGAATAGAATTATTAGTGCTATCATGTTGTAATTGTTTGTCATGTTGGTCTTCATCGATTATCTGATTGGTATAAGATCCTTCAGATGTGAGGAAGCTTACAATATCAGGATCATCGTTGAAAATTCTCCAATTGGTAACGTTATCAGGAATCGAAGGTCTAAATATTAATTCAATTGAAAATCGATCAGGACTAAAGTCTTCTGCAGGAATAAGCTTAGAGGCTACATTGGCTAAGAGGTCTGCACTAGCATTCTGGATTCTAGGAATTGGTGAAATATTGAATGCTATAAAATGTTCAGTCAGATCTTGAACTAAAGATTGATAATGCTTTAAATGACCTGATAAACAATGTATAGTATTGCGTACCTGTTTGATTACAATTTCTGAATCTCCGAAAACTTGCAGATATTTGATATCCAATCTGATTGCTTTATATAACCCTTGGATTAAAGCTTTGTATTATGTGGTATTATTAGTACATTCAAACTCAAGTCTGCAGGTTAGCATAATTTTGTTTCCCTCTGGACTAACCAACACGCATCCTGATCCTGCTCCTTCATTAGACTTAGAACCATCAAAAAATAATTTCCAAAATAAAGATTTATTTACAGGAGTATCTACAAAATTAATACATTTAGAACTGTCTGTTTGAGAAAAAATTTCTATTTGAGATAAAATAGAATGTTCTAAATAAGGTGAAATATGAGCATTGAAATTTCCTAAGAAAGAATCAACTGAGTAATTTCCAATGATATTACTGTTGTATGCAACTGGTTCATTCTCTCCTTCCAGTTCTGTTACTATGTATTTCTGATGTTTTTCTCGTTCAACCTTTATCTGATTTGGTTTACCATTGTAAGGAAGCCACATGTGCGACCAATCAGTTGCAAAGTATCCATGAAGTTTTTCTGACCAATCTCTGCTAAGAATTAAGCCATAAAATTCTGGAATATCTACAACTAAAATATCAATGACTTGACATACCTTAGGATTTGATGACAACCTTATGGTAACCTGATTTAATTTGCCAATCACTTCGACTTGCAATCGATCTAACTGTACTATGCGCACATCAGATTTTTGTGGTTGAACGTTCAATTTTGCACATACTGATTTTGGTAGAATATTAGATGAAGCTCCAGAATCCACTAAACAGTTATGCAAATTTTTATTAAAAACTTCATAAGTAAGAAGAAATGGAGGAGTATGAGATCTCGACCTTCCTCCAATTAAAGCGATATTTTCTAGGTCAACTTTACTGATCGAATTAGTTGGAGGTCTTCCCATATCATTAGAAGCTTGAGAAATTACAGGGTCGGGCAAAGGTTTTTCTGGTACAGCATGTAATTCTTTCAAAAGTACCTTTTGCTGGTGTTTTAACTTGCTCAATTCATAAAAAGTGATGTTAGCCCTAGTCTTTTTCATATCTTCTATAATGTTATATTCCATTTCATCCGGAACAATCAATGTTCTTGATGGAATTGATGAATCTGATTGGACTGGGCTAGTTTGAATTGCTTTGGATGTCGTTTTCTTGGGTGCAACTTTATCCTTAGCCAATGAGCTTGCACTCTTTGGTTTAGGAGTAGATTGAGGAGGATCAAGTTGATTTCTACTTCTAGTGCTAACCGGGGATGCTTCTTGGTCTTCCTCATCTAGGAGGATGAAATCCCACATGCCTTGTACTTCTACCACCTCTTCTTCATCAGTAGTTTCTTCAGTAACCGTCTCTTCTTCTTCTTCTTCTGATTCAGCATTTGTAATAGCATTTGGTGGTTTTGAATCAGTTGAAGGATTTCTTCTAAAAGGCTTGAAAGACTTTTTAGAAGATGTTTCTGCTACTTGTTTCTTGATATCAACCATTTCATTGGACATAGTTTTCAAAACTTTCTGCAATCCTTCTAAATCAAATGGATCTTTTGGTTGTTTTTTCTTGGGATCTTCCTTAAAAGTGACCTTCTTGGATTTCCGTTCTTCTATTGCATTTTTCTTTTCTAAAGCAATGATTCGTTTCTCTATTGTTATTGCTTCCTTCATATTGTCTGCTAAAGTTGTTTTATTAGCCCTATCAACAAAGATTGCTATGTTTTATGGCAAAGAAGAAATGTACCATTCACTTTGCACTTCTTCGCTAGGCTTGGAAGCAGTAGGGATTTTGTTTAATAATTTATTGAAACGATAATTGAAATCCTTGACAATTTCTTTTGAATCAGCTCTAAGATTAGACAAATCATTGATCAATGTTGCTGTAGACCTGTCATCACCAAATTTAGTCAAAAATTAATCTTGAAAGATATCCCAACTAGTAATAGACCCAGATGCTAATGAGAAATACCATGATCCAGCTGCTCCTTGTAGGGTATAAGGAAAAAGTTGGACAACAACATCTTCATTAACAACTCCATTGAGATTTATGGATAACATAAAGTTGTTTATATGTTCTTCTGCTAGCATGCCTGCTTCAGGATTAAACTTAGGCAGCCATTTTTCAGGATGGGCCGGTATTTGAATCAAGGGTGTAGGCATTAAGACTGCCCCTGGATTATTCCATGGCATTTGGGCCATCACTGAACTACTAAAAGATGAAAGTGCAGATGATAATATTTGTGACTGTGAAGATGAAGATATTATGATTTGAGAAGGAGATGTGGAAGATTGAGTGGATTGATGGACAGTAGTCTAGAGTGGAGGAGTGGGTGGTTGACTTCACGATGAAGTGTTTGAGATGGATGATGATGATGAAAGAGTCTCAATATCAGACCCTTTGGGTGATTTCCTAACTCTTTTTATTGTAGGTAGAGGTAACTCAGTTGGCTGAATGCCAAGCTTTTCACTCTGTAATCTAGTGAGAGGATGAGCAAGATTATATTGCGAAGTCAAACTTCCTTGAGATTTATCAGACCTTTGAGGTGATATTGAAAATCACTGAAGTTTATGAATCAAAGATTCGACTTCAGGAGGTTCAATAGCAGATTCTTCTGAAAATTCAGGGTTTGTGGCAGTGTCTGTTCTTCTTTCGACTTCTGGTTCAAGATTTAAAATTTCTGAGTATGATGGAGAAGTCGAGGAAGATGGTGAGGGTGATTTACTCTCATAATGGTATTTAGATTTAGATTCACTTTCCATTCATAGTTGGAGGCCCTCCTTCTAGCGCCAGATATGTTGAAGCCCCGAAAATCAGGTCTACAACAAGGGGGATACCCACCCGGTCCGGACCTTGGTTAGCAGCTCCTTTTCCGTTTGGTGTAGTGGGTCCGACTGGGGATAATGGGACCAGTTTCCCAATATGTGTGTGTGTGTTTGAGATTTGATATTTCTTTTCTAAAATTCCTAAGTAAAATGATTTTAATCTATTTCTAATCTATTCATATGCAAACTGTATTCTAAGAAATATCTAATTCTAAACTAACCCGGGTTGTAATGTTTCAATATATGTGATCTAAAAGGATTTCAGATAACAATTGATAATAAATATCATTCAATTATTATGAGAAAAGAATTCAATAAAGATAAACTATTTCATATAAAAAGTTAGATGAAACAGTTGTGGAAAACATATCGCATATTAAGCTATTCATATATCAAGCACAAATAAATAATTATCACCATACAAAAATGCCAAATGATAACTCAAATATTCAAACATTAACATATAAACAACTAAACATAAATATCACTTTTAACACAGAAACAGAAACAGTTAAGAGATAAAAGTACCATTTATAATTGGTTCTACTCATGAGCTAGAAGCAATAATGATTTATCTCTTTCTTAATCCAACATCTATCAAGAGTACAGAAATGCAACATCAGTAACATATATTAGACACAGATATAAATAAATCTCGTTCCATTCATTTATCAAAACCTCCTCTGAGGGTGCAGAAGTGCATGTTCTGAGGATAAGTTTTTGACAAATTTCAGGACCCTTCTCTAAATGCATGAGAAGGGTTTAAATACTAATAACTAAAATCTAAAAACAGTTTATTACAAAAATTTAGGATTCGGTTTAAATGACCGTCCTTTTCCTAGGAAAAAATATAGTAAAACTAAAACTAAATCTAAAAATAAAGACTATCAACTATCTACTTATGAATTTGATCTTTGATCTTGCAAGCATCCAACATTGTTTTGAGAAGAGGTGGTTGGCCGACTTCAGATTTCAACTGCCCTGAAAAGATAGAATCAGCAAGTGTAGGAGCAATCTTCTCAGCATAATTAATGATGCAATTAAGCACACTGCATTGACTGTGTGGTTTCACTAGATATGTCCAGTAAGAATCCCATTTTAATCTTGTCAGTCCTTGAATTGACTTTTCCTTTTCATCAGCCTTTTGCCTCTATTCTGTTTGCAATTGCTGTGGTTGTGGAAGGTGTCCTGGAATAATTTCTGAAATCAAATTAACTTTTTGCAAATTTTCATTTACATAATCAGTAATATTTCTTGCTACTGTAGCTGCTTCCTCTGCTGCTTTTTCTGCCTCTCTGATCTGTACATCCCAATTGTTGAAGAGCATTTCTTTATGACTATCATTGATGATCGGTGCTCCTCTTGGATAATCTGTATTTGTTTCTATTTATCTGCCAAAATTTTCTGATATCCAATTTGCATCTGTTGAATCTCTTGCTGTAACTCTTTAAGTTTTATCTGTGCTTCACTGTTAGCACGGGCTTGTTGCAATTGTTGTTGCAGAAATTGTATCTGATCTTCTTTTTCATTTAATAATAGCCTTACCTCGGATGCTTTGTCAATAGTTGCGGAGGCATAAGCTCCCGTAATCTGAGATAACTTGGTAAGATTATCAGTTGGATCCGTAGTAGGATCCTTCCATAAGACATCTGATTGTTCTGCCTTAGTAGAGATTGAGCTCTCTAACTTTCTCTTTTTCCTCTGCTTTTTCACTACTGCTTTATACTATGGGCTATAGAATACATCTAGAGGAGGAATGTCCTCTATATTGAGTACAATTTCAGAAGAGAGAGTGATAGGTATATGTTCAGTTTCTGTGACGTTGCCACTTATTCCCGTGCTCAAAACTTTTGTTGTCTGTACAGGGGTCTGTATATTCTGTCCTTCCACATTAAGCAATTGATTAAAAGTTTCCCATTCTTTGTCCAATTCAGTCCTGACTGTCGGTTGTTGTACATTGAGAGGTGGAAGATTCAACTGTGGAGTGGTAAAAGTCTGTTGTTGTGAAAGCTCTTTTGATTGGGCTGTATCTTTCACTGAGCTTTCATCATTATCAATCTTTTTAGAACGCTCAGAATTCTCTTTGTCAGACTTCGACTTAGACTTTTCTGTATCTAAGCTGCCACTAAGACTGACACTAGGATTTGGTTCCCTTGCGGGTTCCAAGCGTAAATTTTCCAAAGGGATAGCAGTTAGTCTTCTCTCTCTGTAAACTTTAAATTCCTGAAAATATTCTGGGGATAACTGTGTTTGAGCTAAATGAAAAACTTCTTTAAATGAACATTTTTTTTGAAACATATCGTCAAAAGGATCTTCTTCTCCAGAAAACACTCTTACTTTGATTGCAGTGGTGAATTTTTTAACAACATCAATTGGATCAAATAACCTTCTCGAAAACTTGAACAGTTGTAAGCATGTAATATTTCTTACCTCTTTGAATGCGTGACCAACATCAAACAATGAAAATGCTCCATAGGCTACGGGAAATTGTGGCCAAATGCCCTTCTTCTTCTCCTTTAATTCCTTTGTCAAACCTCCTTCACCACAGGTTTGATAAGCAATCTCTCGAGCTACAAGTTTATCTGGAACATACAGGGGTAAAACATGGGGGGAAGAAGAGCTTCCAAAAACCCTCACATAAGTAAACAACTCTTCTCCAAACCATCTTGCGACAGGGAGAATGTCGACTTCTGCTTCCAGGGATAACCTTGGAGCATCCTTATTATACAATATTCTGTACAGAGGCAGCATTATGCCATGGCAAATTTTGTAAAAATGAGGAACAAACTTTGATTCCCACAACTCTTTGTGATAGACATGAATAGGCAAGGGATCATGAATTTTCCATTGCCAACCCATCAAAGGGAATTTAGAAACAAAACAAATTGAATCCATAACATAGGCAGATAGATAAAAATGAGGATAACTCCTCTGAGAAACAGTCTGTTTGGACCGGTAATTGAAAATAGCAGTGGCTAAATTATCAGACAAGATTTTGGCCCAGTCTACAATTGTAGCGTTAACAGCAGCATTCAACAAAGGGAGCCATTCAGGCAAGACCATATTTATGTCAGGCTTTCCAAAAATCCTGCATAACATAGCAGCAACAAAACAATATGGAGAGGTGAGCGAACCAGTATTGTACATACCGTGTTTGTTTTTCTTCAATGGTTCCTCTCTTTTGGTCCATTCCTTGGTGCATTCCGCCAAATTTGCATTTTCTCTGGCGAATTTCTCCATAAATTGTTTGTTGTAAGTCGCCTGAGGTTCCAGTAAGTGATACATAAGCCTCAAATCTTCTGTAGTGAATGACCCGATGAGTTCTTGTCTTGGTGTTCTAAATTGCCTATCTGAAATATCGGTGTTATCCAGCACCCATTTTACCATATCTGTATACGGAAGAATTCTCGGTCTTGCTGCTATTCTATGCAGAAATGAACAAGCCAATTCTGTAAGAGACGCTTCAGAGGAATTACTTGATCCTGCAGTAGCCGCGACTTCCATTACCCTGGGATTTTCTTCTTCGAGAAAATTATGCATCCCTTCCCAAGTGGTGATACCGACATCCTTGTTGCAAGTAGTTTCTGCGTATAAGGAAGCCATCTCTTTGTTTTTAGCACTCATAACTTTCTCTTTCTTACCCATAATGCTCTGTGAATGCTTTGTATATTCTTTTGATCCTTCGCGCCTGCGGTGTTATGAATTAAGTGAGAGTAATGATATGAGAAAGGCGACGGGATAGTTTTAAATGCTGAAGGCGGATGAAAAATATTATTTTAAATGTGAAACAACCTTTCAATCAAAACAAAATCCTTTCCATCAATGATTAACAATCCATTCATTAATTTTGACATCAAAGCGCATAACGGATATTTATTTATGAAAAGATTTACTTTGGACAACGCGCTAGAAGAATCTGCGATAATGTGATCTGTGATTTGCTGTGCAATATCGCAAAATCGCAATATCGCAGATCGCAATCATCGCAAATCACAACATCCACAAATCGCAATCTAATATTATCGCAATATCGCAAAATCGTGAAATCGTAATTTCACAAAATATAACTTATTAAACAACTTTTCTGCAATATGCAGTTTGCGATCAATACTTTAATATATAGTTCTTTAGGATCGCTCTATCGGAATATCGCGGAATCACAATTTTAAAATATTCTGCTTTTACAAAGGATATCCACTTTTTGCGATGGATGCGGTATTTTTCTTCAAAGAAAGATTATGTTTTGATCTATCATAAACTTAGGTTTATTTTAAATATTTTCAAAGGAATTTCCCTAAGTTATGATAGTAAGTTTTATTTGAGAAAGGAAATAAATACCAATTAATTTTTTTGGATTTTTTGACTAAGGGTCTCCACTTATTTAGTATTATTACTAATATTAAATAAGAAGGGGGGTTGTTGCTGGCCACAACAAGTTCACATCCCAAATGCAATCCACCACCTTCATGGCTGGCGCAATTAATTTAGGAAGATAATGACTAATATACACCATGGATTGATATACCACATATCCCTCCACCATAGAACCCTCAGGTCATGCTCTTTGTTTAACCAAAGCCTTCAAGGATTTCAGGTGCCTCTCGACCATCCACATTGACCTTATGTATACTGGTCCACACATTTCAATCTCCTCAACTTGGTGTATCAATTAGTGTTCTTGTGCATTGAAAAATGTTGGAGGTAGATACTTTTGCATTTCACACATTAGCCGAGAAATTTCTCTCTTCCAATACTTTATTTCATCTTGATGGATTTCTTTCAATGACAACTATCTGCAAATCATTACGCGAGGTTATTTCAATGAAACATAATATATATTTCATTACAAGTAAATTAATACATCATTTAATCAAGTACAAAAAGAAATTGTAGCAATTAGATTTTGCGTATAAATCAAAACTACTTACCTCATGTATTTACTAATACCATATATAACTTGTTTGACATTGTTGTCGAAGTCGTTTGGGAGAGATACAGGTAGAACATACTATAACAATAAAAATGAATCGTTATTGGTTTCCAAATTAAACAGAAAAAAGGAAAATTTAAAATATGTATTCAAGCAATAACAAACAAAAACGTATACCAAAAAAATTACCTTAACAAAGGTATGCCAATCATGTGTTTTCACCCCATTGAAGTCACCTTTCTTCGTTAAGATATTATTTATGTTTGAAGCAAAACCTGTTGGAAATTAATTCTTCTAACGACCTCTTTTACATCATTTCTTTGTTGTTCTATTAATAACCATGGAATATTATTATAATTTTGACCTCCATTGTTATTTTATCCGTCGATCACACTTTTCATTGCATGATTTGATTTCTCAATGTCAGCACAAATTTTGTCAATTTTATCTCTATCATGTGCACCATCTATGGTTCACCATAAAATTTCTGTCACATTCTTCCCGACAAGCATTGTATCAAACAAATGAGCTATTTTTAGGTCCTCATAGTAGGGAAACCTCGCGAATTGATAAGGATAAAATTTCATTCCAGGTGGAAGTACAATATTAGTACCTTCACAGCGACGATGACCTTGATATCAAAGAATAAAATAAATCAGAACAATATTAATTATAAAATACAATAAAATAAATTCATTAGTTAATACAAAAATTCAAAACATTACATAAACAAATAATATATATATATACACACACAAATTACATACCAGCTGCTCGACGATTATTAATTCTGTTATATTCCAACATCCACACTTGAGGTGTCATTCTTCGTGGTTTTAATCTAGTTTCTTCTTTATCATTGAAAATATGTTTTTCAGTAGTACGATACTTATGGTTCCTAGGGAGGAAGTGCCTAAACTCATCAAACACCATCTTTTTTAAGTCTGGCGAATGACGATACTTCATCTTAGGGCCACAAACTGGACATGCAAATCTACCCTTTGTTTGAAAACCTGCAATAGATGGATCAATAACAATTAATATACTATGAAATAATTTTTAAAACATGCAATATGGTATATCTAATTTAGATAATTATGTATTATATTAAAGTGCAATGAAATATTACATACCAAAAACATGTGTTAGTCCTGGGGCATCATGAATTGTCCATACAAGCATTCCACGACATTGAAATCTCTTCTACTTGATTGGTTTAGTGATGTCATACATATTGATGCCATGCCATAACTGTATTAGCTCATCGATAAGAGGCTCAATATATACATTCATATCTTTGACCTGGTACTTACCTAATTGTTCAAAATTACGGTACATAATAATTACTCCCATGATATATGTATATATAAGTAAGTAAATAAATAAAATATATATTTATGAAAACAACGAGAGAAATGAAAATGTTACATTCAAAGAAATAATGTATCAAATACATGGAATAATCATAGTCAACATTATGTGCTCCCTCTTTATTGACATCCAAGGAGGAATGTTATTGTTGATAACGAAAATAGGCCACACTGAGTAAGTATATCTAAGCTCTCCGAATGGATTAACACCATCAGTTGCCAATGAAAGCCTGACATTACGAGGTTCATTTTTAAAATCTACATATTTTTCCTCGATTTCTCTAAATGCAGAACCATCTGCAGGCATTCAAAGAAAACCATCTCCACTTCTATTCTTTGAATGGTAATCCATAAACTGTGCTATGCTGTTAAACCTGAACATTCGCTGCAAACATGGAATTATGGGAATATGACGAAGAACCTTTTGAGGCACCTTTTTGGTTAGTTGATCTGTTCGATATCTACTGGTACCACATTTCGGACATTCTGTTTTCAACGCATGTCCTCCGTAATATATAATATGATCTTTAGGACAAGCATCTATAGTGTTATATTCCATTCCAAATTGTTTCATAATAGCACATAGATCTCGATATGTTCGAGGTAAAGTATTTGGCGATGGTAAAAAATATTCACCCAACAATCTACAACAGAAACAAAAAGTAGTGTCTTGTAAAGATTATTAATCATATATATATATATATATATATATATATCATAGTTATTAAAACCGGAACCAGTGACCGGATCGGTGGAGCTAATGAATCGGGTTTCAAACCAGAACCGGTCTAACCGGTAGCGGTCAGATCTCAATGAACCGATTTAAAAAAAAATACATTAAATAATTATTTTTTAATAAAATGAAAAATAAATAAATAAATAAAAACTATTTTTAATATTTGCAACCATGATTCCAAGCCAATAGAGACAAAATATGAAAAGTTTGCTCATTTATATACCATGCAAAGGTGAATATATCAAAATGGCACCAAATGAAATACATATCATCGAAAAATACATAAGCAAACTTGTTGAAGTAATGTATCAGGTTTCTCTTATATTATTCACTGTGTTTTATTGCTAAGTTAATATTATAATATACAATCTGTCCCTGCTCAGATCTGTTGTCAATTCATTGTATCAGCCTTAAAGACAATTCTGGGTTCAGTATATATATATATATATATATATATATAGATATAGATATAGATATAGATATAGATATAGATATAGATATAGATATAGATATATATATATATATATCAGACCAACATTTTGAAGATCTTGTATTCTTCATTATCTATGTTTGCTTGCCAATAAATTTCTAGAAAAACATCTACAACACTTAGAGGTATTGAATTGGTTTATGAAACCCACTATTAGTGCTATTTGTAACAAGTTGGAGAGAGCATTACAACTTCAACAGTCTACTCACAATGTGTTTGACAAAATTTATCACTGAAAAGATTCATTAAAACCCAGAAAACTCAGTAGCCAGTTTAGTGCATTTCCAAGCGGGAATTTTCTAGTGGTCAATTTATTATTGCCAGTCACATTTTCATTAGGTTGTATGTTGTTGTCCCTTGAGTGGCATCGGACCATTTGCATCAGTCTTGATGCCATGATCAAATTGCTTGTATGCTGTGTGAAAGGTTTTGTATTTATGTTGCTGCTATGTGTGAGCAGAGAGAGAGGGTCTGATAGTTCCTAGCTGAGTGTGAAATAAGGTTGCTGCTGATTGTTTTGAGAACAGAAATTGTCATCAAGTACACTTGATGAGTTGCATGCTGCCAGGGATTTTATGCTAGCCAACCTTGTATTTATCAGTCATCATGTGTATTGTTGCTACTATAAGGTGTTGAGTATGAGTTATTAGACAAGTTTGTTGCTAGTATAATAGAGGAATTTGCAGCTCATGGAGGAGACACTGAGGAATTTGCAACTCATGGAGGAGCACCTAACCGGCCAGTTAAGTACGAAACTGGTCGGTTTATGCATAAACTGACCGGTTCCTTACTTAACCGGCCGGTTAGGTCCGGTTAACTGGCAAAAACAGGTGAGAATAGGCTATTGACTGGGTTGCAAGGTCGGTTCCAACTGGCAGCCATCCTAACCGGCCAGTTTTGATAACATTACAACTAAAAAAAGGGAAAATAATCAACATTTACATATATGTGATCATATATACATATTGCATACCTTAGGAGTTGTGTCATACATCTGTTTGACAAATTATTCATAACCTTTAAGTTCACCAACAACAATAGTATAGAGCTGGTGAACTTAAAGGTTATGAATAATTTGTCGAACAAATGTATGACACAACTCCTAAGGTATGCAATATGTATATATGATCACATATATGTAAATTTTGATTATTTTCCCTTTTTTTAGTTGTAATAAATGTGTAAAATAATAACTTATATATAAGTTATTATTTTACACATTTATTACTACTAAAAAAAGGGAAAATAATCAACATTTACATATATGTGATCATATATACATATTTCATACCTTAGGAGTTGTGTCATACATCTGTTCGACACATTATTCATAACCTTTAAGTTCACCAGCAATAATGTAGCAGAGAGAAGAGTTGCATTTGAGTGTTCAAAAATTCGTTCACTTGACCTTTCAATCAGAGGTACATCATAAATACCGTCACTGTTATCTCCACCATCATCATCTGACTCACCATACAATTCTTGGAGCATTTGATTTGTCCCATAATTAATGTGAACTGTCTCATTACTGTCATCATGATCTACCTCCATGGGATCATTAAAATTACCTTCATCATTCGCTTCATGTTCTTCACCTTGTACAACATCATTTTCAATACTAATATTTGCTGCAATATTCTCTTGTATTGGTGCAACATCATCTAATCTACTACTATTTTGCTGTGGAAGCTGGTTGATCATCTGCAAAAAGTTGGGGGGCAACTGTGCCTTTATGAAAATTACAAAAATTAATAATTAAACATTAGTGCGCATATAAAAAATATTAAAATAATATAAAATTTTACGATATAATCAAAATGAAGATAGATAATTAATTACCACGGGACGATAGTCATTTGATCCACCATCAATGTGCCCATATTTCCTACAATGCACTGTTGCTGTTGTTATTAAAACTCTAACATTATTTCTCATACAACATTTTTTACAAGGGCAATAAACTCTACCATCACCCCTTTCACCCTTTTGAATTTTTTTTCCAGCTCCAATGTTTTCTTCCATTGATGCAAATTATCCTATAAAGAAAACAATAAATCTCTCTCAATTGTGTAGAAAACCCAAGACTTGTTGAACTCAATGGGAGCTCAATATATAAGCAAAAAGAAAATAAAAGTGGGCATTTTACAAATTGTGAGCTTTTTACAAAATGTGGGCTTTTTACAAAATTGTGGGCTTTTTACAAATTGTGGGCTTTTTTTATTCTTAATGCATTTTTTGTAGAATAATAAACAGATTTTTCCAAAATTTCAGATGCAAACTGTAGTCTCTACTACGTTTGGAAAATTGGAGGTTTATAAAAGATAAACTGCGAATAGAATTGTACCACTATGATAAGAAGTTGTCAGAAGCATTCCTTCTGCTTCACAAACGTGGAACTACCTTAAGAATGCTTATGGTTGATATAAATATTAGAAAATGGTAGTTAAATGTAGTAGTTATACTAAAATACTGAATAACAGCTTGAGAGTGCTCTTCAGATACTGTACGAATGCACCAAATTAAGGCTGTACCATTACTAAAGATAAATGGCCAAAAATAGTCAATTTTGATATCGTGAAGTTATGTCTTTCTCGGTAGAAAAATGGGGATAGGATGGAAAATATGAGAGAACTAAGTTCCAAGGACTAAAAAACCAAGGCCAACATAGTTTTGCCTTGAATCAGAGACAAAACAAAGCTGCCCAAAAAAGTGTTTGAGAGCACCCATTGAAGCTCCTATATATAGGAGAGTCAACATTTTCCTATTGAACAAGTTTGTATAGTCAAAGCCACAACAAGATCAGATAGCCACGATCCTAAATGAGAACCAGAGCCAAAGCTAAGACAGATCCATGTTTAGCAGAACAAGACAGCCATAGCAAAGGATTTGACCACAGAAACAGGTCATGAGAGATAGCAAGATTCTTGCTTCCACTGTGGAAATGTAGAAACTGTACAAGGGCTTTGCTTCTAGAAGATTTCATTGTGACATTAATTGCTATGGTGTTGTAAGCGCTCATTAGTAGAATCTTAAAGCCATTCCGGAATTCTTTTAACCTGGAGAGGGTTTTCTGTGGTTATAAATCCTCATGTTCAAATTCCATTGTCGATTGGTTGTGTTTGATATTATGTTTTTACTGTCCGCAGTTGAATTTTCGCACAGAAAATTATCAGTCTAAAGCAGAGCAATTTTGCGATGTTTCTTTTGCTTCCTATTGTGAAGTATTTCGCTTAGAACTCTACTCGTTGTAACAGAGGTCTTGGGCATAGAACAGGGGACTTGGGTTTTTTGGAATCAAACTTCAGGTTAAGATGCTCATCTGAAGAATGGCACAGTGATCCTTAGCATGGATTTGGGAGTACCAATTTGAAGTGAAAGTAGGGCATTGTACAATAGACCAGTTAGATTTTTGGACCCTAATACAAAAGTTTCTTCTTCTTTCAAAACGTGTTTCTCCTTTTCTGTAACAAATGTGGGTCCTGTTCTTGTTTCAATTGGGGATGGATGAGCATTTTTTATTGCTCTAGATGATCACACTCTGGGTAGCCCTGGAGGCTATTTGGGGGTGATGAGTCCAATAGGTCTCAATGAACTGTTTCCCTCGCTGGGGAATACTATTGTAGTGGAATTTGATACTATTTTGGATGTTTAATTCCACGATCCTAATGGAAACTAGTACCTTCAGCTCCAGTACCTATTCACAAAAGAGGATGCCATATTCATTCATGCATGCAGAGAGGGTGAATTGCAGGCATTGCAACAGGAGGTGTTGTTGTTGTTGCATTGGCCACTAGATTGTTTGTCTAGTTCTGTTACAAGCGTAGAGTATTGAAAAGGACAGACGAATTTAGTTCAGATATTGTGAAATTGCCTTGGAAATTCACCTACAAAGAGCTCAGCAATGCTACGAAAGACTTTTTTTGAATGTGATTAATAATCGATAATTGCAAGCAAGGGTAATCCCCTTGTGAAACCCAAATTTCTGAGCATTTTCTAAAACCTAATGACGGAGTCATTGTAATGAACAAGTGCCTAGTTCCATATTACGTCCAAATCTACCAAGCACTAAGATCTATAAAAAAAAATCCACAGTATCTGCAAACTAAGAAGAAGAGGCAGAAAATGTATTCTACTTACCTGTTCAAATAGTGGTTGGGGTTTACCACGGAAAAAATTTGACAGAGCCCATGTAGCATTTCGTATCATTGAAATTTTGGCAGTATCATTCAACTGGGCAAGCACCTGCCTCAGAGCTCCATGACTGAGGCCAATATCCCTAAATGATGCAGAGTCTCCAGCAATATTTCCCAAAGCCCAAACAGCCTTACACGAACACCAATTGAACTCAAAGTTGGGTAGTATTTTTTTAAATCAAATTCCAAAATTACGGACCTATAAAGATAGTTGGGAAGTGTTGGAACACCTAATCCTACATGGGTAGGTGTGGAATATGAAAAGTCACAATGGAGTCCAAGTGACCTTGGAATGTGAAACCAAGAGTCACACCATTGTACTATAAATGTACATCTTTGTATAATGGAAAATAAGAAAGCTTCACGCTTGTCCTTCATTGGGTTGAGTCTCTTGTGTGTGTGCTCATCTTCCTCATACACCATGTGTGTGCTTCAACATGGTGTTTAACATGGTATCAGAGCGGGTGATTGCTGGCCCTGCTTCAATTTGAGTGAGCCATTTGTGTTCATGGCCTATGCATATCTGCATTTTTGCAGCATTTGGAGAATTTTTGTAGCAGTCTTTTTGCCACTTTCAGAAAGTGGTTTTGGAGAAGGAGCAGCATTCAGAAGAAAGAGCAGCATTCAAAATTTGTTTTGAAGAAGAGCAGCAGTGGTTTTGAAGAAAGGCAACACTGCCCATCTGAAGGTTTTCATTCTCATTTTTCCTGCAATTTCTATTAATTTCTGCATTGAAGAGTTGCTGGAAAACACTGTTTAAAGAGGGTTTCTGAAGTAGAAGTTTTTGGCTTTTTAATGGAAAAGAATTTTGAGTTTTTCTGCAGCTGAGCTATTGGAAAAATTTCTGGGTTTTACTGCTAAAATTTTCTGGAGAATTCTACATTTTTAAAGTCCATTTTCCTGGAAAAATTTCGAAGTTTTATTGGCAATCTCTGCAAATTTTTCTGTGGTGTATTACTACTTGAAATCCTACATTTCTGAAGAAATTTCCTGCTGCTGCTTTAAATTCTGGAGTCTCAGTTTTGCTCCTCTGCTGGTGTAAAAAAAAAAATACTCTGCTCTCTATTCTCTGTTGTTTTGATTTAAAAAAAAAAAAAAAAAAAAATCAATTCCATGGCCTTTCGGCCCCCTTACCCAACTATCATTTCCTAATCCCTGCACTCTGCTCTACACCTCCTGGCATTACACTCTCTCCATTCAAACAACGCTCACCCTACGCTCTACACACCCCTACCCACATTGAAACGCATACACTCGCACCTGCAATTTTTTACATCTCCAAATCACCACCCCTCCCTTATCTGCAACTACGCCGCACATCTCATACTCTCACCCTCGCTCTGCGGCCTCCCTACGCCATCTCCCCGCGCTCTCTGCAAACTCCCCACACCCACGGCATAACTCCACTACCCTCCCACGCTCATTACGCTGCACATACCCCAACGCTCCTGCTCACGCTCAATAGCGCTCCCTATCTTCCACGCGCCCTACCACTCATACCTCCCTCCCTGCCCTACGCTAGCACACGACCTACCCATACGACGCCTCCCCCTTCACAGTTGTACCCTAATCCCCCTTATACCTCTATACGCTCTCCCTCCCGTCGACTTACACTCCCCTACCCGCTGCATAAACCAGCACACGCTCTCGGCCTGCACATTACACTATGCTTTCAATCCCCTCTATGCAGCTCACCTCACCACGACCTATCCCAATCGCCCCTCGACTCGCTCTTCCCTATCCATTCTTCCCCCCTCACCTGCAACCTACACTCGATTCCCCAACCGTTATCCAACGCATTCCCATGGCCTTTCGACCTCCCTCCACTTAGTTTTTAATTTGACTTTTTCAAATTCTTTAAAATACCACCCCTCCCTATATATTTATACCTCAATACCGCCCCTCCTTTTACACTAATACCGCCCCCAACAATACCACTCCTCCTTTTACACTAATACCGCCCCCATTTTAATAATACCACCTCGTTTCATAAAATACCGCCCTTGATTTCTAAAATCGATTTTTAAAATTTTTTAATCTGCCTCCCATTTCATAACTCTCCCTCTTTTTAAACTAATTTCCCTCCCTTTTAAATTTTTAAATTCCCTCCCATTTAAATTCGACCTTTTAAAATTTTTACATTCCCCTCTCCCATTAATAATCCTCCCCCATATAATTTCCTTTCCCTCCCTCCTCATTTAAAATTCCATCCCTTTTTAATATTGCCCCTCCATTAAATTCCTCTCCTTTATATTCCCCCCCAACAATTAAAATTTCCTCCATTTTTAATCCCCATTTTTAATTAATTTTTAATTAATTAAAAAAAAAAAAAAAGCAGAGAGAGAGAGGAGAGAGAGAAGATTTGAACAGCAGAAAAAGAGGAATGACATGTGAGCAGAATTGAAGAAATGACATGGACTATACATATAGAAGAAGAAAGTGAAATTTGACATTGTGTGATTTTTGACATGAGAGTGATTTTTTGAAGAATTTTACATTTGAAGACAAGTTTGCCATCATTGAAAACAACTCTTTTGAAGGAAATTTCAGCTGCTTTAAAGGCCCCTTGCACTAGTGTTTCAGCTGCACATATTTTGCAGAGATATGTATTGAGCTAACATTGTATTTTGAGTGGAATTTTCCTCTTCATTCATAGTTGGAATCAGTGAATTTGAGTTGTTGATGTAAGTCATTGTTGATTGCCCTCCATCATTTGAGGAGCAGATTTTGTACTTTGAAATTTCCATAGTTGGAAATTCTCTTGAGTCATTTGTATTTGTTGTTGCATCACATTGTAAACGGGTGCATTTTCGGTTGAAGCCGACACCCTTTCATTTTTTGAGCCTAAGTTGTTGAAAATGGCCAAAATCAATGAGGCATTAGTGTTTTTGAATAAACTCATTCATTCAAATGTTCATGATATGATAAAAATGAGCAAGGATGCTCTTTGTAACATTCAGAGTTGTTTGCTAGATGCACAAGAAAAGATTGAGTTTTTGCAGTTGGAATCTCAACTTCAACAAGATGAACTTCAGCAAAAGAGTCACCATTCTGAACCTGTTTCTGTTCAGAAGATTGTGAAGGACTCTCATCAGAACAAAGAAGATAAAGTTGCAGTTGATTCACATTCAGCTCCTTGTAGATGCACAGATGTACATGCAGATGCAGCAGCTCAGCCTGCACTTCCTAAGCCCATCATCAGACCTTGGGAAGAGCTTGTCCACAAAAAGCACCGAACTAGTCTTGGATATGACAAGGATGTGTCCTTTCATATTCCAGACTACACCAAGCCCATCATATTTCAGAGTGCCGGATTCTTGTATGACAGTTCACCTGCAGCTGTTCCAGATCCTGTTCCGCTTCCACAACATCAGATTGTAAAATTCCAACACTGTGATCGAGTTGGCCATATGAAAGATCACTATTTTGATCTTCATCCATGCAAGCATTGTGGTCGGCACACCCATTCTTCAGACAGATGCTTCAGAAACAAGCCTCCTGCAAGAACCAAGATTCATCTTGGATGGATCGCTTCTTGGCAATGGGCATCAGCAACCAAGAAGATGTTTACGACACATGTTAGAACTTGTTCACGGATATTGAGCAAACTTGCAGTTGAGTTTTCGCCATCATCTCACCTTGTCCATGACAGGGGGGAAAATGGTGGTCATGTACAAGCTTCGACGACAGATCAAGCGAGCCTGAGCCACAATCTCTCATTCCATGTTCAAAGTTGTAGCCAGCAGTTCAAGCGAGCCTGAGCCACAATTCGTCATTCCGGATTCAGAGATGTAGCCAGAGATACGGATGCCCATGAGCATACCTTCGGTTGGTGGATAACCTAAAACCATCATTTTTGGTTGGTGGATAACCTAAAACCATCATTTTCGGTTGGTGGATAACCTAAAACCATCATCTTTGGTTGGTGGATAACCTAAAACCATCATTTTCGGTTGGTGGATAACCTAAAACCATCATATTTGGTTGGTGGACAACCTAAAACCACCACAGGTAGTAGACCTCCCTTCTTTTAGGTCGAAGGTCTCCCTTTTTTATGAGGGACAATTCCTCTAGCAAAAGCTTTCAGCTTCTTGCCAGTTTTGGAAGAGTTCCGGGAACTGCAACAAGTTTTGCGTTCCAGTGTTTGTGGTCATCCTAAAACCACCTCTTTTTCCAACATTTCAGAGAGTTGATTCAGCCAAGTGCTGCCATGTATACTTTGCAGATTTGTATTACAACTCTTTTCTTGGACTCACACATACCCCTTCGGATTAAGGGGGGATGTTGGAACACCTAATCCTACATGGGTAGGTGTGGAATATGAAAATTCACAATGGAGTCCAAGTGACCTTGGAATGTGAAACCAAGAGTCACACCATTGTACTATAAATGTACATCTTTGTATAATGGAAAATAAGAAAGCTTCACGCTTATCCTTCATTGGGTTGAGTCTCTTGTGTGTGTGCTCATCTTCCTTATACACCATGTGTGTGCTTCAACATGGTGTTTAACAAGAAGAATAATTTTATGCCTCTAAAATGAACGTGCTACCTGTTCTCGAAAATTATCATTCCCAGAGGTAAGAAGTTCCACAAATATAGGCAGTGCCCCGTAATCAATCACAATCTTTGTATTCTCATAGGCTCCAAAAAAACCCAAATAGGTCAACCCTACTATAGGAGGAAGGGACTGCAGTAAGAACTTACCATTTTGCAAGAACTGAGGGCGAATGCTGTTCTGCAAGAGCTGAGGGCGAATGCTTAGGGCGAATGCTGTTCTGCAAGAGCTGAGGGTGAATGCTGAGGGCGAATGCTGTTCTGCAAGAGCTGAGGGCGAATGCACACGTGATATCAGACGTTAATGTAGTTTTTAAAAAAATCATTTTTATGTAGCGCACATTTGAATTTTAGCATTTCAAATCATTTTTATTTACATTTGATTTTTGCATTTCTAATACAAGTGATAAACAAATTTCTACAAGAGGTTGAAATTTTTACTAGATAGCCATGAAAGACTAATTAAAATGGCTTAAAATGCAAGTGGAACTTCAAAATAAATGTAATTGAAGATTCTCTCCACCAAATTTTTGCAAAAGTGCTTACATTATTTAAGTTATCTAGGATATTTTTTTGTATTACACAATCAAAATTAAATAATGAAATAGTTGGGTAGTCTTATTGTTTCAAATTAGGACACAATTTTCAAATGGTGATGAAGTTTCATGTGATGATTAACTGACAATATTCTCCTCTCCTATCCTTGAAAAAATATACAAGGTTCCCTGTTGCCACATGAAACCCTAACTCATGTAGCAGCATAGGACCAGTCCTCCATTTTTCCCGTCATAAGGCATTTTTCACATATTTGATGACTAGAATTTGCGGATTCCCATTTTCCATGAGGTGCTAGGAAGGATAGAAGACTTAATTTTGACGTTTGAATTTTTTTCAAAAACGTTCTTACGCCCTTTAATTTCCACTTACCAATAATTTTGCAACACTAGTCCTCTTCGCAATTGCAAGGTTGTACTCAAAAAGTAAGGAAAGTTACTTTTTTGGATCACTCAATGATCCAAGTGGACACTGGTGGCCACCCGCCTATTCCACTTGGGGCCCCACCATTGTCTCTTTCAGTTTTTTAGTTTCGGCACAACTTACTATTTTTAGCAGTTTTTCGGGTCCTGAACTTCTGGAGCCGTTTTGAGGCCCTAAACGACATTTTTTGGGCATCACGCCTCCAAAAAATATCATTTTGTATCATTCTATTCCAGAATTATATTTGTGGTGAAAGTTGTAGTCCTCGAATAGATCTTTCTAATGATGTATCATGTGTGTCAAACAGAGATAGTATGCCAAAGTTACGTCCCTGGAAAGTTGAAACACCAATTTACCCAAACGGGGCCCATAGTTTTGGCGCTTCATCTCCTAGGGTTAGGTTTTTGGATGTTTAGGGTTCTCCATTGTTTCTCAATAATAAATAGGCCCTCGAGCCTCATTGTAACTCAGTTCAGAGGCCTGTAGTCGCCACATCTCTCCTCAGAGATAGCTACCAGCGCCCTAGCTAGTTTTATTTCCATTCTGTCTATAAGAAAATTTCAATTCTTTGATATTAATAAAATGAAGTGTTATTTCCACTGCATCTCTGTATTTATGGTTATGTGTTTATTCTGTTGCATTCCTACATAAATCCAGATCAGTGGTATCAGAGCGGTCTGCTTTTTCTCGATCCTTCTTTGCATGTCCCCAACGAGGTCGGGGTATAAGGAGTTAGGGCTCGATCTGGTGGAACCTTTGCAAGATCAGCCTCACAAACCTCGACGGACGCCCATGGGGGATGAAAATAAAGATGAGGGAGCAAGAGATCCTATCAAAATATTGCTCAAGGAGGCCCTCGAAAAACAAAGGAACGTGATGATGGACAACTTTGCCCAGATCCTTCAACGGCTGCCCACCGGTGGCGCATCTGCATCCAGCAGCCACTCTGGAGGTCTGACTCCTTTTAAGGTACAAGTAAATTTTGACATTCCCATATTTTAGGGTCAAATAGATGCAGATGCCGTAGATATATGGTTGAATCTATTAGAAGGATATTTCTCGGTTCATGACTTTTCCGATAGGGAGAAGATTATTTTTGCACTCCTCAAAGCTACCCCCCATGTCAAGGACTGGTGGGAAAGCCACTGTGAGAAAAAGGACGAGACAGAACCCTCTTTGTTCTCGGTCGTACCCACTTGAAATTATTTCTGAGACGCCGTCAAGGAACAATACTATCCCATGGGGAGCTATGAGGACAAGTGCATACAATAGACCACGCTACGGCAACAAAGGGATCAAGATGTGCATGAGCTGACGAATCTGTTCCATACCCTGCGCACCAAGTTGGGTATCAAAGATTCAGAGAAACATCTGGTGCTAAAGTATCACAGTTTTCTGCACAGATACATTAGGAGGTAATGGAGTTCCTCGACATCTCCTCGCTTGGTACGACATACCGGTATGCTGCCAAGATTGAGCAGAAATTCAAACAGAAGAAGCAAGACTTTGGATTTGCGAATCAAAAGCAAGGGAAAGGTGCTCCCAAACCACAGCACAAAGGACAGAGGCAAGGCACGGTGACTCAAGACAACCTGTCGAAGCCACAAGCAAAGAACAACACCGCAAATCCAAAGAAGGACACGAGAAAGTGGTGTGAGTTCCATAAGAGCTCCACTCGCAACACAAGTGAGTGTCAAGCCAAGTAGTCGCTGGTGGCCAAGATGCAGGCTTTTGAGTCAGATGCATGCTCTGACTCTGAATCAAAACCTAACAAGGGGAATGACAAAGGGAAACAGATTATTGATGCGGAGCCCAATGCCACTGTTGCCACTACAAAGATCCAGATGTGGGTAAAGGGCTCCCCAGTACAGTTCATTGTCGACAATGGGAGCCAAAAGAACCTCATTTCGGCAGATGCCGTGAAGCGGTTGGGCTTGCTGACCACAGCTCACCCACATCCATACACCATCGGGTGGCTTCACTAAGGACAAGATCTCCGTGTCAGCCAGTAGTGTCACCTTCCCTATAGCATCAAGCCCTTCACGGATGAGGTATTATGCGACATTGTTCCTATTGATGTTTCTGATGTATTATTAGGACAACCATACTTGTGGAAGCGTCATGCGGTGTATGAGTCTCGGCCTTGTGCTGTTATTGTTACTTTGGGAAATAAGTTGTACAAGATACCAGAGGTACCACCTCCTGCTACTATCTCTTTGGTTACTGCAAAAAAATGCAGTAAGCTCATTTCCCAAACCAGGAAATTCGTTTTCCTGATGATCCGCCCCCAGGGCAAGAAGAAGACTATGGCCACAACCTCCAGAAAAGGCTCCTCTGCACGACAACAACAAATGGATAAGGTTTTGGAGGAGTACGGGGACATTTTCACCTCACCCACAGGGGTTCCTCTACACTGTCAAGTCAAGCACCCGATTGATCTAACCCCAGGTGCGTCGCTACCCAACAGACCGATCTATCGGTGGTCTGTTCTGGAGAACGATGAAATCAAGAGGCAGATTCAGGAGCTACTGCAGAAGGGTCACATCCGACCAAGTTCATCGCCCTGTGGGAGCCCAATAATTTATTATTGTGAAATCATAGTTCTAAATTATCTCTTATTCCGTGAGCAATGTAATCTATTAATTGTAAGTAGATTCATTATAAAAATTCAAACTGATTTTAGCATGAATGATGACAATTTATATATTAATTGGTTTTTAAGAGTATTTGTATTATGTAGGAGCACTGGAAAGATAAATCGGGACTTCATTTTCTGTTTTCCTTATTTTATTGGGCTGAACTGGAGAAAATTGAATATGAATAGTGAGTTAATTGTAAGATCAATGGGCCAAGGCCATACATCAACATTGACCACAGTGGGGAAGTATAAACACATGGATATTCATGCAAGTATAGTTATTAATGTAAGATCAAAGTTAACTCTTAGCTTCACTAAAGAAATAAAAGGCAAAGATCTAGCATCAACTGAAATTCACGTGAAAAAGTACATGAAAAATGTACAATCATCCAATGGAGAGGTAATCTATAATTATCCAGTAAGACTCTTAGCTATGCCTTGAGACTAAACTAATTCTCAATATTTTTGAATAATCATCCATTGGAATTTAGTAGGAAAACCATAGTAAATCATTGTCCAATGGCCATGCAAAAATATAAAAAAAAAATATTTGTTGGTTTTTTTTCAATAGGTGGACCATGATGGGACCACTGAGAAGGTGGGGGTGTTTTTTTAATCATGGAAGTGAGGTTTAGTAGATTGATAGTCAAGTTACCTTTCCCTATAAATTTTCTCGATCAAGTTATTCATTCATTGAACTTTGATTCATTCCTAATGTTTTGATACACAATCCAATCCAGTTGAGTCTTGAGTCTTCATTGAGAATGGCATTCATAGGTTGTCAAGAAAGAGGTTATCATGCACATGCACTCTTCTTTTTTTGGTATCTTTTTAACTATGTTCATCCCGAGTTCTATATTTTTAAATTATCATAATAGTTCGTGATTATTAGGCTTTTATTTTGTCTTTTAAGAATTTTAATTTAATTATTATTAATCATTAAATTAAAAATATATATATATATATATATATAGTTATTATAGTTATTAAACTTTCAATAGAATTATTAAACTTTCAATGGTACATCAACTTTCATACATGAGAACCTGGATGCGGGTGAATTTGGTAGTGTTTAACGTGATGGGATGGGGGTGTGGCATAAGGGGAAGCCACTTGCCCACCCGCAAGAGTGCTATCATTCAGTTCTTAATGTCGATTGATCGACGTTTAATGCCATTTACTCCTGGTGCTCGAATCAACCATAGTCCAGCTCCTCGATACACATTCGCATGCCGCGACATGGACTAGCCTCCAGTTCATACTTATGGTGGTTTATTGCATTCGATTCACAGTTGCACGGTATACTGGGTTGTTATTATGGAGCATCCCTCTGGTCTGAACAGAATTCCCCCGCCTATGAATCTGTGGTGTGCTCCAGGAGCAGGGCTTTCTAATGTTCGCACTGTAACTGGTAAGAGGAGTTATCTCAATTGTTGTTTGGATTTTGGATAAAATATCTACTTCTCCCACGCTGGTTCCTACAAGCTTGCTTCTGTCGCCCTGTTGCCCCTCTCGCCTCAGTCTTCTTTCCATCTTTTGCCTCCCTGCCCTGCTGTCTCGAGTTCGACTATGCCGCGCCTCAGGCAGAGAATGCATTGCCGAAGAGGCTCCACGAGGTGCCAAATTCGACGCTCTCCCTCCACCTCTGGCACCTCCTCTGTGTCTACCTCCCA
Source organism: Pinus albicaulis (assembly GCA_034641835.2). NCBI lineage: Eukaryota > Viridiplantae > Streptophyta > Pinopsida > Pinales > Pinaceae > Pinus > Pinus albicaulis. Next base: position 295,760,669 of record CM076579.1, on the reverse strand, counting down.
CTCTGACAGTCAACCTAGAGGGTGCCTTCTCTGCTCAGGCTGTCGCCTTGCTTCCCCCACTCCTTCCGCTCCTCCTACTCAAACCCACACCGCGCATTTTTCCTTTAACAGCACTCTCAATCGACCTAGGGTGACTACCTCAATTACGGTCGTCTTTCGTGAAGAGCCTCAGGAAATTTTTCCCAGTTCTCGCCCGGCGGAATGCAGCCTCTCGGTGGCTCAGGATTCGGCGCAGTTTGTTGGGCTGAAGCACCCTGATAGTGCGAACGTGTAGGGTCAGATGGGCAACGCCATGCAGGACCTGGCGAACAAGGAAGCGGTGGGTCAACCTACTGAGAGGTAGGACGCAATGCAAGCGAGCGAGGCGCAGATTACTCCTCATCCTCCCGGGAAAGTGATCCATTCTATTGCTGACCTGTATAATGCTGACGGGGAACCAGATGAACTCTGGTGCAGAGTTGTCTACGAACCTCCTGATGAGTAGTTCCTCCTCTTCACTCTAGTTTTTTGCTCTATTTCTGCCCATTCTCACGGGCCTGTTCATGTGTTTCCTGCTGTCTTTGAAAATGCATCTGTTTTTTTTTATTCGATATGGTCTCCAGTACTACAATTCTCTGGTTCCCTTGTGCAGGATTTTCAAATGAACTGTTTCAGACTGGTTTCCCTCTTGCAGGGCAGTCTTCAAACTATGGTTTTTTGTTTCAAATGCCACAGCACTCAGCAATTATTAGGCTTCGACCCGCTATACTGTACTCCTTTTGTTAATAGAATTACTTTTACTTAGAAAAAAAAAAAACCTTCATACATGAGAAAATAGATACTGAAAAATGGTACATCATGGCCTGATTAATTTTGCTCAGCAATTTCAAATGGTATAACATTTAGTCAACAGTAATCATCAATTTCTGCACACAGAGACTAATTTCTCTGGAAGCCTGAGATTTCTTTGGCTTGTTATTCTTATAGCTACATAGACATAATTAATAGAGAGATTGAGGACAGAAAAAAATCTAGTGCTTAGTCTCCACTACTCAACATGATTTTGTTAGAAATAATACATAGATTTATTTGTCTGAGTGCCTTAGCGTTCTTTGGCTCATTTTTTTAATCACAAGAACAATAAAAAATGCACTGAGGATTTTTTCTTAGTCTGATTATGCAATTTTTATAAGACAGATTATGCAATATTAATAATAAACATAAATTTATTGCAATTTAAGGAAAGCTCGTTCATGTTTTTTTCTTTATATTGGAAGGTTACTTGATTTTTGAAGTAATTTTTAGTAGATCATAGCATATATTGAGGAAATATTAGTTTGACAAGAATCATTTATTTCTCTTGAAACTTTAGGTATTAAAAGTCCATGACACAGATATATCACACTCCAAAATCCAAAGAAAATGGAAGAGCGTTCAATTTTTTTAATCAAAATTTTATTGGTGAAGGGTTAATTTATTACGAGAACGTCATTAATGAAGTGCAAAATTTTAAACGTAACATTTATTGACTAGAAAAATAATGACCAAAACGTCAAAAAAAATTGTGTGACGGGTAAAGAGAAATCCAAATTCCAACCCTGCCAGCCACTTGTTGGTGAGTGGAGGTTATTCACTTTTCATTTACAACTTACCAGGTTACTCATGTTACCAATATTTTCACATGGCTCACTTTTAGGTGACTAATTATTGTACTTCTTCTTTATAAAGAACAATTGGTAGATAATTGTATATATTATTTGAAATCTATAACAAATCCAGACAACAAAATTACAACAAATAGAAAATTATGCAAAAAATTCACCAGGGCACTACTAATGTGTGGATACCCTATCATTTCTTAGATCCTCATAACTTACCAACACCTACTATATTGGTATACACATAATATGGAATTTACTTGAAGTATTTCATATGTATCTAGAAGTAAATAAGTTGTATGACAATTGTTATGGCAGATATAAGATGTGTATTATAGTTTATATTTCAATTTTTCTTAAGTAGCATGCATGTGCGGTCCATATAGTGACTACAATTACCAAATATATTTTAGTGAAGATGTGAAGATGATCTCTCATTAGGTCCTAATTACTTAAATCATCATTAATTAGCTTTCCAAATGAATAAAATATGTTAACAAATTAGTAAAAACTAGGAAAACAAATCATGCTTTAAAAAAATATGGCACAATGAGTCACACTCTGAGATTTATTTAATTACTCATCAAGTGTTGCTACAACATATATATTATCACCATTACCATAGAAATGGGACATGTGACCATCATTTTGGTTTCGCCAATGACATTCCACATCATGAGCATTGTTTAGGGTTGATTGTGTTGATTTTTTTTAAACAAATCATTTATACATTTTATGGAAATTATAGACACAATTTATAATCACATCACAAGATCATGATGTATGGATATTCCTTATCATTTCTTAGATACTCACAACTTACCAACACCTAATAGATTGATATACACATCATATAGAATTTACCCCTAGAATGCCACATGTATCCTAAAACAAATTAGTTGTATGGCAATTGTTGTGGTGCATATATGATGTGTATTACAGTTTATCTTATAATTTTGTTGAAGTAGCATACAACAATTTACATAGTGATATGAGAACCACTCTCTAGAGTATACATCGATTTTGTACATATGGCTTTTCAGTTGCTTTTTAAGATATATCATTGGTGATGCTCACATGATTATATAATGAACCATTAAGTTGAACTATGAAATTATTCCTCACAACACACACATATTGATGAATTAATAATTTTTCTCATATAATTTTTTTAATCTATTTTAAAAAATAAAATAAAATTATATATAATTATTTCTAAGAAGAACAAGAGAGAGTTCCTTACCATATCATCGTAAAACATATAATAGTGACGTTTGGAGGCAACCGTCTAGTGACGCTTTGGGGCATAATGTCGCAATTGCGACACTTTTTCTAAGTGTCGGTATTGGGACACTTTTCTCTAAATGTTGGTATAGTGATGGTTTCCCAAGATCAATGGCCCAAACTGAACCTGATAACTTACCTTTTCCCTGCACCTTTCCTTTTGATCATGGTTGTTCGCTCGTTGAATCCAGATCTGACCGCGCTAATACATTTTCGCGCTCATAAAGTAATCGTTTGATGTTTTGGCAAAGCCGCGCGAAATGGGTGGTTTTTCCAAACCACCACCCGCGCTTACGTGTCGCCACCACGTTGTATCGCATTCAAAAAGCTAGTTTCCGCTTACCACCATTTACCCTCGCGAATACCACTGGAGGTATTCCCTAAACCTCACCCGTTTAACCCGAGTTTAATTTCATTTAACTATGGTTATACCATCGTTTAATACATTAAAATTATATTTTTCATTCAAATTTTCACCTTTTCACTTTAAACCTGTAAAAACATTGCAGAACCGTTTTTCCTCAAAATCACACTGTTTGAACCCTGAGAAACTTTGCAGAGCCATTTTCAACGTACCAATACCATGTTTCGACGCCCATTGCCTTGAATTTCCATTACAAAGTACTACATTGTCCTCTACAAAGCCATTTTCAAAAAATTGAAGACTGAGCACCTCTGCAACGTCTTCAGCTGAATTCCCCTACTTCTCTAGGTACTTTTCTTCAAATTTTCCCTCTGAGATTTCAAAATTCCTATCGATTTCAAATAATTACCAAAGTTACTGCAAAAAAGTGTCCATTTTTCAGGGGAAACTCTGTCAAAATTTTCCTGGAATCCCTAATTTCCCTTTCTCGCAGTTTTTTCCATACCCTGGTCCATTTTGCTGTTGAAATCGATTTTAAATACACGTTCTGAGCTTTAAATTCCTTGCATTTCCTAAAAACCCTGCTCAGAAACCCCAGTTTCAGTAGAAATTCGCCAAGAAACCCCTGTTTCTCGTAAAGGAACTTAGCAAAACGTTTAAGCTTGCTTCGTTCATTATTAAAAATGACCAAGAAACAGGTAACCCCCAAGAATGGAGGCCCAAAATCTCAAAATAAGTCTTCTGCAAAGATTCCTCAGCCTATGTCCTTCAAAATCGACAAACCAACTCCTGTACTCACAGCTGATTCTACAGAAGTGGTCAGACCAGTCCAGCCTCCAGTCATTTCTCAAGAGAACAACCCTTTAGCTGATCTGGACTGTAGAATACTAGACCCTAATGTATAATTTAACCTGTTTGATGTCTATAATTGGTGCTATGTCAAATCAGTGGAAAAGAGTGACAAAGATATTCCAATTTGGGAATCCAATCTGCCTAGATATATTGTCCCTCTCACTCATTCCGTTCCTGAATTTATCAGATTATGCCAAGCCTATTATATGCCAGAACAAAGATGTATTGTAAACAAAGAAAAAGATATCCTGTTTTACATCACCGAAGAGTCGATAAATTCCATGCTGCAAATGAATCATGACCCCAATTCTACTTCCCTATAAATAGAAGATTTAAAACTAATATATCTTGACTTGGAGTTCAATACTAGATTTAAAATATACCAGACTTTTTGTCCAAATCAAGTTGATATTCCTAAGTTAAATCCTCCTTTCGACATCGTTGATTTCCCAGATGAAACTAGATAGATTGTCTCAATGCTTTCCTTCATACTAGGATACGCCAGTGATGAATTCACTGATGTGGCTATCCTAGGTTTTTTTTCAACTCTAAGCACTGGTCAATCACCATCCATTCAGTTCAATTTTGCTAGATTTATTGCTGAAAGTATGCATTATCAGTTATCCAGATTACCAGACGAAGGAGTTTTCAGATACTCCTCTTATCTACTCCACCTCTTCCTATATTATCAAATAGATAAGTTTCCAATTGAATGTGAGAAAGTGGATGCAGAAGGAAAAGTTCTATCAGTAGTATTTTGGTCATATATTCTAAGGAAATGGAACAGAAAGTATAGTTTTACAGATTTCAATGACTCATTTATAGCCCTTGCTATGTATCTCTTGGAAAAAGAGGAGATCCCTAGGATCAATGATGAGACAAGAAGAATTCTGTAGTTATCAGAGAGCTACAAAACTGGAGATTGGTATTTATATAAAAATCATACAGAAATCAGAGTGTATGGCTCATCCCTGGCCCCATATAAGTTACCCAGATTTTTTACTACAAGAATATTTGCTTTAGAATATCTAAGAAAACTATTGAATGTAGATGAAATCAACTTCATAGCTTTCAAGAAAAAGACCCAATTTAAGCTGAAAAATCAAATTGGGCCATTCATTGTGAATAACAGAGAATCTGCCAATGAGATAAATGTCAAACTTAAAAAGTATAAGTTCCCATGTATTTTTACATGGAAGTATGACCCACAAGGTATTTTGAGTGCAGCAAGGGTAAAATGTAAGTTTCTTGTTTACTTGCATGATCCTAAGCCCCATATTGAAAGATATGTAAATAAAATTGAATGGGAGCCAAACACCCTATCTGATGATGATTCACAGGCAGTACAGGTAATACAAGTAGACAGTGGCAAAGGAAAACAGATTGAACAGATAGTACAGGTGGCTTCTACAAGCAAATATACTGATAATGTACATAAAAGAGACAGAGAAGGAGATAGTTTCATAGCTGAGACTATTTAGGACATAAAATTCAGAACTCCTTATAGTAAAAGAAGCAAGTCAACAGAAGAAGAAAAGGATAAGGCTGTAAATATTGATATAAATGATGAAGCAACAATAATAGTCACTCAAACATTAAAAGAGCTTCAAAATATAAAAATTGGAACACAACAAAAAGATACAGTCATGAAGGAAAACCAGGCTACTATCGATTTGCCTCCTTCTTCTCAGGAAACTGACAATACAGAGTCAGAGATTCAGATCAGATTCAGATAGATTAAAGAGAAGAATGAAGAGCTCAAGAATCAAGCTCATTCTAGATTTCTTAAGGAAAAGCCTGGAAACAAAGACATGCTTCTTTCAGCATTTGATTATTCATCCAATAAATTGGTAATGTCATTCTTGAAGCCTACAGTGGCTGAGCCAAAATCAGTGGCATATTATTCCAAAACAAATATTGAACTGGATGCAGATGCCATTCATGAATTAGATCAAATTTAATTTCATAGGAGCAATACTGAAATGCTATATTCCAAAATTGTCAGTAAAACTATGAAATCAATTAGGCTTGAGAAAAGAGTGCTCAACCTCCAAAATCAAATGAGGTTGGACAAAGCCTCACTGTATGCTAATAATTTAAGAATAAAAGCACTAGAAGATATAGTGATTGAAGAAGGGGGTGACCCAACCAACATTGAAGGGGAAAAAGTCTTAATTAAACAGAAAAATGAGGATATAGCTGCTCTTAGAAAACAATTGAAGTTGCCTCAGAGTGAAAACTCTCAAGCAAAATAAATTCTACAGCAAAAAATAGAGAATGATGATTTAAAGCAGCTTGTACATCAAATGACAGATCAGATAAAAACAATGGAAAGTAAAATAACAGCTCTAATGAAAGAGAATGAAGAAATAAGAAAAGCACAACCAATGGTCATTCCTACAGTGATCCCCACTGTAAACACTGCTATACCATCTACTTTGGCAGAACACTTGGCACCGAAAGGAGTACTGCCAACTGCAGTGCCAATTACTTCTCTAATCTCTGCCTCTTCTTCTTCATCCTCACAGAGGAGCACACTACAAGACCAAGATAAAGAGATTCTTAGTTTGAAAGGCACTATTAAAAATTTACAAAAATCCAAAAATGATGCCTTGATTACTTCTAGAGGACATGAGCAAAGGGCTGATCGACTACAAGAACAGGTAAAGATTCTGCAAGCACAAGTAAATCTTACAGATCAAGTGGCCTCTATAAAAAATCATTTATGGACCAAAATTATTGATGGCATTCATTCTCAATGGCCTTCAATTCGGATAATTTATGAACAGAGGGAGTTACTTCAAGTTGCTAGTGCAGAGATTGACAAGACTAAGAGGGAAATTGACAAAAAACCAGCCCAAGCAATCCAACTCATAGATTTTTTAAACAGTAAAACCAGGGAAGAGTTGGAAGAATTGAAAATTGTTGATAGAACAGAAACCATTCTTCAAATAAAAAAGGTCCTGAACAAAAGAAACATAATGAGTAATCTAGAGGATCGGTGTAAAGACATGAATTTATCCATCTCAAGATTTTTAGCCAAATACAAAACATTGTCAGAAGCAGGTTTGCCTGATATTCATGCATTGAATGACAAGTTAATGCCTCGGAAAGATTATGATCTAAAAATCAGAAATCATGCAAAAGAGCAAGCCAGACAACAACTGCCTCAAGGATCACCAACAGGCAAAATACTTCTTCAGTATTTTGAAAATTTGTTCTTTTTAGATAATGAGATCAGGCATATATTCACTATCAAGCCTAACTTTGCCAAGTATACAGAGGCAGATGAAAGTTACAGAAAATTGAAGACTATGAAGATCCCCTCTGCAGAAAACTGGCAAGAATTCACAGATCTGCTGTGAATTTAATGGATAAAAAATAGGAAATTCATTTTTTACTGTTACCTCAAATGGTAAAAATACAGGTCTAAAGTTCACAACAACAATCAGTTCAAATTAGAATAATCAGTTCTATTTTTGCTTGTAAAAAGGTAACAGCTTGCAAACTGTTTTGCAGTTGTCCCTCTTTTTAAGTTTTCTTTCCTATTTTTTATTAAAACATTATCTCAATTCCTGAGATATTTTGTAAACATTTTTTGTATAAATACTTCACAATTCAAAGTATTCAATGTGAATAAAATTTCTCAAGACAACTATAGTTTGTGCTCTCTACTTGGCATTTTAATGTTTTCTACTTTGTTCGTGCTCTCTACTTGGCCATTGGCCTGTGGGTGATATGGAGTTGTAATCTTGTGCTGAAAGTGGTAGTTTTGCAATGTTTCAGCTAATTTATTACCTACAAATTGTGGTCCTCCATCTGTGATTATGTCCCTTGGGAGACCATAGCGCACAAAGATTTGGAAAAGAAACTGTACTACAGAGTCCTCTGTAGCTTTTGAAACCGCCTCTGCTTCGACCCACTTAGTGACATATTCGGTTGCAACTAGGATGTATGTTTTTTGGTTTGAGGGAGGACTAATAGGGCCAACAAAATCAAGTGCCCAGGGTTCAAATGGTTCAATCACTAGTTGAGGGTTCAAAGGCATTTCATCAAATTGCCCAGGGTGTCCTGCCCTTTGGCAACTATCATAGGCCTGCACGAATTTCTTGGCATCCTTAAAGATGGTAGGACAGTAATAGCCTGTTCGTAAAACCTTATGGGCAGTTCTACGATTCCCAGTTAGATCCCCTTATTCAATCTTCTTATCTGTAGCTTAAGGATTCTTAAGTGCCCTTTTTCTCAGATTCCATCCACTCCATAAAATCAAGCCTATACATAGCCTTAGAAGGTCACCTATCTTGCCCTTAGCACATTTGCATCTCTGAGCCTTATTTCTTAGTTCTGCTTGCCTAGAGAGTTGACTCCATTTCCCAATATTCTGGTAGATCCTTCTGGTTTACCTTGAAATCTCTTTATTCCCACCAATCTTTTAAAATCAAACCCAAATACACAATCATAGCTAGCCTAATATTTGTTACTAAAACAAAGCTAAATCATATGGAGAGATCCCTCTCTAGAGTTCAAGAAGGCTAGATCTTGAATTTCCAAAGCGGTTCTTTGTTACCCCTTGTGTTCTTAACTACAAAAATCCCTATCCCAGAACCTGAGAATTACTAGGGTGATAACAGGCCTTGGGGGTATTATGATCCTTGGAGGAAACTCCCACAGCTAGAAGAGTTGACAGAGAAAATTGGATCGAGTACAAAGGTGTGGCAGGTGGGTTTTACCCTGTACCAATTGTTATGGTGCATATATGATGTGTATTACAGTTTATCTTTTAATTTTGTTGAAGTAGCATACAACAATTTACATAGTGATATGAGAACCACTCTCTAGAGTATACATCGATTTTGTACACATGGCTTTTCAGTGGCTTTTTAAGATATATCATTGGTGATGATCACATGATTATATAATGAACCATTAAGTTTGAACTATGAAATTATTCCTCACAACACACACACACACACACATATTGATGAATTAATAATTTTTCTCATATAATTTTTTTAATCTATTTTGAAAAAAAAATATATATATATATATAATTATTTCTAAGAAGAACAAGAGATAATTCCTTACCATATCTTCGTAAAACATATAATAGCAAGAAAATTAATCTATTGAAATTTCATTTCCAAAAATATTCATGGAGTAAAATGAAGATTAAAAGGACATATTCATGGATTTACCTATAACATCACCTCATAATTAAGAATGTAAATGTACAATATTGATAATACATAGGTTAGGAGAAAATTAATCTATTGAAATTTCATTTCCAAACATATTCATGGAGTAAAATGAGGATTAAAAAGAGATATTTATGAATTTACTTATAAAATCACCTCATAAAAGTGTAAATGTCCAATATTGATAAAATTTGTTTATATATGATAAATAATAAACCTTTATCTCACATGTATCATATAATCTTATAAAAAAACAATTGCATCGGGGGTGCAATCCTCAAAACTTTTAAACTGTCTAATGTATATGTACCTATTTAAAGTATTCGGGGCCCACATTACAAATGCCCAAAGTGAAATATTTGCGCATATGTTATATATGAGCCAATGGTTTAAATAACTATCGGGCGGTGAAACAAAACTTATAACAAAATATTAATAAAACTATATCATATTTCCGGACTTCAAAAAAAATAAACCTGATTTCAATCACAAATTCGCGTTCCAAAATAGCCTGCTGATGTCACCCTAATTTGTGACGCGAAAACTTCATAGAATACACCATATAAAAATTTGGGTCCATTTTTTGGCTTTTCGTACGGAGGAAAACTGTGACGCGAAAATCAAATTAATTCCGCCCTATAATGTTTTGGGTCCGGAATTCCACAATGCAGACGGGCCAAAAAATAACGTGATCGAATCGCCTGCTTCCACGTGGATGGCTGATTTGGTCTGTGGTCTATGGGACCACGTTATTCTAAATTAAAATCTCCCGCTTTTACTATTAAATTTCTCTGTTTCCAAAACAATACAGCACTCTATTTTTAAGTGTGCAGGGACCGTGATTTCGAAACCAAAATTGACTGTTCATCAGTTTTAGAAAGCGGCTGTTTGACAGAGCCATTCAAACATATTTAGAAAGCATCCAGAGGACAGGGTAGGTAGTTGAAATTAATATTTCAACATCCCTCATTCACTGATAATACCCTCCTTGGTGCCTTCTTTGCCGGACTACGATGTGTTCATCAACAGTCGTGAACCCGATGTCCGTTTCTTCACCAGGCATCTTCACAACAGTCTTATTTCCAGAGGATTGCGAGTCTTTCCTGACAGCATAGTATTGCAGGCTGGACAATCCATACCTTCACAAATCAAAGACGCAATTAAAGGATCCTCTCTCATTATTACTATTTTCTCTCCAAATTATGCACAATCGCAAAGGTGCCTCCATTAACTACTCCTTGTGCTGCTCTGTAAGCTGACCATTTTTGCAAAGGCATATAACTGTCGTTTATTGCTTATAAGTGTCGTTATACTGACGGCGGCTAGAGCGTCGCTGATGGATCCATCTAAACGTCATAATTGCGACACTTAGACATTGTGTCGCAAAAAAAGCATCGCTATTGCGACGGCTGCCTCCAAACGTCGCAATTGCGACACTTAGACATTGTGTCACAATTGCGACATTTGGAAGTAGTCGTCGCAATAGTGACGCTTTGGGGCATAGTGTCGCAATTGCGACGTCTTCCTTCAAACGTTGCAATTGCGACACTTTGTCTAAGTGTCGGTATTGCGACACATTTCTCTAGACGTCAGTATAGTGACGGTTTCGAGCGGGATTGAAAAAATTTGGGGAAATTTCCGACATTTGGTCAAAAGTGTCGGAACCAAGTGTCGGAATTTCCGCCAAATGTACTAGTGTATAAAAGAAATGTTTTTAATACAAGAATATCCGACCCCTTAATCACTAAAGGCATTTCCTTATATATCAGACGCTGACGGATGAGACGAGGAATAAGATGAGGCTTGAACAGTGATCCCTCAGGATCAAAGGATCCTGAGGGATTCGCTTCCCTTCTTTTAGTTATCACATGATTCACTTTGACTGAAGCCGAGTTGTCCCCTGCCTTTTCTTAGCGATGTGTTCAAATTTCCTTGTCTTTGGCAAGATTTTGTCTAATGCTGGAGGAACAGTAGTTGCATTCATCTCAGCCTCACCTTTGGTATAGCTGTTCACTTCGCCTAATTCTTGTTTTTATCAACAAAAAGCAATCTTTAGTCATCTTTTTATAATAAACATACATCTTTCCAATTCTACCATAATTCTTATAATAAATCACCTTTCTAAGGTAAAAAGGGTTATGTCTATAGTAAAAGAATGAGAAAATACACAGTGATTTCATACCTTTTCCACTGCTCAACAACAGTGAAAACACTTCACCTTCGACAAATCCTGCTTCTTGCCTTTAGCCTCTGATTTTAAAGGAAATTTCTTCCCCTTCCCTTTCCTTTCTTTGGAAACTAAAGCACAATTCTCTTCATCTTCATTCTTCAATGAAGAGCCATCCCTGGTGCCCCGCCTTATCTCCTCCTGCACAATATCCGACCAAAGTCGCTCCCATCCTGGCAGTTTCTCCCGTCCATTGACAGAGTCTTCGTAGCTATGCCAACTCCTCGGAAGCCCAAGGAGAGCCAAGATCACAAATTATTCACCATCAACAGTAATCCACACATTTCCCATTTCATCCCTACAGTGGACAAACTTCATGAGATATTTTGGAATACTATTTCCCTTCTCCATTTTTATTTTTCTGAGCTTATCTTTCAGTGCCAACTTCCTCTGGTCACTGCTGATTTAGAACAAATCTATCAAAGCCTTCCAAATTTCAAATGGAGTGGCATTCCCATGAAGGCTAGACACAATATGGTCCTTCACACCTTCCAACAGAACTCTTCTTGTCTTTGCTACCTTCTTTTGACACGCGTCAAGTAATGCAGCATCGCTAGAACTAGGCTTAGGAACATTGCTATCGATGAACTCCTTTAGTCCATTATCTTCCAGCACCGCCTCCATCCTATCCTTCCAGACTATGTAATTCGAGCTACCCTCAAGGGCATACTCTAATCGCAGCCCATTGAAATACATTTCAATGTATACTCAACTATCGCACCAAGACATTTTTGTAGCAAATTCGAATTTTCGACCAGCACAAACTCAACAATTCTTCACAATTGCAATCTTCAAGAATTAACACTACTCTGATGCCATGTAGAAATTATATAACATATAAGCATTTATATATCCAGATTCTCCTGATCTAACAATATTTATCTTCTTGCTAAATACAGAATCCTTCCACTGTTAATCTTTTACGAAAATTTAAATTCAATTGCAAACACATGAAGCAATAAAAACAATCGCACATAACACAGTTGTTTAACATGAAATCCTAAACCTAAAAACCCCAAATATCATATATTATGTATCATGGAGATCATGTAACAATCTCACACAAATCTTAGTACATCAAGCTCTCAGTACAATCAATCGTCACACACTAATTAGAAGAAATCTGCAAATCCATGCACTGATTTCTTGCCACCTGATAGCTTGCCTCCACTGTGCAATCCCTGCTGAAGAAGACCCCTAAATGAATTCGAATCTACCTTGCCTTTACTACCCAATCATCATTGGAAACTCCAATGTGTGTGTGATGCAATCAATGCATCACTATAGTCACAACAGATAGTCCATCTTGCCCTTTCACCTATCTCTCCACTAGGTCTCCACTAGAACTGATATGCACTGTAGTTAACTGTTGTATTTGTTCAGTTGATTAATGAGTTATTATTTGTGAATTAATTAACTAATTAATTCAATCCACTCTCACTAGTGTATCATTCAGTTAGACTAGATACAACTAGCTCAACTGAGTTTAACTCCATTAACTGAGTTAAAATGAATAACAACTCATGTAACTACTCTTCCAACTCTATCGTAATTTTTCCACTTCAGTTCTAATTGATTCCTCCATGCATGAACCGCCAATAAACCCTAGGAATTGTGTAATTCCTTCAGCCCGCTGATTTGACAAATCTATATATAACTGAAATAAAGTGCTCCAAGATAATAAGTTGATGTTTATTGTCGGATTATTATTAAGAGCTAATAATAATCGACACTTCTATTTTTAGATCGACGATCTATAAATAGACTTCACCCAATATTCTAAAAATAGAATTTCATCTATTTTTCCAACTTGACCAACCATCCACAAATAGCATCCTGCAACTTCTAAAATATGATCACCATGTCTAAAAATAGACATAGTCTAAAAATAGACTTACTCCTAAAAATAGCCTGCGGGCCCACTTAGTGAAGGTGACTGATTTTCACTAAGCTCATCATCTTGTTGAATCTCAACAGTACCAATGTGTTTAGAGTATCATATAAATCAAAAATTAACTATTCATTCACTCCATTTTTCCTTCAGCTGATTTGGGCATGGCCTTCCCTCCTAGTGGCCCTAGGCTTCAAAATTCTTCAAGTCACCAAAAACACTTGTAGACTTGCTCCATTGCCTTTGCAAGCCATTCCAATGGTTTCATAGCTTGGAAATATACTAGGAATGAATATTCCTTCACTCCATTTGGCCTCTAGCTGATCTGGGCATGGCTTTCATTCTTGGTGGCCCTCGGCTTAAAAATTATTCAAGTGACCAAAAACACATGTATATTTGCTCCATTTCCTCTGCAAGTTGTTCCAATGGATTCAAAGCATGAAAATATGCTAGGAATGACTATCACTGAGCCAAAATTGGTTGAATATTTCTCAAGATAAGCCTCATTAAATTTTTCCATAGATTCTGCCTCTAAATCTGGAAAACTAGGAGTTAGCTTTACCAAATCTGGAAGTGGTGCTAAATTTGAGGAATCTGCTGAAAATCTGCCAACTATTAAGCTGAGTTAATTAAGGGATAACTGCACTTAATGGTGTGATAAGTATGCACTAATCCACAATTAACTGGCCGCTTAGAACCCTTTTATATGGCATGGTCATGAAGGAGGACAGTTGGCCCGCTCTTTCCTCCGCCCTCTAAATCCGTATCTATTTAAATAGGAGTCGAGCACATTCCTAAATAAGGAACAAGGCTGTGGTGTATTGGCAGAAGATGGTAGTGGATTGGGGGAGGTCATGAGGTCGAACCTCAACCTCTCATATCAAAACTTTGGTATAAACCTTTGTATATGCCATCAGATAATTGAAATGCCAAACCTTTATGCCAAAAAAATTAGACTATGGGGACTTTGGTTATAATATATATAACACCGTATATTAAAATACATACTCCACCATTATAATATTTCCACCATAATATTCATTAACACAAGGTTTTACATTGAAATTTTCAATGTTTATAATACAATCAAACCTTAGCATATAAAAATATGCTCCACCATTCATAAAACGTATGCCTCCAAATATATTTGAAATGTATTAAATGATACAAGTGGAATGTTAATAATAATAAGATTTGGAATTAATAAAATACTATTATATATATATATATATATATATATATATATATATATATATATTATAGGAAATAAAAATAATACAAAACATTTATATATATATATATATATATATATATATATATATATATATATATATATTAAACTGACTTTAATAATTAAAAAAGAATTTCCAGCACATAAAAGTTAATGAACCCACATTCAATCTTGGAGGATATTGGGCAATTTCACTTTCACAAATCAAACTGGGGAATCAAACAGTGACACTTGTCATAGTCCCATTGGACATAAACTAAAAAGATTCTCTACAAGCTGACTGGATTGTCATGTCATCATCTATACCTGTTTTGCAATATATTTTTAAAAATTTTTCTTATTCTGAACGACGATCAGCAGACCATAACTTCCTCATCTAAACTTGGTTTTCGACGAAATGAGTTGCGTTAGATTCCTTATGATGGGCCAGTCACTTTCGTTATGTTTTGGTACAATTCTGAGCACTTTCATTTTTGAGCTAATTTTTTCCCCTGATCTAGATTTCGAGTAGGAAGTATGTCTTGCTCTTCTTAAGAGAGAATCAACTACATGTTGCATCATAAAAGTAATGGAATATTTGGAAGGACGTACTAAAGAGCATAAACATTATTTGATGGATATTTTGGAGGTGTAGAGAGATGTTATCCAAGAGCTTGAATGGGTACAACATAAGAAAGAAGTGGAGCATAAGAAACAATTGTTGCATGAATCCTCAATGCTAAACATCGTATTGTAAATAAAATCAATCCTATAAGCAGATGAAATGAAGACACAATTGTAGTAATCACCACAGGGGGCTTCACTAGGGGAGAAATACCATATCACGTGCATTCATATTGGGGGATATTTATTGAGGAAAAAATGACATAATATATTGGGGGATATATAAGGGGTAAAGGGTTTTTATATTGGCGGGTATAAAAATTGAGCTCAAATTTAATAAAAAAATATAAAGGGGTATAAAAAATATAAATAAAAAAATGGATACCTACAATATTTAGTGAAATTAGGGTTTTTTAAATTGGGAAGGCATATTGGCTTCGTATTGGTAGGGGTTAAATAATGTGATTTTTAGAGGTATTTCCAATATGTAGTAAAATTAAGGGTATTGTTTAATATGACACGAACACACGTAATATGTTAGAGGTTCATTGAGTGAATACCCCGTGGAAACCACTATAGTAGTGAGTAATTTGACCAAGTTCCCACCATGTGGATCATTTACAATCATAGTGCCCAATAATGATGGGATTTGGACAATTTTAATCATCTATAGAGATTTCAATAAGATCACCCTCTATAATAAGTGCCCTTTGCCTAGGATTTATGATTTACTAGATCAGTTGCAGCATATCAAGTACTTCACCAAGTTTGACCTCTGGTGGGCTGGTTGTAGGATTTAATGATAAATTGTCAAACTTTGAGATAATTTCTCCAACATCGGGAGTGAATATATATCTTGGATTCGAATCCTTACCTTTATTTCTCATTCATGTATTTTTCTCTTTTAGTTAATTTACCAATATTGGCAAACCACTAAAACTTTAAACAACGGTAGAATTACAACTTAAGCCCATAATCGCATTTTCCTCAATTAATTGATTTAATGATGGACTTCAAACCATATTAAAGTTGTCCTATAAACTATCGCATCCAACAATTAGACTAACCACTACACAAGTTATATTGCGATAATTGTTGGATCTCCAAGATGTATGTGAAAACCATCGGATTAAATACGTACTCGACAGTCAACTTAAGTTATCAATTTGAACTTATAAAATCATCAGGTTCATTTTAAAAGTTAAACTTTGAGCAAATTATATTGCAAATTCCATCGGATTGCAAATCTTACGGTGGTGATTTATCTTACCTCCTTACGCATTACAATGTTACTATCTTCTTCAACCCCGCTAGTTTTATACTTCCACAAAGAAACCTTTATCTTCATATATCAACGACTGTTGGCCTTTTAATACATCTGGACTATCTCGCTTTCACAATGAACGTAGAATTTGTAGAGGAAAACATATACATAGCAATTAATCAACAGAGCCCACATTTAATCAAATAAACTCAGAAATATTTCGAAGGTAATTAACCTCCGGGATTTGACATTTATGCCCAAATTTCTCAATGATACAAAGAAATATCAATTTCTATTATTCCATCCTTCTACAGCTAAAATCCTCACTCGTCATTCAAACTTACATAAATAGAGTTCATACAACCAAATTGATCTCATTCTGTGGATCAAATTTGTCCAATTTTAGATAAAACCCCTCTACACAATATTTTCCATAAATTTATCAACTAACAAATAAATACATTGAATCCATTATCAAATATCTCGAATCCCCTAAGTAATAGTCAAACCTTATCTACTAAAATAGTAAATTTACAACTAAAGGAACCCACTCCTTTGCTTGTAATTTTTTTTTGTATTTTTGAAATAAAATCGAAGTCTTTTTCCTTAGATCTCATGCTCCTACATCAGACCCCTGAGGACAAAAATTATTCATGGGCTCCTGTCCATGAGCTTCCCTACAGAACTGCCCAATTTCTGTAACATGGTTTATGTCATCCAAGTAGCTTCTGCAACTAGTTGATCTTTCCATTTGATCAAATACTCAAAATACTCCCGTCCTCTTGTCTTATTAGACAATATTTTGTCTAAAATCTTCTCTGGCTGCAATGTTTTTGTTGTGGGTAACTATTTCAACCAATCAATCTCTTCTTTTCCTTCAGCTGTATCATCTTGTCACTGTCTTCATACCTGTACAAATCGGCAACATTGAAAATTGGAGATATTCCAATGTCAGGGAGTAATTCAATTAATATGTATTTGCATAAAATTTTCTCAATACTCTGCATGGCCCAATTTTCTTAAATTTCAACTTATTATATGCCCTTTTTAGAAATCTTTCCTTCCTTAGGTGTGCTAGAACCAAATCTCCAACCTAAAAATTAACTTCTCTTTTCTTCATATCTGCTCTGCTCTTGTACTTGATGTTGTTGTCCTGTAACTACTGTTTTACCTGGTCATGTATTGCTTGAATTTATGAAGAAAAATCTTCTCCTTTAGCACTTCTCATCTCTGGTTTTCCAAAATTTCTTAGTTCATACACTCCTCTTGGGTGCATTCTATAAACTATATGGAATGGACTCTACCCTGTACTCCTGTTAAGAGAGTCATTATAAGCATATTTAGCTTGTGCCAAAATATGATCCCACTGTTCGGGATGTTCACCTGCAAGACTTCTCAAAAGATTACCCAAGCTTCTGTTCACCACCTCAGTCTATCCATCAGTCTGAGGGTGATAAGCTGAGTTGAAACTTAGTTTAGTACCAATATTTTTCCACAATGTCCTCCAAAAATGACCAACAAATCCAGTGTCCCTACGAGAGACAATGCTTTTAGGTAACCCATGCAACCTTACAATTTCTTTGAAAAACATTAGCAACATGAGTAGCATCACTGGTTTTATAACATGGAATAAAATGTGCCA
This sequence comes from Pinus albicaulis, assembly GCA_034641835.2. NCBI lineage: Eukaryota > Viridiplantae > Streptophyta > Pinopsida > Pinales > Pinaceae > Pinus > Pinus albicaulis. The sequence continues at coordinate 295,742,479 of CM076579.1, read as the reverse complement.
TTTTAGAAAATCTATCAACTACAACATAAATTGCATCATTCCCTCTCTGTGTTTTAGGTAAACCCAAAACAAAATCCATACTTACCATATCCCAAGGTCTATCTGGAATAGGTAAAGGAACATACAAACCTGTGTTTTGACTCCTTCCTTTTGCATATTGACAAACTTTAAAATTTCGCACATACTTCTCCACTTTATATCTCATATTTGGCCAAAAATAAAAATGACTCAGTTGTTCATAAGTCTTGTCTGCACCAAAATGTCCACCAAGTCCACCACTATGTTTCTACTTAATTAAATTTTCTCTCATAAAACAATTTGGTGTGCACAACTGATTTCTTTTAAATAACAACCCTTCTTGCAAGAAAAAATCAAGCCACTTACTTCTGTCCAACAAAACAGGATTACTGCATGCTTCAAATGCCTCTTTAAATCCAAATTTTTCTTATACAATTCTTTAAGAAAATCAAAACCCAACACTTGAATTTGACTTTCTTGAACTAAAATGATTTTTCTACTTAAAGAATTTTCTACTTTGTTTGCTTGGCCAGTTATATTTTTCAAGACAAAATTGAAAATTTGAAGATATTCTACCCATTTTTCATGTTTCTGATTCAATTTTGGCTGCTGCATAATGTACTGCAATGCATGATTGTCTGAATAAAGCGCAAACTCTTTAGACATCAAGTAATGTGTCCACTTCTTGAATGACTTCACAACTGCTTAAAATTCCCTGTCATAAGAAGAATATTTCCTTCTTGTCTCATTCAGTTTTTCACTTAAATAAGCTACAGGTCTGCCTTCTTGACTTAACACAGCTCCAATAGCTTCTCCACTAGCATCACATTTCACTTGAAAAGGTTTGTTAAAATCAGGAAAAACTAAGATGGACTTTTTTGTTATATTTTGCTTCAAAAATTGGAAATTTTCCTCTGCTTCATTAGTCCATCTAAATGGTTGTTTGTCCTTCTTTATGGTTTCACTAACAGGAGCATTGATCTTACTAAAATTCCTTATGAATTTTCTATAAAAACTAGCAATACCATGGAATCTTCTTACCTCAAAAACACTCTTAGGTGAAGGCCATTCTATGATTTCCTTTACCTTCTCTAGATCCATTTTAAATCCATCAGTAGAAATAACAAAGCCTAAGTATACCAAATTTTCTTTCATGAATGAACACTTTTTAAAATTTACCAACAAATTTTCCTTGTGTAATTTCCTTAAGACATAATTCAAATGTCTCATGTGTTCTTCTTTAGATTTGATGTAAATTAATATATCATCCAGATATGCTATTACAAATTTACCAATAAATTCCTTTAGTACTTCATTCATAATCCTCATAAATTTCCTAGGAGCATTTGACAATCCAAACGGCATTACCATCCATTCATACAATCCTTCATTTGTTTTAAAAGTTGTCTTCCATTCGTCTTCTTCTCTTATCCTAATTTGATGATATCCACTCTTTAAATCCAATTTTGTAAAATATCTCGCCCCACTTAAACAATCCATCAAATCTTCAATTCTGGGTAAAGGAAATCTATACCTGATTGTTATTTTTTTGATTGCTATTGAGTCAGTGCACATTCTCCAGCCTCCATCTTTTTTTGGACTCAACACTGTTGGCACTCCACAAGGACTCAAATTCTCTCTGATAAGTTCTTTATCTAACAGTTCTTGTACCTACTTCCTGATTTCTTCATTTTCTATGGGAGTCATCCTGTATGCTACTTTATTTGGAAAATTTGATCCTAGAATCAATTTATATGATGACTGATATTTCTAATAGGTGGAAATTCATCTGGAAAATCATCTACAATGATATCATAGTAATTTTCCAGCATCTCTTGAATTTCAATTGGAAAATCAGAAATTTTAGTGGAAGTAATTACTACCTTGGGTTTGCAAATTAATGCAAAGTTTACCTCATCATCTTCAATCTGTTGTATATATTCTTTTCCACTTAGTAGTAAAGCTTTCGGATCAGGTTTTCTTTTTGATGCATCTTCTTCTTCTATAGGCAACAATGTATGATTGACACCATCTTTACAAAACTTGCATGTGTTATTTTTCCCATCATGCATAGCTCCTCTGTCATACTGCCAAGGTCTACCCAGCAATATGTGACATACGTCCATAAGCATCACATCACACATAATTTTGTCTTTGTAGCTTCCCAACTAGAATTCCACTTCACACTATTCATTCACTAACATCTGATGTCCTTTCTGAAGCCATGACACCTTGTAGGGTGTTGGATTTTTCTTTGTCTTCAATTTCAATTTCTCCACCACTTTTGTAGAGACCAAATTATCAGTGCTGCCACTATCAATTACCATTTGACAACATTTTCCTTGAAATTTTCACACACTTCTAAACAAATTTTTTCTCTGTGCTGGTTCAACAACTTCAATAATGAGTGGCCTCACGGGTACCCCTAGGGCTTGAGGTAAGAATTGAATCAAATAAATTGAAATTTGAAGGTATGTCTCATGTAAATCCATTAGCTAGAAGCTCACCCACAGTGGACCCCTAATGTCAGGTTTTTAAATTTCCACTACCCACTGGGTGGATAGGGGGAAACTTGTCTAGATGGTTAAATCCATGGCCTATAACTAGATGTTAACCCACGGTAAGGCAGCCAAGACACGACAATCAAATTATTGAAGCTACAATGAATGTGCCACCCCACACCACGCCACGCCACCACACGCCACCCTATGCTCCTCCATGGTGCCACCCTACGCCACCCTACGCTCCTCCATGGCCACCCTACGTTGTTGCATCTTTTTTAACTACCAAAGATTCTCCTTTCTCTGGTATATTCTCTACTTCTGGCACTTTTGCTGCTTCTAGCACTTTTGTTGCTTCTTCTTCATTTTGAGCAACAATTACGTTTCTCTAATTTTTCCCCACATTCTATGGACATTCATAAGCTTTGTGTCCAAGCTTATTACATCTATAACATCTGTTTTCTCTTCCTCTACTTCTACCTCCTATTCCTCTAGAAAAAATCCTTCTTCCACTTGCATCACCTTATGTGGGTGTATGCTGACTTGACCTGCCACTAGCTCCTTCTCTAGGTGTTGTAGATCTTCCTCTACCGCCTTGACTTCCTCTTCCTCGGAAAATACCTCTACCTCTGGCAGATTTCTTCCTTATGAATTTTTCTTCAGCCTTCAAGGCCATCTAATAAACCTCTTCCATTGTTTTAGGAGACAAAAAACTTATCTCATCTTGTATCTCCATTCTGAGGCCATTTTGATATCTTGCAATCTTTTCTATTGTATCTTGAATTTGTCCTGCTCTTATGCTCACTCTGTAAAATTCCTCTGTATATTCTTTGATTGTCATTGACCTCTATCTAAGATTCTGCATTTTTATAAATAATGAAAGTTGATAATAACTTGGCAAAAAATTACCTCTCAACTTCACCACCATCATGTTCCAATTCTTTATTGGCTACTTACCAAGTCTCCTTCATTCTACCTACAATCCATCCCACCAAAGTGCTGCATGTCCCTTCAATTTTGTGACGACAAATTTCACTCTTTTTCCTTCTTCCATTTCTTCATAATCAAAGAAATTATCCATGTCATTAACCCAATCTATCAACTCCTCTGGGTTTAAGCCTCCTGTAAAAACTGAAACTTCAAGTCTGGGTTTGGATGTGGATCCCAACACTGATTTAAAATATCTCATTTAAGGAGTAACTTCTGCAGGTTCCCCTTCTTCTGCAGATTCAACTTCAGCTCACTGACATCTCTAGCATCTACATCTCTTTGATTTCCCATTTCCATTGCTTCTAATCTAGCTTGCATCTTTAGCATAACTTCCATCACCTCAACATTTGTAACTGGTCTTCCTCTTCTTCGAAAAGCACCACCTCCTCTTCAAACTCTGTTATCCATGTTGGATTTCTTTTCCCAACCTTTGAGATCTTGCTCAGTGTTTAAAGGCCACTCTTATACCACTAATGGTGGGTTGGTTGGAGGATTTAATGATAAATTGTCAAACTTTGAGACAATTTCTCCAACGTCGGGAGTGAATCTCTTGGATTCGAATCCTTACCTTTATTACTCATTCATGTATTTTTCTCTTTTAGTTAATTCACCAATATTGGCAAACCTCTAAACCTTTCAACAATAGCAAAATTACAACTTAATCCCATAATCGTATTTTCCTCAATTAATTGATTTAATGACGGACTTCAAACCATATTAAATTTGTCCTATAAACTATTGCATCCAACAATTAGACTAACCATTGCGCAAGTTATATTGCAATAATCATTGGATCTCCAAGCTGTATGCGAAAACTGTCAGATTAAATACGTACTGGATAGTCAACTTAAGTTATCAATTCGAACTTATAAAATCATCGGGTCCATTTTAAAAGTTAAACTCTGTGGAACTTATATTGCGAATGTCGCTGGATTGCAAATATTACGGTGGTGATTTATCTTACCTCCTTACGCATTACAACGTTACTATCTTCTTCAACCTCGCCAGTTTTACACTTCCACAAAGAAACCTTTGTATTCATATATTAATGACTGTTGGCCTTTTAATACATCTGGACTATCTCGCTTTCACAATGAACGCATAATTTTTAAAGGAAAACATATGCATAGCAATTAATCAACAGAGCCCAGATTTAATCAAATAAACTCAGAAATATTTTGAAGGTAATTAACCTCTGGAATTTGACATTTATGCCTAGATTTCTCAATGATACAAAGAAATATCAATTTCTATTATTCCATCCTTCTATAGCCAAAATCCTCACTCTCATTGTTCAGACTTACATAAATAGGGTTCATACAACCAAATTGATCTCATTTTGTGGATCAAATTTGTCCAATTTTAGATAAAATCCCTCTACACAATATTTTCCTTAAATTTATCAACTAACAACTAAATACATTGAATCCATTATTAAACAGCTCGAATCCCCTAAGTACTAGTCAAACCTTATCTACTAAAACAGTAAATTGCTAGCTAAAGGAACCCACTCCTTTACTTGTAAACTTTTTTTGTATTTTTGGAATAAAATCGAAGTCTTTTTCCTCGACATCTCATGCTCCTGGATCAACCTCGAATCAAAATACCATTGATTATGAGATCATGTCCATAGTTCAAAAATACTCAAAAATGAAAGTGCTCAAAAATGTTTGCAACCTGAGGGACCGTAAAGGTCTCGTCACTGCGATTCTGGCACCGCGAACAATGCACAAATAGAGGCCGTATGCAGAAGTTATGAAGGTTTTAAAAGGCTAGTAAACTCCAAAAAAATGACTTTGACCAAGTTTGACTTGTCAATTTTAAAAAATTAAAAAGAGAATATTCTAGGGAATATTCCCCAAAATATTCCCTGAAATATTCCATTTGGGTGAATTATAGTTTGACAAGTGGCAACGCTAGATTTGATGATGGTATGACTTTTGATGTTTCGGGCCAATGAAACACTACCACATGGTAGGCCCCAGGATGGAGTGTGAAAATTTTATGGTCTTCACTAGGATTGAACCCAAGAGCTGCCTCTGCACACGCCCGAGTCTTACCAATTGGGCTATACGATAGTTCTTAACTCCATAGTAGCGGAAAGTATATTTGAAGTTGTTTGGTTATGTATATGGTGGATTGGAGGGGCCATCCCTTTGGGTCAGCCCCTCCCCATAGGCTCGTAGCCAAGAACCAAGGGCTTAACCCTCTAAACCGCGGTGGCTATTAAACCTTGACTCCAGCGGTTAATGTGGTTTTCATGTTCACATGGCGTTAAAATTTTTTTAAAGGGTGGTTAGTGTTACAGTTAGCGGAACCGTAACTTTGTGTTCCAACTGTAAGTCCGACGGTTAAACCGCAAGGACTGGTCACATGCGAGCGGGCTGACATTAAATATCACAGTTACGTGGTGGTAACCGCCCAGATTATCCGCCAGCAATTTCACATGTGACCACATCCACCCATCACAATAAATGTTACAGTTAATCACCCACCATTTTTGGACTGCGCCTAGAAAATCAAGTAGAGTTTCCAATTTTAGTCATGCTAATCGGAGTTTCTCCACATTTAGTGGAGTTTTTAAGGGATATTGGGCAGTTTTTGTTTTGGCCATAACTCCTTGGATATTCGACCAATTTTGATGCATGAATAGTAAATTTTGGGTAATCTTGACATTTTGAACAAATTTGCGGAGTTTTTAGAGCCATCAAAGGTCATATTGTGCAAGTTTAGCTTCAGGAGAGGTCAAGGAGCCACTAGGGCCACTAGGGTGTTTTCAGTGTATTGAGCATCCATTCTCTGTTTTCTGCAAATGAACAGTCATTCCTGGCTAATTCAAGCATTCTAAAGCTGGTTTTATAGAGAGAACATCCATTTGAGGCTTTTATTCACATGTACTTACCATTTTTGAGAAATAAGATATGAGGGACATGCCATTGGGAGTTGGACCAGCAGATGTAGCCCAGGAGGGGTGAACTACTTCATCAAATATCCTGACTATTATTAAATGTGATGTTTAATTCTCTGTTATTTATTGTTGTACAGTGTTTTACAAGTAATTTACATTCTTTAACCTCGCACAGAAATTTGTTTAACTGAGATAAAACGATTTGTTTCACTTGAAAATTTTAGTAAACCTTATGCACACAATTTAATTACTGTTTGGATACTTAGCACAACAAAACTAATACATTCCATTCAAATAAAGTTGGTATAAAAGCTCAGGTTGAGCATTAGATTGAGCTAGAGTTTTACTCTCTGTATTATTATTGTGCAAAGTTTGTTTAACATTTTGCAAGGTTTTTAATTCTTACTAGGCTAAAGCTTAAGAGAGGAGAAGGTCAATTGGTGAAAGCTCAAATAAATCCTTAGCCAAGGAGGTCAAGAGTGCCATTTTTCACTTTCAATTTCACCTCAAAGAGAATAAGAAGAAGCCATAAGCATGTCTTCAAGAGAAGGATAAATCCATGAAGAAGTTGATCCCAAGGAGGAAGAAAGGGTGTTCAGGAAAGCATTTCCTGACTTGACTGAAATGGTGAGAGTCCTTTATCAAGAAAGGAATGAAATACTAGAAGGAGAAGTATCCAAACTTCACAGTGAAGGAGAAGGATTTCCAAGAGGCCATAATGATGAGGATAAATCCAAGGAGGGTAATGGAGGAAATGGAGACAGTGGAAAGTCGCCATCATCACCCTCATCTTCATCTTCATCGACTTCATCAACCTCTACTTCATATTCGGTACACCACAAGTCAAGGAACACTGGTAAAATTCCTTTTCTAAAACTTTATGTTAAGTTTGACATGCCAAAGTTTGATGGTGAAGTTAATGTAGAAAAGCTAGATAATTGGATTAGGCAATTAGAGGTCTATTTGAGAATTCAAAACTTTCATGATGAGGAAACCAAAATTCACCTAGCTTCATTTAGAATGGAAGGTGAAAAAATTGTTTGGTGGGAAGCCAAGACAAAGGAGGAGATCAAGAAATATGGTAAGATTATCTTATCATGGTCTGATTTCATTTCTGTAATAAAACAACAGTTTTATCCATTAGCTCACATGCAGAAAGCCATAATGGACTGGAAAATTTTTACACAATTGAAAGGAAAAAATGTTCAAGTGTATACCTAAGAATTTAGAAGAAGAGCTCTTTTACTATGAGTACATTTTCATAGCCAAGACACTTTACTCAAGTATATAGGAGGTTTACATACTTATATAAGACATACCATTCTCATGTTTAACCCTACAAGCCTAGATGAGGTTTGTGTTCAAGCCACACATTTAGAGGCAAGGGGGAAAAAAATTAGATGGGAATGAGGAAAGTGAGTTTAAAGGAAAATGGAAGAAAAAGAGAAATGCAAATTCTAGAAAAGATAAGGGAAAATTCTTCTGCAAACATTGTTCTAAAACTAGCCATGATGAGGACCATTGTTGGACACTTCATCCAGAGTTGAAACCTGAAATTTGTAAAGCCAAGGAGAAAGGAAAGATAGTTGCAATAGCTAAACAGGACCTAGGGTCAGAATCAGGAGATGAAACAAAAATCATAGCTATGGCACTAAAGAACTTGAAGGGGAAAGAGATTGTATGTAATATTCCTAAATTAGCATACAACTAATTGGAATATTAATTTTGCTCTTGACATCTAGTTAGATGAATAAATGGGTAAGGAGGCCCATAAATCTCTTCAGTAGGAATAAAATCCATCTTAATTTGAAAAGGGATCATATTCATAGCTGGATAAAGGACTCTCATGTGTGAACATGGGATAATGCATGTGGACAAGGTCAAGTTTGACCAAGTCAACAGCGCTGGTATGGAGGGAGTGAATCATCAATAAGGACAGCCCAGTGTGAATGTGGATCAGTTTAGATAGTCAGAATAAATCCACCTTGGGTGTGAAAAGAGACAATGCATGGAGACTAAGTCAAATTTGAGAAAATCAAATAGTGTTGTAAGGAAAGAGTGGAGCTAGTGGAGACAACGTAATTTTGGAGGAGCCTTTGCATGGAAGTAACCTCATAAATGCGTGGGACCCATGGTGAGGAAGCTCATCAAGTATCTAATGAAGGGAATGGTAGCCATATGGGAATTCAAAATATTTTTTATGTTTGATTTTTTATGACTTATTGCATGCTTCAGTTGTTTAGCTGGGTTTGATGTACTGTTTAGTACAAGGGTATTCTCATGCGGGAATTCCCCACTCTTTCTTGGAGGACTTGTTGAAGAAATTTTAGAGGAGGATTATGGGCTTCATCTCCACCATTCAACATTGGGCCAAGTATTCACCTATAGCCACAATGAAGTCTCCTTGAGGAATTGCGTTATTTTTCATGGTGTTGTAGTGGAAGGATCAAAACCCCTGATTGTGAGCTAGTTTCCTAGTGAAAGGATTAGCCCTTCACACGGAGAGCTAGTAAGGAGGAGCTACAGTCATTTATTTGTCTTTTCAGCCTTATTTATGCAGATCTTTAGCCAGAAAGCATGATTCAGCCATATATCTGCAACATATACTTCTTGTATCTCATGTCTATCAAGAAACCCTTACCAGGTTATCTTGAAATTGTGTAAAAGAGACTAGATCTTAGTTTTTCAGCTCTCTTGAGTAATATATCAAAAGATCCATTTGTTTCTAAATTTTTGTAATATAAACCCTCATTAAAATATGGTGTCACTTGCTTCAAAATTTCTGTGTTGCAGTAGTCATGGGGTTGTAGTGTTTTTGGGTTGTTCTGGGCTTGGGAGGCCTGTTTAACTAAGCTATAATGATTTGTTCCTAATCTTCTTGCATATTTGGTTGCTATAATGTATAAAATAATGGATCCGTGGGTTTTTCTTGACTATTATATAACAATATTATGAAAAAATGTGTTTTTGGTGCCTCTATTGCTGATTTTCCCATTTGGGAATATTAAAATGGTATCAGAGCTCTGATCTCAGCTCATCCTATGTAATTCAACCATTATGTCATCTAAGGAGGCTTCTCATAGGAAGGAGAAGATCTGCAGAAGAGATCAATACAAAACCTTATTATCAGGAGGGAAGGAGTTCTCAAAACTTCTTCTTCAAACTCAGCAGTGTATTAGAAAAGACATCAAAGAGATGAGGAGGGAAAGACATGGAGATCCCTCAACAAGATTTGTACACGATGAAAGCTCCAGTTCCTCATATTATGGGTGTGAGCATTCAGCCACACCATCAGATTTTCAATGCTCTACCAGGCCTATGTTCATAGCAAGTGAGATGGAGGAAGGAGATGTGCCAAAGAAGTAGACTCTTGGTTATTATTTTCAAGAGTATGAATCTCAATCTAAGAGGTTCAAATATCACCTAAAATTCCAAGGTTTTTGCAATATCAAAGAGGATAAAGTACCTAGAAACCATGATAGAAGCACAAGGTGCAAGCAACATGATGAGGGTAGGTTCTTCCTATCTACTTTTGATGGGTCACCTAAATGCTCAACTAAGGTTTGGGTGGAGGAGCTTGATACTTATTTGCAGCAACACCAAGTTTCAGAAGATGAATCCATTAGAGTAGTGGCGCTACATATTGAAGGTAAGGCTTATGCTTGGTGGTTATTTGAATCCTTTTCATTAATAAATGCAAATACATCTACTTCTGCAAAGTTCACTAGGACAGTAGTGGAAAGGTTTGATGAAATTTTTTTTGAAACACCTTTGGTGGAGCTAGTCAAGCCAAAACAAAAAAAACCTTTGCATGGGTTGGAATGATCTAAAAACCCCACTCCATTTCAAAAAACTATTGAGGGGGATAAAATTCTGCAGAATACCTTCCTAGAGGAAATATCCCTAATTCATAGAAAACACTCTCCTGGAAAAGAGGACATGGAGATCTCTTTTTCACAAGAGGATCCTCTTATTGATGATAAGGTAACTCACATTGAAGAGGAAGAGAAGGCTGAAGGTAACAACATTGTCACATCAGGAGCATATCTAACACCTCATGAAGAGGAAGATGGAGCACTTGCTCCAATGAGAGGAGTTCTTGTATGTACACAAGAAGTTCCAAAGAATCTCACATACAGAAATCAGAGCACATTCCATGAACAACATGTGCCATCATTGATAGATTGTGAGGTCTTGAAGATAAAAGAAGAATATAGGGAGGATCATTAGCATCATATGATTGAGAGCACACACCCCTCTCTATTTCATAAGGTTGATGCATAGAAGAGGCAGGAGGATTTGTGCAGTGAGGACAAGGAAAAATCAGTCCACACACATATACATCCTTCTCTAGGCCTTGATGTTTCATTACATGGAGGCATTCCACCAGGGAGACCCCTTGATTGGAAGATGAATAAATTTTTCTCTCAACATAGTACAACATTGACATATTTGGATAAGGAAGGAGCCTTGGGAGGAGCTAGCACAACGTTGAGAATATTTGATGGGTTCCAAGGAGGGGTGAGCAATTTTCTGATATGGAAATTGCTATCTCCCACTCAGTTATTTGCACTGGAAAAATATGATCCAGAAATATATAAAGGCATGAGCATGGTGTCAAAAGGCTATTCCATATCCTTGGAACAATAAATGATGCCTCCAAACAAGAGGAATATTTCTAAGTATGACAAGAGGCTATTGGCACTCTTGTTTGCATTGGCCAAACTACGGAAGTTTTGGAGGGGAAATGCCTTCCAAGAGGAGGTTGAATTCCATGTACTTCAATCTTATCCTATGCATGATCAGCTGCAAGGGAGGCAACAAAAGTGGGGTAAAAATACTCCAACATGTGGCTTTGGCATTGAGCATGTCAAAGGGGAGAGTTGTGATGTGACAGGTGCTTCATTTCAGATTTCTACAGTGCTGTCATCATTGGGAAGCTTAGACCATATTGGGAGTCCCAAATATTGGTGGAGTATTCCAAGAACCTCTTCACATGTAAGGTTCTTGATGGGCAAGTGGTAGATGGGAGATATATAATGGTTGATGGAGTCATTTATTTCCATGATCAGATCTAATTGACTAGAGACTCCAAGCTCAAGGAGGGGATTCTACATGCAGCATATGAGGCACTCTCTTCAGGACATGTAGACTTTATTGAGTCTTATCACACCATCATGGAGGGATTCTATTGGGAGAATCTCAAATAATATGTGCACCAAAATATCAGAAGATATGTATCTTTTTTGATGTATGAGGAGGAGAGCAACCACCTTGCAAGGTTGTTCCAATCACTTTCCCTTTTGATGGAGAGATGGGAAGGCTCATCTATGGACCTCTTCACCAATGGTAAAAATTGTGTTTTGATGTTTATTTACCAACTAAAAATATATGTGCACTCCTTTACCATGCATTTGCAGCACATTTCTCCACAAGAGAGAAAACCTCTTTGTGGATTTCATGGTCCTTTTGGGACTACTTTCAGTGATGGGGATGACCACTTTATGGAGGATTTTGGGCAAGACATGTTTTGCTTGGATCATATTCAGCCAACACCTAATATCCTCTACTATTTTCAAGCTTTTGAGAAGCTTATGGTAGTAAGTAAGTGGTTGGATGGCCACTTATCACATCATGTTTTGAGACAGCAAGAATAAGAACAACACTGTTCTCACTTAAAGGACTATTATCACCATCCAACATGCTACATGACACATATTCCATTTTTATTTTGGGTCCCATATGGTGATGATACTCTATTCATTATATGTACAATGGATTGGGCAAGAGTGATTATTGGAACTAAAGAATGGGGTCATGAGAGTCCAAGTTCATTTTGGCTCCTTAAAGACCATATCATTGCAACCCAAGATCAACAGTTCCATATCTATCATAAATGGATAGAGAGACAACGTGAATTGAACAAAATCATCTCTCATTTTCAGCCATGCAGTCCCTATACATTGCAGAACCAAGGAATTGATTATTGTTTCAATGAGCTACCATGGATGGCTCATTTTGTTTGGATGATAGCATGGATATTGGAGTCTATCATTGAGATTGGGGCACCTAACATTTACCATCTCTTATTCCTTGAGGAGGGCAATGGACAACATATAACTCTTTCCATATATCTCCCACTTTTTTTTCATAATGACAGTTATTTGGTTTATCCACCAAAGCATAACTTGTATGTTTAGGAGGAAACATATCCATTGGATATTTTGCAGTACCCTTGTAGTTGCTTGAGGAAAAGAAAAATTTGGGAGGGGAAGATTGTAATATTCCTAAATTAGCATACAACTAGAATATTAATTTTGCTCTTGAAATCTAGTTAGATTAATAAATGGGTAAGGAGGACCATAAATATCTTTACTAGGCATAAAATCCCTCTTAATGTGAAAAGGGATCATATTCATAGCTGGATAAAGCACCCTCATGTGTGAACAGGGGCTAATGCATGTGGACAAGGTCAATTTTGACCAAGTCAACAACGCTGGTATGGAGGGAGTGAATCATCAATAGAGACAACCCAGTGTGAATGTGGATCAGTTCAGATAGTCAAAATAAAGCTACCTTGGGTGTGAAAAGAGACAATGCATGGAGACTAAGTCAAATTTGACCAAATCAAACAACTTTGTAAATGAGAGAGTGGAGCTAGTGGAGACAATGTAATTTTGGAGGAGGAGTCTTTGCATGGAAGTAACCTCATAAATGGGTGCGACCCATGGTGAGGAAGCTCATCAAGTATATAATGGAGGGAATGGTATCCATAAGGGCATTCAGAATATTGTTTATGTTTGTGTCTTATGACTTATTGCATGCTTCAGCTATTTAGTTGGGTTTGCTGTACTGTTTAGTACAAGGGTATTCTCATGTGGGAATTCCCCACTCTTTCTTGGAGCACTTGTTGAAGAAATCTAAGAGGAGGATTTTGGGCTTCATCTCCACCATCCAGAATTGGGCCAAGTAGTCACCTATAGCCACAACACATTCTCCTTTAGGAATTTCATTATTTTTCATGGTGTTGTAGTGGAAGGGTCAAAACCCCTGATTGTGAGCTAGTGTCCTAGTGAAAGGATCAACCTTTCACCTGGAGAGCTACTAAGGAGGAGCTATAGCCATTTATTTGTCTTTTCAGCCTTATTTATGCAGATCTTAAGTTAGACAATGTGATTCAGCCATAAATATGCAGCATATACTTCTTTTATCTCATGTCTATTAAGAAACCCTTGTCGGGTTATCCTGAAATTGTGTAAAAGAGACTAGATCTCAGTTTTTCAGCTCTCTTGAGTAATATATCAACAGATCCACTTATTTCTTTATTTTTGTAGTATAAACCCTCATTAAAATGTTCTTTCACTTGCTTCAGAATTTCTGTGTTGCAGTAGCCATGGGGTTGCAGTGTTTTTGGGTTGTTCTGGACTTGGGAGGCCTGTTTAACTAAGCTATAATGATTTTCTTCTGATCTCCTTGCATATTTGGTTTCTATAATGTATAAAATAATAAATCCATGGGTTTTTCTTGATTTTTATAGCATAATTTTCTAAAAAAATGTGTTTTTGGTGCCTCTATTGTTTATTTTCGCATTTGGGAATAATACATTGTAAATGAACCCAGTTCTAGTATTTCTAACTGTCACATAGAAGCTCCAAGTGAAGAGAAGAGAATTGAACTGTTTCATATGAGGTTCATTTCTAAACATACTAAGGTTGACAATGTGTTTGACAGTGGGTCAGAAGCGAACATTATTTCTGAAGACTTAGTCAAGAAACTAAATCTTGAGACCATTCCACATCCGAAAACATATCCTCTTGGTTGGATTTGTAAGGATGAAAATTTACAGGTTTCAAAGAAGTGCATGTTGCGCTTTACAATAACAACACATTTTATTGACACGGTTCAATTAGATGTTATTCCGCTTGATATTACAAGTATGGTGTTGGGTAGTCCTTACTTGTATGACATGAAATCTACCTTCCATCGCCATGAGAACAAGTACCATTTATTCAAGGATGGAAAGGAGTATATTGTGAGAGCTCATTGCAAAAAACTAGACTCTTCTTTAGTGAATGCAAAGCAGATGAAGAGGCTCGTCAATGCAAGTCAAAACTTGAAATTAATGATGATTAAGAAAAGGGAAGTTTTACATAATCCTTTTCATGTAAATGCTGATATATGTAATGATTTGTTTCAGTTTGAAAGTAGGTTGTCTTTGAAAGAAGATGACAAGAGTTGCAGCAATCACCTTTGGTGTCGAAACGTGCTGAAAATAAAGTGTCAGTGCAAGAAGTTGAAAAGTTCCAAGAGAGGGAAAAGAAACATAGCAAAGAAAGCACAAGGTTAAGAAATGATATTTGTTGGTTTCAGAAAGGCAGGGTATAATGGCGAAGAAACTTGGTCAGGAATCGACACAAGTACAAAGCTAATTCAGCAAAAAATCGCCATAAGGACATGATGCAAGGTGAAAGTAATTTTTAGATTCCTTTGATTATACACCAATGTAGAAACAATATGTTTACTGCAAAGTTAAGTTTTTTTTCTGAAATTTTTGAAAATTTGCAACATGGCAATGTCAAAGTCAGCAACGGTTGGTCAATGGAATCAAGGAAAAAATTGGCGTTTCATGAGAAGCTCCAATTAATGAAATCAGGGAAATTTCAGTGGATTAAGATTGGAAGAGTGGGGACATAGTATCCTCATATTCATTTTCAGTAGTCCAAATAGCTTTTGGGGTCCAAAAGCTTCCAAGTGGGGAGGTGTGATCAGGAGATCATGTCCATAGTTCAAAAATGCTCAAAAATGAAAGTGCTCAAAAAAAATTTCAACCTCAACGACCGAAAAGGTCTCTTCCCTGTGATTCTGGCGCTGTGAAAAGTTCACAAAAAATAGGTCATATCCAGAAGTTATGACGGTTTTAAAAGCCCAGTAAACTCTAAAAAAAATGACTTTGACCAAGTTTGACTTGTCAATTTTAAAAAATTAAAAAGAGAATATTATAGGGAATATTCCTCAAAATATTCCTCGAAATATTCCATTTGGGAGAACAGTTTGACAAGTGGCAGTGCTATATTTGATGATGGTTTGACTTTTGATTTTTTAGGCCAATGAAACACTACCATGTGGCAGGCCCGGAGGCCACCACGTGGCCCCGAGATGGAGTGTTAAAATTTTATGGTCTTCGCTAGGATTGAACCCAATACCTGCCTCTCCACACGCCCGAGTCTTACCAATTGGGCTATACGATAGTTCTTAACTCCATAAAAATGACACACATATTGAAATTTTTTGGTTATGTATATAGTGGAGTGGAGGGGCCAACCCCTCCCCATAGGCTCGTAGCCCAGAACCAAGGTCTTAACCATCCAAACCACGTAGCTATTAAACCTTGACTCTGGCGGTTAATGCGGTTTCCGTATTAACACGATGTTAAAGTTTTTTTAAAGGGTGGTTAGTGTTAAGGTTAGTGGAACCGTAACTCCAAGTTCCAGCAGTAAGTCCGGCGGTTAAACCGTAAGGACTGGTCACATGCGGGCAACCTGACATTAAATATCATGGTTACGTGGCGGTAATCGCCCGAATTATCTGCCAGAAATTTCACATGTGACCATGTCCGCTCATCACAATAAATTTTATGGTTAACTGCCTACCATTTCTCAAGTGCACCCACCAAATCAGGCGGAGTTTCCAGTTTTAGTCACGCTAACTGGAGTTTCTCCATTTTTAGTGGATTTTTTTAAGGGATATTGGGAAGTTTTTGTTTTGGCCATAAATCCTTGGATATTCGACCAATTTTGATGCATTAATAGTCAATTTTGGGTAATATCGACATTCTGAACACATTGGCAGAGGTTTTAGAGCCATCAGAGGTCATCTTATCTAGATTTAGCTTCAGGAGATGTCAAGGAGCCACTAGGGCCTCTAGGGTGTTTTTAGTGTATTGAGCATCCATTCTCTGCTTTCTGCAAATGAATAGCCATTCTTGTCTAATTCAAGCATTCTGAAGCTATTTTTACAGATAGAACAACCATTTGAGGCTTTTATTCACATGTAATTACCATTTTTTAGTAATATGATATGAGGGACATGCCATTGGGAGCTGGACCAGCAGATGTAGCCCAGGAGGGGTGAACTACTTCATCAAATTTTCTAAGTACTATTACATGTGATGTTTAATTCTCTGTTATGTACTATTGTACAGTGTTTTACAAGAAATTTACATGCTTTAACCTCACACATAAAAAAATTTAGCTGAGATAAAACCATTTGTTTCACCTGCAAACTTCAGTAAACCTTATGCACACAATTTAATTACTGTTTGGATACTTATCACAACAAAACTAATACATTCCATTCAGATCAACCATAAACTATGAGTTAAATAAGAAGCCGATTCAAAGACCACCTTCAAGACAAGGAAAGGTCTATATGAATTGTTGGTAATTCCTTTTCATTATTGTAATGCACCAATTACATTTATGTGTTTGCTAAATTTATTATGTCCCTTTCGAGATTCATTTGTGATAATTTACTCAGATGATAAATTGGTTGTGATGAGAGGTGATCTACAACTTAATTTAGGGGAGATGTGTTGGCATAATGCAAGATAATATGCCAACATTTTTAAATTTTGGCTACAAGAGAAGGCATTAAGCTTTTCATTTGCACATTACATATATTCCAAACAATAGAAAACTTATTCACAATATTTCATATCAATGTAGAATTATAAAATTCATATAATCCTAATATCTTCTCCCTATAGTAGCACCACATTTTAATTAACCTCATTTATTACAAAATATACATTTATTTGATCCATCCTTTCATTTAGATTCAACCCAAGATGTGAAAACACTAACAATCTATTTTTATGCATATTTGATTGTAAATATTCCATATCTACGTTCATCTCCATGTCCATGTGCCTCAAAACATCTAAAACTCTATATTATCCTATGATAATGATGGAACAACTCAGGATAGTGATGGAAAATTTTGAACTAGAGTTGCTGATGTGTGACTGCTAATCCCTGAGAAATCCCATGAAGGATGACATCAAAAAACAAAGTAAAGCACATGGTATTGTTCCATTTAAATAGTGTTTAAGGCAAAACACATGTTATTGTTCCATTTAAAGAGTGTTTTTTCTACTTCTAGTAATAATCGATAATTAGGTGTGTAACTCAACTAGAACATTTGAGACTAGAGATGAAAGTACACCTATACTACGAAGATTTCTCATGCTTAAATCCCGCAAAAAAAATTTAAGAACTAAATCTAATATAATAGGATTCAAAATGTCAATATTTCAAAATATTCGGGTCAAAGTGAAAACCTTTAAACATAATCAATGATTTCATCTAGGGCAAAGACCGTGTCTTTAAACATACATTATGATTAGCTAGAAGTCTATGTATTATATGTAGGAGTTGAAGAATTCTATCTTAATGTGTCTTTCGGTATACATTAGAGTTAGGATAATATTATAAACCCCTATATAGAAGAGTGGTTTATAATTACAAAAAAAATTAAAGGTTTGGGATCCATATTAACCCAAGAAAAATGTTAATGTCATTTTAATGTGTTATTGTAACCAGTTGTAGACAAGTTTCAGATATAATTAAATGGAATTGGTTTTATCTTTAGTGGATAAAAACATGATGTGATACAAACCAGATGCAACATTTGAAATAATTAAATAAAAAGAGTGAGCTTCAAGGATATATCTCATACAAGATTAATATTAACTCAAACCGACTTGGTACATGTTTCATTAGAGAGGTTTGGTTGGGCTTGATTTTTAATCATGAAGTAGATGAGGATGGATGAGCAAGGCAACTTCTCATGAAAATTAAGCAAGTGAAATTCCTAGGAAGGTTGAAAAACAATGTAAGATTTATGATCCTAGATCACTTATATACATTGATTGTATACTATATTCTCTTATATTCTTGATTAAGGATACATAACTGAACTTGTTGTTATTGATTTTATCGCTATGAATCCTGGAAAAAAAAATTTCCTAAGGATAAACATATCTATTAAAATTGAGCCTAATAGGACTTGATAAAATTGGATAACTAATTGATATCATCTGTAGAAATTATGTACAAGATGAATGTATATATCTAGATTTTCCCGATCTAAAAATATTTTTCTTCTTGCTAAATGCATAATCCTTCCACTGTTAATCTTTTGCGGAAATTAAACATTCAATTGCAAACACATGAAGCAATAAAAACAATCACACATAACACAGTTGTTTAACAAGAAAGCCTGAAGCTAAAAACCCCAACTATCATATATTATGTATCATGGAGATCATGTAACAATCTCATGCAAAGATTAGTACATCAAGCTCTCAGTACAATCAGTCATCACACACTAATCAGAAGAAATCTGCAAATCCATGCACCGATTTCTTGCCACCTGCTAGCTTGCCTCCACTGCGCAATCCCTGTTGAAGAATAGCTCTGAATGAATTGGAATTACCCTTGCCTTGACTGCACAATCCTCATTAGCAACTCCAATGTGTGTGTGATGCAATCAATGCATCACTATAGTCACAACAGATAGTCCATCTTGCCCTTTAACCTATCGCTCCACTGGGTCTCCACTGGAACTGCCATGCACTGTAGTTAACTGTTGTATTTGTTCAGTTGATTAATGAGTTATTATTTTTTGAATTAATTAACTAATTAATTCACTCCACTCTCACTAGTGTATCATTCATTTAGACTAGATACAACTAGCTCAACTGAGTTTAAGTCCATTAACTGAGTTAAACTGAATAACAACTCCATGAAATACTCTACCAACTCTGTCGTAACTTTTCCACTTTAGTTCTAACTGAGTCCTCCATGCATGAACCACCAGTAAACACTAGGAATTACGCAATTCCTTCAGCCCACTGATTTGCCAAATCTGTGCACTGAAACTAAGTGCTCCAAGAGAATAAGTTGTTGTTTATTGTCGGATCATTATTAAGAGCTAATAATAATCGACACTTATATTTTTAGATCGAAGATCTATAAATAGACTTCGCCCAGTATTCTAAAAATAGAATTTCATCTATTTTTCCAACTTGACCAACCATCCACAAATAACATCCTGCAACTTCTGAAATATGATCACCATGTCCAAAAATAGACTTGCACCAAAAATAGCCTGCGAGAACACTTAGTGAAGGTGACTCTTTTCACTAAGCTCATCATCTTGTTGAATCTCAAGACTCCCTCTCAAAAATATAGGGATTATCCTTCACCCCGATCCTACCTCTATGGTATTCTACTTTTCTCCTGGTGAGTGCCTTTGTCAGAATATCTGCATCCTGATCCTCTGTAGGAATGTACTGAAGCAACATGATTTTCCGCTGCACACAATCTCTGATGTGATGATACCAGATATCAATATGTTTAGATCTATCATGAAACATAAGATTAATCAAGAGTTTAATGCAACTCTGATTATCACAATGTATCATTGTGGGATCTAAATGTGAACCGAACAAACCAACCAAGATCTTCCTCATCCAGATAGCCTCACATGCAGCTTGACTTGCTTCCATGTATTCTGCTTCTGCTGAACTGAGTGCCACAGATATTTTTTTCCTGTTGTACCAAGAAACTACCATAGATCTGATATTGAAAATCCCTCCTGATGTGCTCTTTCTATCTGTTGGGTTTCCTGCCCAATCTGCATCCGTGAAGCCATGCAACTTCACCTCATCTGTCTGTCTGTACCCTAAGCCACACTCAGATGTGCCCCTGATATATCTCAGGACATGCTTGGCTACCTTCCAAAAGAGCTTGGTAGGCTTAACCATCGCTTGTGAAATTTGGTTCACTGCATAGCATATGTCCGGACTTGTATTAACTAAATACATGAGTGAACCCACCAACTGTCGATAAACAGTGGCATCCACTACCTCTGCCGATGTAGCATCCTCTTTCCTCCAATTTCCTGGAAGAGGAGTGTCGATAGGCTTGCAGACTTGCATGTGAAACTTCTCTAGTATCTCCCGCTCATACTTGACTTAAGACACAAACAATTCACCTTTCCGCTACCATATTTCCAATCCAAGGAAATAATGAAGGAGGCCCAAATCCTTCATCTCAAACCCCTTTTCAAGATCTAACTTGCATGATTTTATCAACTGCTCATCACCCATTAGTATTAAATCATCAACATAAAGAACAATTATTAAAAGCTTACCCTCCACCACAATTTGGTACAGGCTTGCATCCGCCTCACTCTTGGTGAAGCCAAGTCCAGTGAAATAGTTGTCGATCTGAGTGTACCAAGTATGAGGTTCTTGCTTCATCTTATACAACGCTCTTTTGAGCCTACACACATGCAACTCGGTGCTGTAGATCTTAAATCCTTTAGGCTGCTCAATGTACACCTCTTCCTAAATGATCCCATTAAGGAACGTAGTCTTCACATCCATCTGATGAATGTGCCAACCCATCTACGCTGAGAGAGCAAGGATGGTCCATATGGAAGAATATTGTGCGAGAGGTGAAAAGGTTTCTTCAGAATCAATCCCCTCAATCTATGAGAAGCCCCAGGCAATAAATATTGCCTTATACTTCTCGACGCTCCCATCAACATCTTGGTTTACCTTGTAGATCCATCTTGATCCTACAACTGATTTAACCACCGGCCCTGGAAAAATATCCCAAGCACTGTTTTTGACAATGGAGTCATACTCCTCCACCATAGCATCTACCCATGTGGGCTCCTACATTGCTTCTTCAAAAGAAGATGGCTCTGTCATGATACACTTGCTCATAAGAGCCATGTATCCAGTAAATCGGTCAGGTGACTGTCTCTGTCTGCGCTGTGATGTAGGGACTCATACATTCTGTGCTGCATCAAGCTTCTGTGGTATGCTTTCTACTAGTTCTGATGTTTGGCTCTGCATGAGTGGACTCCTCCACTCCATAAACTTCCTCCGGTGGTGATCCACGTCTGGAGGTTCATCTTTCGTAACAGGCAGTTTCGCCTCTGCATGCAAGTCTAGCTCCCTCTCAAGCATAGCTCATGCAGCACCCACGATCGTTCTATTCTTCCTCTCCATGACCCCATTCTGCTGTGGGTTATGAGGTGCTATGAGTTCTCTTTGAATTCCTTCTTTTCTACAAAAGTCTTTGAATTCGCCCGAGATGTATTCTCCACCATTATCGCTCCATAGAGCTTTCACTTGCTTCCCCGACTCCTTCTCCACCAATGCTTTAAACTCACAGAACTTTGAGAATTTTTCTCTCTTCTTCTGCATAAAGAAGATCAAACATCTACAAGAATATTAATCAAAAAATATAACTTAATACCTGTGTTTTTTTGTTGAAGCAACTGAGAAAGGTCCACACACGTCTGTGTGAACTCTCTCCAAGATCACTGAAGCATGGTTCTCCTTCTCATGAAAGGTGGTCTTCACAAACTTACCCATAGTGCATCCCTTGCACTGATCTGATTGCACAAGAGTACCCTTGGAAAGTCCAGTAGAAATCTGCTGCAAAATCTTCAAAGCACCATGGTGAAGATGGCCCAATCTCCTGTGCCATAATTCACCCTCATCTTGGCTCACCACTTATTCTGCTTTGCCCACCATTGCAGCGTAGCCATCTACCTCCAACTTGTAGATATTATTAACTTGAATCCCTATCTTCTTGGTTTGACCCATTTTTTTATGTCGAAGGAAGGCTTTTCCCTCACTGAAAAAAACATCATAACCTTTGTCTTCCAACATTGTGACCGACACCAAGTTCTTCTTCAGACCTGGAACATGCATAACATATTTCAATAAGAATGGATTACCAGACTCCCTCTCAAAGGTAATGGTCCCAATTCTAGTCACACTGTATCGACCATCGTCACCCATCTCTATATGCATCTGGAGGTCCTTCTCCTCCAAGTCACTAAACAACTCCTTGTCTCTCGTCATATGGAAATACACACCACTATCAAGATACCACACCGATCCCATATAGCTTGAAACCAAGCATGTGATCAAAGAGAAATCAAGTTCAAATTGCAAGGATAAGGCCTCTCGAGCTATAGCTCCAACAACCTTCTTGTTCTTCTTCTTCTGTGGGCAGTTAGTGGCGAAATGCTCATGTTCATGACAGTGAAAACACTTCACCTTGGACAAATCCTACTTCTTGCGTTTAGCATCAGATTTTGAAGGAAATTTCTTCCCCTTCCCTTTCCTTTCTTTGGTAGCCAAAGCGAAATTCTCTTCATCCTCATTCTTCGATGAAGACCCATCCCTGTTACCCCGCCTTATCTCTTCCTGCACAAGATCCGACCAAAGTCGCTCCCATCCCGGTAATTTCTCCCATCCATTGACAGAGACTTCGTAGCTATGCCAAATATTTGGAAGCCCAAGGAGAGCCAAGCTCACCAAGTATTCATCATCAACAGTAATCTCCACACTTCCTATTTCATCCCTATGGTGGACAAACTTTGTCAGATATTTTTGAATATTGTCGCCCTTCTCCATTTTAATTTTTTTGAGCTTGTCTTTCAGCGCCAACTTCCTCTGGTTGTTGTTTCTTTGGAACAAATCTGTCAAATCCTTCCACATTAAGAAGGGAGTGGATTTCCCATGAAGGCTGGACACAATATGGTCCTTAACACCTTCCAATAGAATTCTTATTGTCTTTTCTATCTTCTTTTTCCATGCATCAAGTAATGCAGCATCACTAGATCCCAGCTTAGGAACATTGCTATCGATGAACTCCTTCAGTCCATTATCCTCCAACACCGCCTCCATCCTATCCTTCCAGGCTATTTAATTCAATCTCCCATCAAGGGCATACTCTAATCGCAACCCATTGAAAGACATTTCAATGTATACTCAACTTCTGCACCAAGAATTTTCTGTAGCAAATTCGAATTTTCCACCAACACAAACTCAACAATTCTTCACAATTTCAATCTTCAAGAATTAACACTACTCTGATAACATGCATATGTTATATAAAAGATGCATGTATATATCCAGATTCTCCTAATCTAACAATATTTATCTTCTTGCTAAATACATAATCCTTCCACTGTTAATCTTTTGCGGAAATTAAACATTCAATTGCAAACACATGAAGCAATAAAAACAATCGCACATAACATAGTTTTTTAACAGGAAAGCCTGAAGCTGAAAACCCCAACTATCATATATTATGTATCATGGGGATCATGTAACAATCTCATACAAAGCTTAGTACATCAAGCTCTCAGTACAATCAATCGTCACACACTAATCAGAAGGAATCTGCAAATCCATGCACTGATTTCTTGCCACCTGCTAGCCTGCCTCCACTGCGCAATCCTTGTTGAAGAATAGATCTGAATGAATTCAAATTACCCTTGCCTTGACTACGCAATCCTCATTGGCAACTCCAATGTGTGTTTTATGCAATCAATGCATCACTATAGTCACAACATATAGTCCATCTTGCCCTTTCACCTATCTCTCCATTGGGTCTCCACTGGAACTGCCATGCACTGTAGTTAACTGCTGTATTGTTTAGTTGATTAATGAATTATTATTTTGTGAATTAATTAACTAATTAATTCACTCCACTCTCACTAGTGTATCATTCAGTTATACTAAGATACAACTAGCTCAACTGAATTAAACTGAATAACAACTCCATGAACTACTCTTCCAACTCTGTCATAACTTTGACACTTTAGTTCTAACTGAGTCCTCCATGCATGAACCACCATTACACCCTAGGAATTGCGTAATTCCTTCAGCCCACTAATTTTCCAAAACTGTGCACTGAAACTAAGTGCTCCAAGAGAATAAGTTGTTTTTTATTGTCAGATTATTATTAAGAGCTAATAATAATTGACACTTCTATTTTTAGATCGACGATCTATAAATAGACTTCACCCAATATTCTAAAAATAGAATTTCATCTATTTTTCCAACTTGACCAAAAATCCACAAATAGCATCCTACAACTTCTAAAATATGATCACCATGTCTAAAAATAAACATAGTCTAAAAATAGACTTGCGCCAAAAATAGCCTGTGAGCCCACTTAGTGAAGGTGACTCTTTTCACAAAGCTCATCATCTTGTTGAATCTCAACATCATCGATAATTAATTTAGGTTATAATATATGTTTATAATTTAGGGTGGAAATTATATATGTGTGTGTGTGTGTGTGTGTGTGTGTGTGTGTGTGTGTGTGATCCAAATTTATGCAGGAATGCAAAAGAATAAACATATAACCATAAATACAAAGATGCAGTGGAAATAACACTTTATTTCATTAATGTCAAAGAACTGAAATTTGCTTTCAGACAGAATGGAAATAAACTAGCTAGGGCACTGGTAGCTATCTCTGAGAAGAGATGTGGCAGCTACAGGCCTCTGAACTGAGTTACAATGAGGGTCGAGGGCCTATTTATTATTTAGAAACAATGGAAAACCCTACACATCCAAAACCCTAACCCTAGGAGATGAAGCGCCAAAACTATGGGCCCCATTTGGGTAAATTGGTGTTTCAACTTCCTAGGGACATAACTTTGGCATACGATCTCCATTTGATGCGAACCATACCTCATTAGAAATATCTATCTTAGGAATACAAATTTTGAGTGAGCAACATTGGTCCATGAACCCATGTTGCTCCCGGTTTTCCCAAAAAACGTCGTTTAGGGCCTCAAAACGGCTCCGAAAGTTCAGGACTTGAAAAACTGCTAAAAATAGTAAGTTGTGCCGAAACTGAAAAAACTGAAAGAGACAATGGTGGGGCCCCAATTAGAATAGGTGGGTGACCACCAATATCCACCTGGATCAGTGTGGTGAAGAAGATTCAGAGATTTGATATTATTATTGAATCTAATATTAATATTAAATTTGATATGTTAATATGGTATAAAATATATTAATATATTAGGATAAAGAGTTTTAATATAATATTACATTTACTATAATATAATATAATATTATATAATGCATGAATATTAAGATTCAAAATCATGGATATTAATATTATATTATATATAACTATTGGTTAATATAACATAGAATCTAATATAATCTTATAAACATAGTGTTGAAATATTTTAAAAAAATATAAGGGGAGAGAGAGGAAGAGATAGATAGATTGATATGGAGAGAAAATGTGTATGTTTGGGGAGTGAGATAGAGAGAGAAAGAAATATAGATGGAGGTAGGTAGAGATTATATGGACTAGGTGGAGAGGGAAGAGGAGAGAGATAAAGAGAGAGAGGGAGGAAGAGATAGATAGATATGGAGAGAGAAAGAGCACGTGTGTTTGGGAGGAGGGGTGAGATAGAGAGACAAAAGGAGAGATGTATGTATATATAGATATAGATGGAGTGTGGATAGAGAGGGAAGAATTAAGAGCCAAATAAAGGGGGAGAGATGAATGAAGAGAGAGAGAGGACTTGAGAGAGAGAAGGAGGGAGGGACAAAGAAAGAGGGAAGAAGAAAGACATAGATAGAGAAAGGTGGAGAGAGAGAGGGAATGAAAAGGGAGAGATGGAGAGAGTGTGAGGGAGAGAGGAGAGTGGGAGGGAAAAGAAAGAGGATATATAGAGGGAGAGAAGGGGAAGAGAGGAAGAGAGAAGGGGAGGAGTGAGAGGGAGAGGAAGTGGGAGGTAGAGAGAGATATAGATATGGAGGGAGGGTCTATATATTTGGGGGCTAATATAGAGAGATAGCAAAGGAGATTTGGATGGAGATAGAGATGTAGATTTATTGGGGAGAGAGAGAATAAGTGAAACAAAGATAGGGAGGGAGGGAGGGAGGAGAGATACATAGATATGGAGAGAGAGAGAGAGAGAGAGATCATGTATGTTTGGGGGATGAGATAGAGAGACAAATAAGGAGAGATGGGGGGAGATATAAATGGTAGGGATATAGAGAGGTAATAAGAGAGATAAAGAAAGATGGAGGGTTTTCCCTTTGTGGGGTTTTCCCTATCCTTAGGCCTAATTTAAATGTCTCTTATCTCATGGTCCTTGGTTATTTCTTTTTCTTACTCCTACTCTTTCATGCTTATGAATGAATTTTCTTATAACTACTTGAAGATGTAAAAAATTAATTCTACTAATGTTGTTTGAAGCTGTTATCTATATAAGAAAATTTTTCTACCATTTCCCTTGTAAAATCAACATGGTATTAGAGATGGGAGGTGTATTGGATGTTTTGGTGCATGAGTGTGTTAGCCCCCCTATGAAATTCTTGACAAGCAAGCTGGGGGCTGTATTATTTTGGAGACCTTCAAGGGATGCATCTCTCCTGAAGACACATCATCCTTGAATGTCTTCTACAAGCCAATGCTTTGTAGTGAAATCCCCTCTGATGATTTCCCATCTAAAGCCTCACTAGTTATAAATGTTGCTCCTAAAAGACCAACATTGCCCCTCATACTCCTGCAAAACACCACATTGTTACCTCCTTTCCCCTTTGACAAAGTCCCTCTTTTCCCCTTTTATTTTCCCTATTAACCCCCTAAATCCCCTCTAAAAATCCCTACACCCTTCGTTTTCCTAATTTCCCCCTCCATCTCCCTATCGTTACCCTTCGGGCCTCAAAATACATTAAAATAGGCTAAAAAACCCACTTTCCGCTTTACAACAGGGCTTAGCCCCTTACCGCAAGTCCCTTAACCACTTCCCACACATGCCCGTGCGCTAGGCCCGAGCGCTCAAGTCCTGAGCGCTAATCGCATCGGAAGGTCGGAGCTAAATGTGAAATCCCTTTGTAACATCAAAATTCTCGATGCGATTGGCTTTATTTATTAAGTCCTGCGGCTTGTTTTTTTTCAACCGTTGATCCGCCATATAAATCGGACGGCCCGCGCGCTCCCCTCCCAATCGCAATCGCAATATTTATGTGCGTCCCTCCGATCAGCCCATCGCAAGAAATTGCGATGTGATTGATCGCAGCCCTGTCTTCCGATCCCCGATTGCTGCCATCCTCTGATTGCATTCCCCGCCGTTGATCTGGACCCGAGATCAACGGTCAGTGCTCAATCGCAACCCCCCACCCGATCGCAATCACAAGTCCTAGTGGTGTCGCCCCAGTTGAGATCTCCCGATCAAATCATAACCGTCCATCCTCCCCGCTGATCCGACAGCCATTTTACTCTCCGCTCAATCACAATCGAAACTTCCAATCGCTACCACTTTTCTCCCTTTGCGATTGCGATCTGCCGATCTGATCTCAATCGTTCGTTTAATTCAAGATATGACGGCTCAGAGCTAATCGCATCATCGCTCATCGCCTCTCCACTTTTCCCTCCGATGGAGTGTGATCCATTGATCTAGCCCCCGGATCCAACGGCCAACGCTCAATCGCGCTCCCACTTCCGATCGCAATCGGAACATTTTGAATGTGTCACCTCTGCTCCCCCCAATTGCGATCCTCCAATTTGATCCTGACCGTCCATTGGATTTAAGATCTAATGGTTTAAAAGGAATCGCCCTCCACTTCTGTCTGGGTCCCACCTCATCGCATTTCATTACATTCCGGTCACATTTCTCTGTATTTTGTTCAAAAGTCAAGGTTTAAGAATTTACACCAAAGTATTATATTTCATAGTTTTGCCACCCCCTTTCATATATTATTTCGCCGCTCGATCTTCGTCGTCGATCTTTGTCCCCAGGCCATGATCTAACGGTCTGCGCTGCATTCTACCACCAAACCCTATTATTCGCGAGTTCTCACCCTTCCGTTCACATTTTTTCACCATTGTGTAGTCAAAGCCACCACTCCGTCGCCGCGCTACCATTTCATCCACCCTCCCATTACATTGTTTTCTGAGTCCAGTCGCATGTTATGCAGGGTGCAGAAGTAAAGGGCAGCCATGATTGCACGGTCTTCATTACAGCGGAAATATTTTGTAAATAAAGATATAAGTGAAGCGGCAGAGAGTTTAATGCACAGAAAACCAAGTCATCAGGGCTGCCACATCAACAGAGATGTTTCTCTCCATGGAAGGACAGAGCGCCCATACTTTTTTTACTCCATGCCGTGCTCCAGTGAAGAGATTTCCACCCAGAACACAGTCCAAGCTACCAGAGCATGTTTTAATGCGGTATGGCAGACCATTCCATTTTTATTACCAGTTGATTTATCCACCCACAGTACCACAGAGTACTACTGCAGCCGGAGTACATCAGGACCATGTCAAAGTAAGTGGAAGCTGAAGAAGATCACTCCTTTGTCCCAAAAGGGTACCAGGGATAAATGCAGAGATTTAAAACTGAATGGGTTCTGGCCCTCTCCTTCTTTTCTGTGTTTTAATGTTTCATTTAGTGCCCTACCTACCTCCTCGGCTCATCTTCTGCTATAAAACTCAAGAAGAAATTATTGTAAAGGTTGTTGATGAGATATCATAGAAATGCAAGTATTTTCCTCTTGAGACAAGTTCTCTGTGTAATACTGTAAGACAGGCTGAGATTTGATGTATTCAGACTGAATGTTCAAGCTATGGGCTATGATGTACCTGATTGGTGTTGTTTTTAATATGACAAGCATGTTTCTTTGGATCCTGATCTAAAGCAGCTGGTGATGTTTTCTTATCTCTGTGTATGATTTCATCTCATTCCATTTCTACTGGATCGCATCAAAAGTTTGGCATAAGATTCACCCTTGATAGGTACCTTATGTTGCTGCTCTCCCAGCCCTTAATGTTTTCTGCTATATGTGTATCTGAATATTGATTTCGATTGATTTAACCAGTGTAGTGGATGTTATTTCCTGCTCTCTGATGTATGAATTAATGAGATCTATGTTTAGATGTTCTTGTTAGGATTTAGTTGAATGTGTTGAGAATAATGGGAGGTCTAGAACCCTGCTTCTGCCTCACTAAAATCTTCCCATTCTAGTTAAGCCCTTCCAAGATCCCTTGTCCTACCTCTGGTTTTTTCCAAGCAGGCCTGGAGTTAAATGACCTCTGGCCTGATCTATAGACAAAATCAGATGGTTCTCCTTCCTTCACTTTCAGTCCTTAATGTTCCATTTCACCAATCATCTTGCAAGATCCAAATGCTCTAGATGACTAGCCCAACTGAAAGCTTGCACATTGAACACAAGTAAATCCTTTCTTGACTCCATAGCCCAATGGCTTTGATGTTCCCTGAGTTACCTATCTTAGCCTAATTCCCTCTATGCTCATCCTTGTCTTATATTGGACCTTCCTTTCCTGATTCCCAACAACCAAACACAAAAAATCAAACAAACAAACCCTGTGCCTATAACTAGCCTAAAACCTTAACATTTGAGCTTCAAAGATATAAATCCTTTGACTATCATAGAGAGATCCCTCTCTGGACCTAGGAGGGATAGATCCTAAGGTCTGAAAGTGGTTTTATGTTGTCTCATCTTTTGGTCTTGTCAACCTGGCCAAAACATGGGAACCCCAACATAATGGCGACTCCACTGGGGACAAAATTCTGAGAGCCTACGATTGTCAAACATTAATCTGTCTCCCAGTCTTGTCACCAACATAATGGCGACTCCACTGGGGACAAAATTCTGAGAGCCTACGATTGTCAAACATTAATCTGTCTCCCAGTCTCGTCACCAACATAATGGTGACTCCGCTGGGGACAAAATTCTGACAGCCTATGATTGTCAAACATTAATCTATCTCCCAGTCTCGTCACCAACATAATGGAGACTCCACTGGGGACAAAATTCTGAGAGCCTACGATTGTCAAACATTAATCTGTCTCCCAGTCTCGTCACCAACATAATGGCAACTCCGCTAGGGACAAAATTCTGAGAGCCTACGATTGTCAAACATTAATCTGTCTCCCAATCTCGTCACCAACATAATGGCGACTCCACTGGGGACAAAATTCTGAGAGCCTACGATTGTCAAACATTAATCTGTCTCCCAGTCTCGTCACCAACATAATGGCGACTCCACTGGGGACAAAATTCTGAGAGCCTACGATTGTCAAACATTAATCTGTCTCCCAGTCTCGTCACCAAAATAATGGCGACTCCACTGGGGACAAAATTCTGAGAGCCTACAATTTTCAAACATTGATCTGTCTCCCAGTCTCGTCACCAACATAATGGCGAATCCACTGGGGACAAAATTCTGAGAGCCTACGATTGTCAAAAATTAATATGTCTCCCAGTCTCGTCACCAACATAATGGCGACTCCACTGGGGACAAAATTCTGAGAGCCTACGATTGTCAAACATTAATCTGTCTCCCAGTCTCGTCACCAACATAATGGCGACTCCACTAGGGACAAAATTCTGAGAGCCTACGGTTGTCAAACATTAATTTGTCTCCCAGTCTCGTCACCAACATAATGGCGACTCCACTGGGGACAAAATTCTGAGAGCCTACGATTTTCAAACATTAATCTGTCTCCCAGTCTCGTCACTAACATAATGGCGACTATACTGGGGACAATCTGAGTGCATTTCACATCAAACATTTTTAAAGACTCAGAAACCCAGAATTTCTGGTTAGGTTGACGGTAAGCCACTCCTTTCTTGAATCGATCTCCATTGTTGAACATCCACCACACTCTTAGACGGAGCCTGGAAAGGGTTAGGTAGCCTCCGGATCTCACCTTCTTCGGAAGTGGCATATCTGGTAAATGCCCTCCCAGTCAATCTCCGGTTGGAGTTTGCTGTTTTGAGGAGATTCCTGAAAGGTGATAGTGCATGAGCACTGTGGTGGACAGTGTAACCCCTTAGATACACCCTAAAACCCTCCACCTGGCGACTCCATTGTTCCTAAATGAAGAGACTCCACTGGTGATCAGTAGGCCTACTGATTAAATTGGTTTCACAATAGACTCCACTGGGAGACCAGACTCCGAGACAACATCAACCACAGTGGAAGTGACGAATAGGGTTAAGCTGCTTGGATAAGAAGCAGAATTCTGGCTTTCAAAACCATTCACACAAGAGCTTACCCCAACCCTGATCCACCTGAAATAGTTGACAATCTGGAGAGTATCCTCAAGGGGGCTCCTACACTTAAAAGACAAACTATTTCCAGTGACATTCATAGAGCTAATTCTGCACCAGAAGACCTAATAGCTCTAGCACATTTTCTCCCTGACCTAGACATACCTAATAAATTACCGAGAACTAGGTCATTCAATCCCCTAGACCAGCAAGACCTTGAACTTCATAGTACACCGTATCATAGTGGTCGACATACTAGGGACAGAGGAACCCCTCCATCTACACCACCTGATATCCACTTCATTCAAAAATTGGGGCTCTCCCACCCTAGATCTGCCCAACAAACATCTGCTAGTCCTAATACCCCTATCATCCATATACCAGCTGCTCAAGCCAACCCTATACCTCATCCGAACACTATCATGGCAGCTTGGTATGCACCCTTAATTTTACCTCAACCCTTGTTACCCTTACCCAATGATTATCAGTCAAAAATCCCTCACTTCACTGCTAAAGAATCCATCACGGCTCAGCAACATGTAGATAAGATGGAGGATTCTTTCGATTATATGGAAATTGATGATGAAAAAATCAAAATGAGAATATTTGCCCAAAGCTTAGGGGGCGATGTAAAGAAATGGTTTAAGAGTTTACCCCCTGGCAGTATCCAAGATCTCCCTGCGTTATATCGGAACTTCATAGACAAATGGGAGGTTAAAGCAAACCCTCGCCAGCTCTTGGCAGAATACATGTCTCTTAAGAGGAACGTAGGAGAGAGTGTCCATGATTACACCACAAGATTCAACAGCATTTATAACGCTCTTCCTCCACACATGAAACCTCCACAAGGTATGGCCCTGGCTAAATATCTTGATGGATTTGATGTTGACATGGCCTATGAGCTTAGGGATAAAGAGTACAACACATTGGAAGACATGTAGAAAGGAGCCATAACCATAGAAGAAAACTTGATGGAAAAAAGGGCAAGATTAAAAGCCGAGAAAAGGGTAACATACCGGGATGACAATGTAGCTTCCACATCTGATCCCAAATATGATAGATCGTCTAAAAACGTGGAAGAACTACAACAAATGATAAAAAGGATGGTTGTCCAAAACAGAAATCAAAACCAGAACCAAAACATTAGAAGAAACAATGCTGCTCCCAATAGAAAAAGAGAGTCAGACCAACAAGTTGTTCCCCCATTTCAAGAGAAATTTTTAGATGAAGATGAGGGAATCATAGAAGATTCTGAAGGGAATGGAATAAACATGTTTGAAATAGAAGACTCAGTCCTTAACTGTGATTCAGGGGAAGATCAGCCCTCATCTTCATTATGGGATGAGGGATGGTTAAAAACTGAAGATTACAGATTAAGATTTGAAAATGCCATGATGCAGGTCAGAGAACAATATGAACTTAGGAGCAAAAAGAACTAAGAAAATTCCGAAACAAAGACTCCTGAGGTAACCATAAAGAAAAGACCTGATAAAACTTCTAAAGCATCTGCTGCAAATGACAAATCAGCAGCTGAAGGTTCTGGTAAACACAAGGAAAAGAACAACCAAGACACTGAAAAACAAAGCCAACCAACCAGCAGCACTAGCACCGCAGTTTGTGCTCCTGATAAAACGATTCCTGACCCTGTACATAGTGAGAAATCACAATCTGATTCAGTTACTAAAGAAGTAGCAAATAAAACAGAGTTGAGCAATCCAAAGGCACAGTCCACTTTCAATTTAGAGAGTGAGATTGCAAAAATCAAAATCTCTGTCCCACTCTCTGAGCTGGCCACTCAGGATGTATATAAAGGCTAAATTTTGAGAGCATTGAACTTAAGGGAAAACAATGATACTGTAAATTTGAACGATGATCAACCTGCCCTCCTGTTTGGTCCAAAGATTGAGGGAAAGTTTCAGGAAGGGGTAGTTCCACCTTTTTATATCAGTCTTAACATTCATGACAAAATACTCCAAAATTCCATGCATGATTCTGGAGCATCACACAATTTAATGCCTAAGGTAGTGATGGAAAAGCTAGGCCTAGAGATCACATGACCTTACAAAGATCTATATTCATTTGACTCTAGCAGAGTAAAATGTCTAGGCCTAATCAAAGAATTATGTGTGAGCTTGACCCAGATCCCAGCTAAATGTATGGTCATGGATGTTGTGGTGGCAGATGTACCACCCAAGTATGGCATGCTATTGTCAAGATCATGGGGAGCCAAACTGCAAGGAACAATGAAGATGGATGGCTCATATGCCATTATCCCTATATTTGGCCAACTTAGAAGACTGTATAGAGAATCCCAGATGAAATTCCTAGTCAGTAGCCCCGAGAAACCTGAAAATTCACCATTATACTTTGTACACACAGACCTGGACTCCTTCATTATTTATAATGACCAATCCCTATGAGAGCCAGAATCTGAATGCAGAAATACAAGCAAGGACACAGAGCCCGTGGACTTTAGCATAATGGCTACCCTAGAAGAATACGATGAAGAAAACCATGGGCAGGGTACCAAAAACGAAACTTAGAGGGAACCAGGAACACAATGCATTCAGCCTACTAGTCACACCCTTCAAACTGGCATACCACGTGAAGAACAAGACAACCCACAACCTAGTACAGACTCCCCAACACAACATAATGACGAGCCCCTGTGGGAAATGAACTTCGATGGGTCTTGTACTAGGCAAAGCGCTGGAGCAGGGGTGTGGCTACGTAACATAGAAAGTGACCATGCAGAGAGCCATGCTGTCAGTCTGAATTTCAAATGTACAAACAATATTGCAGAATACGAGGCTCTCATCCTGGGTCTGAACCGATTGAAAAAATTAGGAGCCCATAGGATAGCGGTGAGAGGATACTCTGAGTTAGTAATCAAACAAGTAAATGGTGAATATACAGTGAAACATCCCAGACTTAGAGCATACAGGAATGATGCAGTAGATTTATTGAAAACCTTTGTTGAATATGAATTGGTATTTGTGCCTAGAAGTCAAAACATCATTGCAAATGGATTAGCTTGCTTGGCTAGTTCATATCCTAAAACTCCCCCTGACCAAAAAATCATCATTCAAACCAAGTTCAGACCTGCAGTGCCAGACAATGAAAAATACTGGCAGGTCTTTGAAGGAGATAAACAGATCGAAGATTTCCTAATGGGCATAAATGAGTTTGAGTTTTCTGATTCCGACTCAAAATCTGATGAAAACTGCCCAAGTGAGGATCCCCCAGATGAACAAGAAACACCCTGTAAGATAGGAATAAACACCTTTTCTGAGGAAACTGGAAATACAACCGAAAAATGTGGAAACGCAAAGAATGAGGAAATGGAGATGTTGCAAGCCAAATATAAGAACATACCCAGAGGCCTGGCACCCCTAAAGGACCTTTTCGACTTTGATGACGTAGCAAAAAAGCCCACTATAGAACATGCAGAATCAGACGTAGAAGAATGCAACATAGGCACTGAAGATAAGCCCAAAATGATCAAACTGGCTAAGTTTATACCTGCAAACATGAAGAAGAGATACACCTACCTGTTTAAGGAATTCATTGATGTGTTTTCATGGAGTTATGAGGACTTAAAGGCCTATGACACCAACATCATACGACACAAGATACCCCTGAAGAAAAATCAAAAACCTTTTAGGCAAAAACTCAGGAGAATCAATCCAAAAAAATTTCCTGCAGTTGAGAAGGAAATTAAAAAGATGTATGATGCAGGCATAATAGTCCCTGTAAGGTTTTCTGATTGGGTGTCAAACTTAGTGGCTGTGAGAAAGAAAACATGGGAGATCAGACTATGCATAGACTTCAGAAACCTCAACAGAGCCTCCCTGAAAGACAACTACCTTTTGCCTAGAATGGAACATATCCTACATAAGGTAGTGGGCTCTAGAAGGATCTCCCTGTTAGATGGCTTTTCCGGATATAACCAAGTGTTGGTACTCCCAGAAGATCAACTCAAAATAGCTTTTACCACTCCATGAGGCACCTTCATGTATGTAAAGATGCCTTTTGGACTGATGAATGCTGGGGCTACCTTCCAGAGAGCGATGGATATAGCTTTCTCAGATGAGATAGGGCACTTCATAATTATCTACTTAGATGAATTGACTGTCTTTTCTAAAACTGAAGAAGAAGATTTGAAACATCTGAGGAAATTTTTTGAAAAATGTAGAAGGTATGACCTGTCCTTAAATCCTAAGAAAACTGTTTTTGGGCTGCAAGAAGGCAAACTTCTTGGCCACATTATATCTGAGAAAGGGATTAGGATAGACCCGCAGCGAGTTGAGGGAATACTTCAAATCACACATCCGAGAAATATCAAGGAGTTACAGTCCTTCATAGGGAAGATCAATTTCCTTAGGAGATTCATTCCCAATCTTGCTGAGCACCTTAGGAAAATGACCAACATGCTAAAGAAATATGCAGGAATTAAGTGGACTGTTGAAGCCAAGAAATCTTTTGAGTCAGTAAAACTTGCACTCACATAGGCCCCTGTCCTTATCAGCCCAGACTTCTCAAAGGATTTCTTGATTTTTTCATTTGCTTCCCAGCATACAATAGCTGCAGTCTTGCTGCAAAGAAATTCAGAAGGTAATGAACAGCCAATTGCCTTCTTCAGCAAAGCCTTAAGGGATGCACCCTTAAAGTACAACATTATGGAAAAGCAGGCCTATGCTCTGGTGAAGGCCTTAAAAGATTTTAGGTTGTACATTCTGCACTCTCACACCATAGCCTATGTTCCAAATATAGTGGTTAAAGATATCTTGTCCCATGACCCTGATGGGAAAAGGGGAAAATGGATTGCTACAATCTTGGAATACGACCTTGAAATAAAACCCACCAAGCTGATCAAAGGTCAATGCCTGGCCCAGTTAATGGCTGAATCAAACTTGCAGGTCCTTGACATTAACATGATAAATGCCTCAGATGAGCAGGAAGGATTGCCCCATCCAACTGTTGAGGAGCAGTGTTAGAACTCTCCTTGGTATTCTGATATCCTTTACATGCTCACCAATCTCAATACCCCTCCAGAACTGTCCAAAACCAAGGCCAGATTCATAAAACTAAAAACTAGAAATTACTGCATTATGAATGAGAATATATACTAGAAGAATCCAAATGGCCTATTGCTGAAATGTCTGTCTAAAACTGAAGTTGAAAGAATCAAACAAGAGTTACATGCTAGGGAGTGTGGAGGCCACCTAAGTTGGAAAGCCATTGCAAATAAGATACTCAGGGCCGGTTACTACTGGCCTACACTCTTCAGTGATGTCCATAAAATGATAACTTCCTGTCATAAATGCCAAATCTTTGAGGGCAGAAAAAAGCTCCTTCCCCTCCCCTTACAACCTATCACCGTAGAAGGTCCCTTCATGCAATGGGGCCTAGATTTTATAGGAGAAATTCATCCTACCTCCTCTAGACAACATAAATGGATCCTGACTGCTACAGATTACTTCACTAAATGGATAGAAGCCATACCCACTAGGAATGCCACTAATTCTGTCATCATTAGGTTCCTAGAAGATTACATCCTTTCTCGGTTTGGCTGTCCAAGAAAAATAATCACTGACAATGCTGCTGCTTTCGGATCCAAGA
Organism: Pinus albicaulis; assembly: GCA_034641835.2. Taxonomy (NCBI): domain Eukaryota; kingdom Viridiplantae; phylum Streptophyta; class Pinopsida; order Pinales; family Pinaceae; genus Pinus; species Pinus albicaulis. The sequence goes on along the minus strand of CM076579.1, from coordinate 295,705,503 downwards.
AAATGATTGATTTCTGCCACAGGTACGGAATATCACTTGGTCATTCAACTGCCTATTACCCCCAAGGTAATGGCCTAGCTAGATCATCTAACAAAATCCTAGTTACAATCATCAAGAAACTGCTGGAAGAGAACAAAAGGTCTTGGCATAAAAAATTGGTACATGCTTTGTGGGCTGACAGGCTCACCACGAAGAAATCTATTGGCATGTCACCATTTCAGCTGGTTTATGGAACAGAAGCAGTCTTTCCTACGAGCCTTGGAGTTCCAGTGATTAAGCTTGTTCAAGAGATTCAGACAGAGGAAAATAGTATGGTGAGAAGGATCAATGAAACTATCCATCTTCAGCAAACAAGGGAGCAGGTTTATAGTAGACCTGTCAGAGTGCAGGAAAGCATAAAGAGGCAGTTTGACAAACGAGCCAAAGCTTCAAATTTCAAGGTTGGGGACAAGGTTCTGAAATGGGATTCAAGGAGAGAGGACAAAGGTAAACATGGCAAGTTTGACAGCTTGTGGCAAGGTCCATATATCATCCAAAGCACTGTATGTCCTAATGCATTTTTCTTACAAGAAATTGATGGTACAGAGCTGTTTGGGGGTCCTGTCAATGGCAGGATGCTCAAACACTACTTCTGTTAATTTTCATTTCCAGTTACATTGCCATTGTACATACCATTGTAGTTTTTGTTTTCAAGAAAAAGAGAAAAATGTTTCAAAAAATAGAAAGAAAGGAGAGGTTCAGACATGCTCAAAACATGAACCTCTGGAGTGCAAAGATTGGCTCTAATAAACTCAGAATCTTAGCCAAAGAAAGTGAAACAACTGGTCCTAACATGCTCAAAACCAGAGCTGAAATGAAGAAAAGAAGTGACTCTAACATGCTCAAATCTTGAGTCACGAAAGGAAAGAAGGATACTTCAAGCTGCAGATTTCATGCCTTCACAGTTTTGTTTTCAGTCTCCACTCCAACAAGTCAGACAGTCTAATCCTGGCTTGGCTGTTTTTCAATTTCCTGTCTTAGAATATAGGAGAAGAAATCTGTTGGACAGTTTAATCCCAGCAGATGTTAGATTAGGTAGAGAAACATATGAGGCCAACTGTTTAATCTGGTCTCATGGAGCAATAAGGGTAGAAGTAGAATAGGTTTGTTTTCTATTTCAACAATAAAATGTAAAGGGTCTGCTAGTTCAAACGCACCCTAAAGGGAAAATTGTTAGGGCTATAGCTTGGGTGGGTATACTGGTTGGGAAGAATTGTCTGCTGATGTTTCTATCATATTGTGGCAGCTGTAAATCAAAGGAAACAAGGGATGTGCTAAAGCGGCAGGCAACTGGCCCACTCCAAAGATCATTTACGGTTTCTTGCCTCCTTCAAGAATAAGCCATCCCCATGTGGAGCCACTGTTAGCCCCCCTATGAAATTCTTGACAAGCAAGCTGGGGGCTGTATTATTTCGGATACCTTCAAGGGATGCATCTCCCCTGAAGACACATCATCCTTGAATGTCTTCTGCAAGCCTCTGCTTTGCAGTGAAATCCCCTCTGCCGATTTCCCATCTAAAGCCTCACTGGTTATAAATGCTGCTCCTAAAAGACCAACATTGCCCCTCATACTCCTGCAAAACACCACATTGTTACCTCCTTTCCCCTTTGAAAAAGTCCCTCTTTTCCCATTTTATTTTCCCTATTAACCCCCTAAATCCCCTCTAAAAATCCCTACACCCTTCGTTTTCCCAATTCCCCCCTCCATCTCCCTATCGTTACCCTTTGGGCCTCAAAATACATTAAAACGGGCTAAAAACCCCACTTTCCACTTTATAACAGGGCTTAGCCCCTTACCGCAAGTCCCTTAACCACTTCCCACACATGACCGTGCGCTAGGACCAAGCACTCAAGTCCTGAGCGCTAATCGCATCAGAAGGTCAGATCCAAACGTGAAATCCCTTTGTAACATCAAAATTCCCGATGCGATTGGCTTTATTTATTAAGTCCTGCGGCTTGTTTATTTTTCAACCGTTGATCCGCCATATAAATTGGACGGCTCGCATACTCCCTGCCCAATCACAATCACAATAATTATGTGCATCCCTTCGATCGGCCCATTGCAAACACTTGCGATGCGATTGATCGCAGCCCTGTCTTACGATCCCCGATTGCTGCCATCCTCCGATTTCATTCCCCGCCGTTGATCTGGACCCGAGATCAACGGTCAGCACTCAATCGCAACCCCCCGCCGGATCGCAATCGCAAGTCCCAGTGGTGCTGCCCCAGTTGAGATCTCCCGATCAAATCATAACCGTCCATCCTCCCCATTGATCCGACGGCCATCGCACTCTCCGCTCAATCGCAATCGAAACTTCCAATCGCTACCACTTTTCTCCCTTTGCGATTGCGATCCGCCGATTTGATCTCAACCGTTCGTTTAATTCAAGATCCGACGGCTCAGCGCTAATCGCATCATCGCTCATCGCCTCTCCACTTTTCCCTCTGATTGAGTGTGAGCCGTTGATCTAGCCCCTGGATCCAATGGCCAGTGCTCAATCGCACTCCCACTTCCGATCGCAATCGGAACTTTTTGAATGTGTCACCTCTGCTCCCCCCGATTTCGATCCTCCAATTGGATCCTGACTGTCCATTGGATTTAAGATCTAACGGTTTAAAAGGAATCTCCGCCTCTGGCTGGGTCCCACCTCATCGCATTTCATTACATTCCGGTCACATTTCTCTGTATTTTGTTCAAAATTCAAGGTTTAAGACTTTACACCAAAGTATTATATTTCATATTTTTTCCACCCCCTTTCATATATTATTTCGCCACTCAATATTCACCGTCGATCTTTGTCCCCAGGCCATGATCTAACGGTCTGTGCTGCATTCTACCACCAAACCCTATTATTCGTGAGTTCTCACCCTTCCGTTCGCATTTTGTCACCATTGTGTAGTCAAAGCCACCACTCCGTCGCCACGCTACCATTTCATCCTCCCTCCCATTACATTGTTTTTTGAGTCCAGTCGCGTGTTATGCAGGGTGCAAAAGTAAAGGGCTACCATGTTTGCACAGTATTCATTACAGCGGCAAGATTTTGCAGATAAAGATATAAGTGAAGCGACATAGAGTTTAATGCACAAAAAACCAAGTCATCAGGGCTGCCACATCAGCAGAGATGTTTCTCTCCATGGAAGGACAGAGCGCCCATACTGTTTTTACTCCATGACGTGCTCCAGTGAAGAGATTTCCGCCCAGAATACAGTCCAAGCTACCAGAGCATGTTTTAATGCGGTATGGTAGACCATTCCATTTTTATTACCAGTTGATTTATCCACCCATAGTACCAAAGAGTACTACTGCAGCCGGAGTACATCAGGACCATTTCAAAGTAAGTGGAAGCTGAAGAATATCACTCCTTCGTCCCAAAAGGGTACCAAGGATAAATGCAGAGATTTAAAACAGAATGGGTTTTGGCCCTCTCCTTGTTTTCTGTGTTTTAATGTTTCATTTAGTGCCCTACCTACCTCCTCGGCTCATCTTCTACTATAAAACTCAGGAAGAAATTATTGTAAAGGTTGCTGATGAGATATCAGAGAAATGCAAGTATTTTCCTCTTAAGACAAGTTCTCTGTGTAATATTGTAAGATAGGATGAGATTTGATGTATTCAGACTGAATGTTCAAGGTATGGGCTATGATGTACCTAATTGGTGTTGTTTTTAATATGAAAAGCATGTTTCTTTGGATCCTGATCTAAAGCAGCTGGTGATGTTTTCTTATCTCTGTGTTTGATTTCATCTCATTCCATTTCTATTGGCTCGCATCAGAAGTTTGGCATAAGATTTACCCTTGATAGGTACCTTATGTTGCTGCTCTCCCAGCCCTTAATGTTTTCTGCTATATGTGTATCTGAATATTGATTTCGATTGATTTAACCAGTGTAGTGGATGTTATTGCCTGCTTTCTGATGTATGAATTAATGCGATCTATGTTTAGATGTTCTTGTTAGGATTTAGTTGAATGTGTTGAGATTACTGGGAGGTCTAGAATCCTGCTTCTATCTCACTAAAATATTCCCATTCCGGTTAAGCCCTTCCAAGATCCCTTTTCCTACCTCTGGTTTTGTCCAAGCAGGCCTGGAGTTAAATGACCTCTGGCCTGATCTATAGACAGAATCAGATGGTTCTCCTTCCTTCACTTTCAGTCCTTAATGTTCCATTTCACCAATCATCTTGCAAGATCCAAATGCTCTAGATGACTAGCCGAACTGAAATCTTGCACATTGAACACAAGTAAATCCTTTCTTGACTCCATAGCCCAATGGCTCTGATGTTCCCTGAGTTACCTATCTTAGCCTAATTCCCTCTATGCTCATCCTTGTCTTATATTGGACCTTCCTTTCCTGATTCCCAACAACCAAACACAAAAAATCAAACAAACAAACCATGTGCCTATAACTAGCCTAAAACCTTAACATTTGAGCTTCAAAGATATAAATCCTTTGACTATCATAGAGAGATCCCTCTCTGGACCTAGGAGGGCTAGATCCTAAGGTCTGAAATTGGTTCTATGTTGTCTCATCTTTTGGTCTTGTCAACCTGGCCAAAACATGGGAACCCCAACCTGGCGCTCTGTCATAGAGCCATAGTCGCGCCACCCAATTTAGGGACTGTTTTTTAAATAAGGATGGCGGAAGTTGAGTTCCAACAAACTCACAAACCATTGCCTATCTTGAGTTGGGAGGTTTGGCTGTGGGAGTTCTATGGAAGGGAAGTTGTTTTGCCACCTCCCATGGAACCTTCCTTGTTGATAGGGCCAATCCCATAATAATAGGGATCCCAACTCCTCCTTCCCCATCTATAAAAGCCTGCTCAAATCTATGGCAAGCTAGTCTTGAAGTGCCTAAGCTCTGAATCTCCATATTCCCAAGAGCCTTTGTGTTGTAAAGAATCCTCTTTTTCCCTTAAGGCTGACTCAAGTAAGGAGACCATTGTCACGAGACTCTGGAGAGGTTTTCCCTTTCCTTTGGCGAGCTTTGCGAGACGTGGACGACTGGAAACCCGTCCGAAGGAGACCGCGACGTCAGAACTTGGTTGTAATCTCTCTTCGCTGGTTATTTAATAGATGATTATGATTATGGTTCCACTCTGTTTTCCATCATGTTAATGTGAGTAACGTCCTTTCTGACTGATGTTTAGTTACGTATGCTGGTTTCTATGCTTGTATATGTTCGTTTCTTCCATGTGCAGGTGTTCATCCGCAGAGATCGTGGAGGGATTGTGATCTGCCAAGGCTGAGGAACGGGGACGCTTCTTCTTCAGATCCTAGCGTTGGAATCCAGGTAGGCTTCTATCTCCAGCCTTTTCATTCGTAATTAGAAACCTGCGTCATGACATTGTTTGTTTGTTGCTAGACCCCTGCTGGGCTAGTAGGGATCGCCTCTGTCCGCAGAGGGGATTTACCTCCTCAACAAATTGGCGACTCCACTGGGGATCCAGCTTGTTGTTTGATTTGTAAACTATAGACGGAGCCTGAACTACAACCAGATAGCCTTCGAAACGCTTTTGCCTTGCATTAGCGGAGTAGATCAACGCTACTTCAGTCAATCTCCGGTTTGGTTTACGGACTGAACAACTTGGAGTCTTTTGTCTTGCCTTGCCGTTTGTATCTTGCTTTTCCTTGCTTGATGAACCTTCTGGGTTGGGTTCTTTGTTTGTTTTTGCTTCTTGGATTGCTTAGCTTGCATTGGTCTATTTCTGGAGTAGCTTGTTTTTAATTTTTGGCTGAGAAACTCGACTGGCGCGGTTTTTAACCTGACATTCGCGCCAATTGGCGCATGTTGCCTTTGTCCAGCCCGCGCCAATTGCTTTCTGGCGCCAGTTTCACACTTACAGTCGCGCCACCCCTGTAATTTTTTTGAGTTTTCTCATTTTTGAGCTCTCTGAATTTGATCAGTGTTTTTCTTCTTGATTTTCCGACTGCCTGAGTGTGTTGGAGTCCTGTTTGGCTGGGAATTCACCTCTGTCCTTTGGTTGTTTGCTTTTATCTACCGATTTCACGTTTTAAGCCCTAGGGCATCTAGTGGCTTAGTGTATCGAGCCCTCCTTGGGAATTTTGGTGTTTTCATTGTCCTGTCAACTATCTGATTGATTCTCCACATTCTCTAAGTAGTTGTTCATTGTTTTGTTGCGATTTTTGAGTGATTATTCATTTCTTCATTCGAAATTCGTTTGGTCTTGCCTTGGACCTAGATCACATGGTCCATTGGAAGTTGTTGAGTCTTTTCTTTGCTTTGAGAGGCTTTGGTCGATTTGAGGATCTGATTGCTTGTATTGTTGAGTGAAATTTGTTTGTTTCGCTCTCTTGAAAATCGTTTCTCAAGTTGTTCCGTTTGTTTTCAAGATTGTTTAGTGCATATTGGCTCTTAAACATTGAAAATCAAAAAAAAAATCTCTTTTGCTTTTGTTAATTAGTGCAAATTGTGATCTTTTCCATATCGCTAGTGATTAGTGTTTTGAATGAAAAGTTTTCAATTGCATTAGTTGCATTAGAGATCTCATTGTTTGTTTTCCATTCATTTCGTTTGTGTAAAAGCTCTCAACTCTTCTCTAACTAGTTTTCATCGAACGAAATGTTGCACTGTGGCATATAGCTTTGCATTTAGGAGTCTTTCGAGACACTACATACGATAGGGCCTGAAAATTGAAACTTAATTGAAGATCAACTGTAAAATTTATTTCAATTAACCTAAGGCAGCATTGGAACTTAACGAAACATATCTAGAAGGTCTAGGCTAGAGACGTGTTCCGGCGTCGTTAAACCTAGCAGCTGTCGTTCGCCTGTTGGCTTTAGACAGCGCTAGTACGGACTTGCGCTCCCCGTACCGTCGCGTATATAAAGGGAGACCCCTATAGGTTTTCAATCCTTTATCCATAGGAAGCCGAGTCTGCCGCCCTATACCCGTGATACACCGAACACAGCATTTGGGGAGACTACCTGCACGTACGGAAAGTCCTTGGTCGATTTCTGTTTCATTTTTGAAACCAAGGTGTATATTGCAGTTCACGGATATTTGGTACACCCTTTGTGCCTAGTTTTTCCTGAGCAGTCATTTGGTCTTTTCTGACTCCCTAAACTTGAAAAGACCGTCAAGCGCTTGTCCTTTCACGCTTGTGTCAACTCTGAAAGAGATAGAGTCATCTTTTTATTGTTTCTCGACTCTTAAAATATGAAACGGTAGAATTTCTTACTTTCCAATGTGGTAAAATTAATCGCCCACGATTACACACCCGTTTAGACATTGCTTGTTGACTGTTTGATCGTGTGTCTTAACTCGTTTTCAGCCCGTGTGTGTGTTTGCTCTTTTCTTCTAGTCTTTTGCCACAGTGGCGGAACCATCGGTGTCGTCTACTGGTAGTCCTTACACGGACGATTCTTCAGAAGCTTCTCAGCCTTCTGTTGAACCACAACAGCCTGTTGTTTCCGAGTTTCCTGACGGGGGACCGGTTCTCGCCGAGCAACCCTTTGGAGGACCAGTTGAGTTCAATTGGCCCTTTTCGAACCCTGTGTCTGAACTGAGATTAGGAGCTGATTTCCTTTCTCTTACATCGGGTTCACTGTTTGTTGCTGCTTTTTTTCCTCCTAGTCCTCGTCGTCTTTTGCGTGATTCAACGGCAGGATCAACCATGAGTGATTCTGGTGAGGAAATTCCGGTGTCTGATGACTATCAGCGCATCCCTCGTAGATTGTTTGAGGGAGACGACTCTGAGCTGGCTACCATGTCGTCAGCCAGTCCTTCTTTACCACAGGGATACAGATCTCTGGGTCAGATCATTTCAGCTGCAGCCTCTATGGGGATATCATCTCCTGCTTCGAGACCAGCTGTCACTACGCTCGGGGTGTCCCCTTCGACGCCCGTCACTTCTGTTCCCGTTCGGCCCACTGTTTGTGTGGCTGCTTCTTCTTCTGTTGTCTCAGCATCTGCTACCAGGGCTGGGCCAACTCCTGAAGACGTTTACCTAGCTACTGCTATACCGGAGAATATCTCTCCGGAGGAGTATCGGTTGTTTTTGCAACAGCCGAACGCCGGAGCTGGACAAGTCCCCCAAGATCCTTACCGATCCTTCTTTTCGCACTATGCACAGGATGGCACTCCCGTGTATGCATTCCCAGGTCAGTTTGACGAGCACGGGGAGGTTTTGCGCCCTCCTGCTCCTGAGGCTTATCTGTATGCTCAAGGTTTACCATACAACCAGGCTTACAACCCGCAGGGACAACCCTTTCAGGGCCAACCTGCGGGCCAACCTGGCTATTTGTATGACCCACAGGGACAGCCCATCCAGGGCTACCCTGCGGGCCAGCAAGGGCCATTGTACAATCCGCAAGGACCATATTATAGCCCTGCTGGTCAACCTGCTCAGCCTCAGCCGGGGTATCAACCGGGACCGGCCTATGGTCCTGGGGGGCAAATCCAGCCTTCTTTACCAATGCAACCGCAGTATCCTGTTGTTTCTAACGTTGCATATCAGCCAGGACCATCCTATGGTTCTGCTTCAGGTCAAACTGGTTTCCACCAAGCACCTGGTCCTGTTCCACCACCAGGCCAACCGGTACAACCCGGTGTCCCGCCTCCAGGCCAGCCGGCCCATTCGGTACAACCTGGGGCTCACTTGCAACCAGGTCAACCTGCGCAACCAGCGCCGCCTGTTTATCCGGGCCAGCCTGGTCATTCAGGCCAGCCCTCTCAGTCGGGTCAACCTGTTCATTCAGGGCAGCCCTCTCATTCCGTTCACTCTGCTCAGCAGCCTTTTCATTCAATGCCGCAGCCAAATCAACAGCTGCGCCCTACGTACCAAGCTCCGCAGGGTTCCACTTTTCAGCAGCCTACTCATCCTCAGAGTGGTTATTATCCTCATGGTCAGTCTCAACCGAACTATAACCACCCCGGAGGCTCTCAGTATTATCCTCCTCCACCCGGTTCTACCTACGCTCAACAGCCAAATCCAAACGCTGCTTATACGGGGCAGACACCTAATCAGGGCCCGTACCCTGGTTATCAAGCCCCGCACTATGGTTACCAGAATCCAAATCAGTTTGGTCATATGAACTATGCCCCCTACGGTCAGAATCCTACGGGACAGAACCCGTGGGGGCAGGGATATTCACAACCATCGTGGAGCATGGGTACCGGACCTCATCCTCGGCCTGGCATGGCGGTTAACCCTCCATTGCCGTTCCTAGCTACCTTGGAATTGCCGGACGTTTCAAAGTTGACCAATGATCCGATTTTACATAATCCATATTGGCCTCCGGTTCCCACCAAGATACCAGGTGATTGTCCCAAGTTTGAGGGAAAAGCTGGCGAAGACCCCCAAGCGCATGTGATGACGTATCACCTCTGGTGTTCGTCTAACTCTTGGGTCGACGATTCGATCCGTTTGCGTCTTTTCCAGCGTACTTTAACAGGAGCTGCTGCTAAATGGTACATAGAACTATCCCGTGGTATTTTTCAAGATTTCAACTCGTTAGCCATGGCTTTCCTCACGCATTTCCAGTTACCGGTCCGGTATGAGGCCGGGACGCACCTCCTGTCTTCTCTGAAGCAGGACACGGCCACTCACATCTCGGATCACATCCATGAGTGGTGGCGCCGTCGTCGACTGATCAAGTTTCACATACCTGATCAGATTTTGACTCACTGGTTCACCACCTCCTTTGTGAATAAAATCGCTCAGGATATCGCGATGGGAGCGTGTGTGACAGAGGAACAAGCTATCGCGCGTGCCCAGTACTTGGATCTTGTTTATTCGCAGTCTGGCACGCTTTATGACATCTTGACTGATGCTCCACGGCCCGGGACCTCTAAGGCTCCACCTACCCCTGCGGTGGATGGTGTCATTGGTTCCATCTCTCAAAATTCGAAGAAGTCTTCGAATGGGAAGCAGAAGGCTAATTCTTCCAACAATACCTCTGCTAATCCCGCCTCATCCGATTCTGGTAAATCCGCGGAGGTAAATGCTGTTCAGGCCAATCCTGCAGAAAAATCCTCCAAGGGGAAGAAGAAGGGCAAAGGCAAATCAAAATCTGATGCCCCGAAACCGGAATCTAAATCTCGAACTGAAGATGGCTCCCAACGTAAGCCGAAATTCCCTTGCCTCATCTGTGAAGGTGACCATTACACTAAGGATTGTCCACGACGGTCCGAGGTTAGTCAACTTCTTAAAGGTTCTAAAGGGACTCCGGTTGTTTTAAAAGAGCCATTTCCATCTTAGCAGACCCAGATGGTCGAACAGGCGTCACCATCTGCACCGTTTGGGTCTCAGGTTTTCATGATGAAGACTAATGCACCTATCACTATCGCTACGCGGTCGAAGGATTACAATGAACCACGGCAGGCGCCCGGGAAGGCAGTTGCGGAAGGGCCACCTCCCCCACCTGCCTCCGGTCCATTGGAAATCGAGAAGCCGACTCCTGATCCCGTTGTGAAACCACCTCCCAAGGGTGTTCTTCGAAGATCCTCTTACAATCCAAATGCTCGTGCCGCTCAACATTACAGTATCGTTGAGGATCTGGCACAGGCGCCATGTGCCATGTCCGCACTTGAGGTTCTTCAAAGTTGTCCTTCACAACGGAAGGCTTTACTGTCTTCCATCGGTGGTATCGATCCCGCCGACTCGAGCCTTCTCACCTTTGATCTGGAGAATTTTACTCCCCGGCTTGCACATCAAATCGCTTTGGTCATTCAAGTCGGGATTAACGGTTTGAACATTCATAGGGCCGTCGTAGATGAGGGTGCATCTACTTGTGTTATGTCCTCCGCTTGCTGGAAGGCCATTGGCTCTCCAGCCTTGTCGTCATCTCCCAATGCCCTCGAGGCATTTGATGGTCGGGAGTCTAAACCCCTGGGAGTTCTCGAGAGTCTTGCGATCACATTACAGGGAAAAATTGTCAACGTGGAAGTGGAAGTGGTTGACGCTAAACTCAACTACAATATACTTCTTGGCCGCAGCTGGACCCATGCCATGCTCTGCGTGCCATCTACCGTCTTTCGATTCATTAAGTTCCCCCATGAGGGCAAGATTGTCACGGTAGATCAGTTGTAATTTTTCACCTCTAGCTCTGAGAACAACGTGCCATACGTGGATCAAATTCCGAATCCCCCAGACAGCATAGGACCTGGTCTTTTCAAGGACCCTGTTCTCATGGGTATATTCCCCGCACCGCCACCGAATACCGCTCAAGTCAACATGTTGTCCAGGACTGATGACCCCTGGCTTATTCCTACACCTGAGCAGGTATATGAGTTTGGAGAATCCATGCCTCTAACGCCAGTAGAGATCAGCTACTGTGAGATTGTTGCCGCATCGGACCCTCCGCCTCCTCAGCATGCTCCGATAAGCATGGCTCTTGATGTCTACTCGCAATCCCCCTAGCTTGGTCAGGATGATTCACCTGATCCTCTTGAAGAGACTTTTCCTTCATATGAGGCTATCATTGAAACTATGTCTCTTGAGGAGCTACCCTGGGGCGATGGACATCATCGCTCCTCGTTTATGCCCAGCTTGGGGGCAATGACTGATTGTCTGGAGCATTATGCTACTCAGGTTCCTTCCCCTCCTCTTCAAACACCGATCTTAATGCACGAGGTCTTTTCGGAAGGTAATCTGAGTAACATTACTCAAACTGTTCCAATCAACATCTCCGTTAAACCGGGGATTGTTGAGAACATTCATGTGGGTGTGACTTGTTCTCCCGAGGAGATTCAAGTCTATACCGAGCTTTTCAAAGAATTCAGAGATGTTTTCGCATGGTCTTACGAGGAAATGCCGGGAATTGATCCGAGTATTGTCGTGCACGAGATTCCAACCTACCCAGGTGCGAAACCCGTGCCCCAACGCTTACGTCCCATGCATCCTCGGAAAGCCGCCGCCATCAAGGCAGAAGTTGAAAAACTTCTGAACGCGGGTTTTATTTATCCTATTCCCCTTACAGAATGGGTGTCCAATATCGTCCCTGTTGATAAGAAGTAGGGTACAATTCGAGTCTGTGTGGATTATCGCGATATCAATCGCGCCTGTCCTAAGGATAATTATCCCACTCCGTTCATCGACCAGATCATCGACGAATGTGCCGGGAGTGAGATCTATTCCTTAATGGACGGTTTCTCAGGCTACAACCAAATCAATATCGCACCTGAAGATCAACATAAGACCACATTCATCTGTCCGTGGGGCACTTTCGTGTACAAAAAACTCCCGTTCGGCTTAAAAAATGCTGGCGCCACGTTCCAGCGCGCGATGTCCTATGCTTTTCATGATATTCGCCATATCGTCCAGCCTTATCTGGACGACTTGCCAGCCCATTCGGGTAAGCGAGAGGACCATCCTGAGCATCTTCGCCAGATATTTCTTCGTTGCAGACGCTACAATATTAGGCTCAATCCTCATAAGTGCGTCTTCTGCGTTGATTCTGGCCGTCTTTTAGGCTTTATAGTCTCGAAAGACGGAATTCGCCTCGACCCTCTAAAGGTTGAGGCCATCGTAAATCTCCCATCACCCTCCTCCCTGTATCAGTTACAGAGTCTGCAAGGGAAAGCAAATTTTCTTAGGCGCTTTATTCCGAATTATGCCGAGGTGGCCAAAGGATTCACTCGTTTGTTAAAGCAGAATGTTCCCTTTCACTGGGACGAAATTGCTCAGGAATCCTTTGAGAAGCTGAAGACATTGCTAGTCAATGCTCCATTGCTTCGTCCTCCAGACTACCACCGCGACTTTACTTTGTATCTAGCTGCCGCATTTAGCACTATCGCCATGGTCTTGGTGCAGGATGACGAGAACGATGATGAACATGTTGTTTATTACCTGTCTCGGAACCTTCTCGACCCGGAAACGCGTTATGCACATGTCGAGAAGTTGGCCTTAGCAGCCGTACACGCCGTACAACGCTTTCGCCATTACATCCTTTTGCGCACGATAACAGTGGTTTCAGACTGCAACCCTATGACGTATATTATTTCTAGACAATTACTAGGGGGCAAGTACTCCAAATGGATCGTGATCCTGCAGGAGTTTGACTTGGAGTTCACCACTGCCAAGTCAACTAAATCACTGGTCTTCGCGGATTTGATATGTTCTCTCCCTACAGACTCTGTTCCCTCACACTCTGAAGACCATATACCGGACGAAACACTTTTTCTCATCGATACTCGCGATCCTTGGTACGGTGACATTATAGTGTATCTTCAGACTGCGAATTTTCGGTCTGAGTTGGATAAAACTGCCCGCTGTCGGATTCAGCACCAGTCCCAACCCTACCGTATAGTAGGAGATACCTTATATCGCATTGGAGTAGATTCGGTGCTCCAACGATGCCTTACCTTGGAGGAAGCTGAAAAGGTCCTGAATGACTGCCACAGTGGCGCCTGTGGTGGACATATGTCCGGGTATGCTACTGCCCAGAAGATTCTGCGTGCAGGTTATTTCTGGCCTTCCATATTCAAGGATTGTATCACTGCAGTCCGTAAATGTCATCCATGCCAGATATTTCAGCGCAAGATGCGCGCGCCGCCGTTGCCATTGCATCCCGTTATTACCGTCAGCCCTTTTGCGAAATGGGGCGTGGATTTTATGACGTGTAACCCTCACTCGGCCGGGGGGCATGCGTATATCATTGTCACCGTCGACTACTTCACTAAGTGGGCCGAGGCGATGCCTACACTAGCTGCTGACGGGAAAACGGCTGCTTCATTTATATTCAACCACGTTATTGCACGGTTCGGGGTTCCTCAAGCCATCGTCACTGATCACGGTACTCATTTCCGCGATTACATGATGACGGAGTTGACTTCAACGTTGGGCTTGCGTCACGACAGCTCAACACCATACTACCCTCAAGCGAATGGTCAGGTTGAAGCGGTGAACAAGGTTTTGGTCACCATGCTTCAGCGAACGGTTGGGATTCATAAATCCAATTGGCATCTCCAACTGTTCTCAGCTCTCTGGGCATACCGAACATCTGCTAAGAGTGCAACCGGGTTCACACCTTTCCAATTGGTGTACGGCCTGGAAGCTACTCTGCCGGTTGAATGTGAAATTCCTTTGCTTAAATTAGCTGTGGAGCTCTTACCGGATACTTCCCCTGAGGAAGAACGTCTTCTGTACCTCGAACGATTGGATGAAACCCGTCGACTAGCTGCTTTGATCATCGAAGCACAAAAGAAGAGGGTCAAAACTCATTTTGATCAAGCTGTTTCTCCTCGTTCTTTCATTGAAGGAGACCTCGTTCTCTTGTACGATCAAGCACATGATAAGCTTGGAGCCGGTAAACTCCAGCCTATGTGGCACGGTCCCTATATAGTAAAACGTGTTTTGAAAAATGGGGCCTACGAGCTTATAGATTACGAAGGAGTTCCGCTGGCGCAGCCCAGAAATGGGCTGTACCTTAAAAAGTACTACGTCTGAAGTGATTTCTTGGTGTGGTGTGTGTACATAGGTGTGTGATTGTCATTTGTGTGCATAGTGTGGTGTGCTTTGTAAACATCTTTCTGCTGATCGGGTCTTCCTGGTTGTGCAGATGTCTATTCATCCATTTGTTGGTTTCGCGGATGGTGCCTCCCGCAGTACCAGGAATCTGTCTTCTGCAGCCTGTGTAATCTACGATCCTGCTGGTGAGTTGATTGACCTGCAAGGTGTGTGTTTAGGACGTACCACGAACAATATCGCGGAATATAGTGCCGTGTTGGAATTGTTAACCGAGGCAGTAAACCTTGGTATCCGTGAATTTCTCGTGTACCTAGATTCACAACTTGTAGTGTTACAGCTGAACGGACACTATTCGGTAAGGAACCCGTCCATCTTACGTCTTTATTTGCGTATTCGATTACTGGAAAGGAATTTTGACTACATTACATATCATCATATACCCAGGCATTTGAATACATTAACAGATGCAGTAGCAAATTTGGTATTAGACAGACATTTGTGCAATTTATAAATCATCATCACATGTAAAGAAAGACTCATCTAGAAATAGATATGTATATATATAGATATCGAAATGTTTACATAGAGTGTGTCACATAAAACTCAAAAAATATACATAATCGTCTTAGTACATCCTGAGACACTGTGTCTCTCAAAAAATAGGTGTGGCATAAACCCTAAAGACTAGTCCGCATGGTGCTCATGATAGCACGTCACTGCACGCACTAGGCGCCTCAGGATTCGGTGGATCCGATTCGGAACTCCCACCGTGTGGCGCTGGTATGCCATCGGTACGTCTGATAGTCGGGCATAGTCTGGGATCCCATGGGCAATCCCCTCGAGGTTCTGGATCAGTTCCTCTCCTCCGGTGCCTTCCCCCTGGATCTCAGGGGCGAGCTGTGTCCTCCGGGAGATAGGAGACATCCCGGCTGGTCTCTCAGGTCCTACATCTGCATGCATATATAATTGTGTTAAGACGAATGTGTATTAACAAAAAAACATATAAACATAAAATCAAAAAATATGAGGTCTTACCCAGCTCCTCGTCCCAGTCATCTCCTTCTGGTAATGGGAGATCTGGGTCCCCGGTAAAGTCAGTTCCTGAATAGGGCCAATCTTCCACGACAATCAGCTGGCACCGTAACCACCTAAAGAACTCTGGCCTCCAGGACATCTGTTGGCCACCTCCAGATCTGGGCATCAATGCTGCCCAGCGAACCATCCGTGGCTCTCGTGGTATCGGACTCGCCACTGTGGCTCCTTGGCCCTGGAAGATTGGTATGCGTTCCAGAATGAACGATACCAAGATGGAACCATAACCGAACTGTTTCAGTTTCCCCTGTTTGCACCTTGTGAGCTGCCTTTTCATATTGATAGTTACTGCTTCTGCCCAGTTGAACAGTAAGGGACCCATGCATTCTGAGGCCAGCAGGAGTTGGGTCTTCGTGGCCTCGTGCGGAGCCTGCGACCCAGCAGCCCGCGTGATGGTATGGAGAACCACTCTCAGTGCCAGATCAGGGACGGTGTGGATATCCACTTTCTTGCTTCCTGATCCTGTTTGTGCCCCTGGGCACACCCATGCCATCACTTGTTCCATCTTTTCCCCAGATGGTCTGCTTCCAGTCAGTACAGGGATTGGACCTCTGCGGGACAATCCAGTAATGAAATAAACATCAGTGACCTCCAGTTCTAACACCTGGTCTCGTAACCTGAACACCTGTTCTTGTTCATCCCAGATACTGATTAGATACTGGAGGAGCTCAGGCTGAGCTCGTAAACATGGCGTGAGGAAGAAATTTTTCAATCCACAGTTTCTAAGTGCATTCATGCAAGTTTGGCTTTGCATGGCCTATTCATCCTCTTCTCCGTGCTCTCGTTCCTTCCATTCGATTGCCATTTTGAGTGATTATCTGCATTCACATGGTCAAAAACCCTTAGTTAGATCTTTGATGAGCTTCAAATTCCAAGCAATTTGGTCTAAATGTCGAAATTTTGGGCAGAATTTAAGGTTCGGCCGCTAGCGCGGCTGTTTTGCGAACAGTCGCGCCACGTGGCGCGAGCCCTTTACAAATAAGAGCTCATTGGTGCGGGTCCGTGCCCGATACCCGCGCCAATGGGCCCGGCCCTAAAATTTTAAAAATGGCCACACAAAACTGATTTCTAAGGGAAAGCTATTAAAAAATGAATGAAAATGAAGAGAAAAAGAGCGCCTCTTACCTGTGACAGACGAGAAGCTGAATGGTCGACTGGATTTGTCGCAATCACCGTCAGAAGTTTCTGCTCCAAAAGGACCACTGTTGCTTTCCACCAAGGTAAATAGTAAAAAGTAATTTTATTTTTACCAATTAGACATTTATAACTTTTTCGACGTTAAATGAGTTTTAAAAAGTTATTTTTATCAAATATTTGTATATGTTATGTCGAAAATGGATTTTACGCTTGCTTGGTATGTGCAGCAGCAGGTTTTTGCGACTTAAAGGATGGAAACGAGTTGTATTTTATACTTTTTCGGACTCAGTAAATACACGAAAAAGTCACTCTGGAGTCATCTTTCAGCTCTTTTCTGACTCTCTAAATATGAAAAGATCGCCGAGGCCCTTGTCGTTTCGATCTCGTTAAAATGGACACAAATCGACATCCACCCAGTATAAGTTTAACCCTTTTTCGGGCTGGGATGGATTGATTACGAAAAAGGAATACCCTAGCCTATTGCGACTAGGAGGTTTTCCCGGATATTGTTTTCTACCTTTTCGGATCTGGGGAACTATTTACGAAAAGGGACCTGTGGAGTTTTCTTTTCCGCTGTCTTTTCAAACTCTCTAAACGTGAAAAGACGCCGAGTTCTTCCTTTGTCAGACTCGTTAAACCCTGATGACATTGGATTCCGTCGCAATGACGTTCTCCGAGTTTCTCCTTCCTAGGACTCGTTAAATGCACTAGGATGGATTCGCCCGAAGGGCGGACTTATATCACAAGCATATGTTATCCCCTTCAAGCTTGTTATAAAAAATAATTGGGGTACTCGCCAGAAATGGTGGGGGAAAAATGGAACCATCGTCGTTGTCGTCGGCAGTATGTCGCTCTTGAACATGGCACTTGTCTGCATTCGTGTCGGGTTGGGGACATCTCATCTTGTTGCTTCACTTTGCTTCCATGGGTTTGGGTAATCTCTTTTGACCTCTCATCTGTTCACTGCCTCGTCGCCATGACCTTTGATCTGTTGACGTCAAATACTGCCAAGTCCATTGTCGTGCCGTTTATATGTTCAAGAGAAGTTGGCCTCTGCGAATATCAACCTTCCTCTGCTTCTCATATGATCCTGATTCACAACAAAACATTATGTTCCTCTGTCTCGTGTCGATGATGTGGGAATCATTATGGCCCACCTTCGATCAAGGTCACTTCCTGTCGACTTCAACTCATTATCCCGGAAGTTGGTCTAGAGACTCCTTATGGTACCTTGGAGCCTGCATGCCTCAATGGCAGGTTCGTCGCATTCGACGAGAGGTTTACATCATTGGCCTCCGATCGAGTGATTCTGCGGGTGTTCGACGTCAGTTCATTTATTCACACGCCGTAGATTGTACCTGTAGTACCTTGAGGACCATTGTCATTATTGGTGGTTTCTCTCGCGTCGGTTAACAGCTTTCATCATTGGCTGGTAATCCGACGATGTTCTTGCATGTTCGACTTCAGCTCACATATTCACATGCTTGAACTTGTACTATGTTGGGTCGAGATGGAGCGCAAGACCCTGGATTGTGTCTGTTGTAATCCAGGCTGCGATTGTGGATTATTATCATTATGTACATGACTCACTGATTGGATGGCTGCGACCATACCTAAGTCTATTTGTTTGATCTTAGTTGGATGGCTGCGCCCATACCCTAGATCCGGATTATAGCATACTCTGTTTCGGATGGCTGCGTCCATACCACATATACATCATGTACTTGAGATATCAGTTGTATCTTTCTGCGCAGGTTTTCCGACGGCGGGCCTTCAGTTGAACATGTTCTCGTAAAGCATTTCACCCCTCTCTCTCGGGCCTCATACTTTAGGGGGCATCTGTTACACAGTAATTTGTCACCGTCCCTACCATTCCCCGTCCCGCACAATGGAGGACCCATTTTGTGACCTGTGAACATTGTCATGCCTTGAAAACATCATCAATGCATTCCTCTAAGCATGAGCCTCATTTTCCCTTGAGACATATCCTTGCAAAAATCATGAAAAACATCCCTTTTGGCATTGGCGCGGGCAGTCAGTTCAGTACTCGCGCCAATGGGGAAAATCCTGCAAAGAGGTCGCGCCAACTGGCGCTCTGTCATAGAGCCGTAGTCGCACCACCCAATTTAGGGACTGTTTTTTAAATAAGGATGGCGGAAGTTGAGTTCCAACAAACTCACAAACCATTGCCTATCTTGAGTTGGGAGGTTTGGCTGCGGGAGTTCTATGGAAGGGAAGTTGTTTTTCCACCTCCCATGGAACCTTCCTTGTTGATAGGGCCAATCCCATAATAATAGGGATCCCAACTCCTCCTTCCCCATCTATAAAAGCCTGCTCAAATCCATGGCAAGCTAGTCTTGAAGTGCCTAAGCTCTGAATCTCCATATTCCCAAGAGCCTTTGTGTTGTAAAGAATCCTCTCTTTCCCTTAAGGCTGAATCAAGTAAGGAGACCATTGTCACGAGACTCTGGAGAGGTTTTCCCTTTCCTTGGCGAGCTTTGCGAGATGTGGACGACTGGAGACCCGTCCGAAGGAGACCGCGACGTCAGAACTTGGTTGTAATCTCTCTTCGCTGGTTATTTAATAGATGATTATGATTATGGTTCCACTCCGTTTTCCATCATGTTAATGTGAGTAATGTCCTTTCTGACTGATGTTTAGTTACGTATGCTGGTTTCTATGCTTGTATCTGTTCGTTTCTTCCATGTGCAGGTGTTCATCCGCGGAGATCGTGGAGGGATTGTGATCTGCCAAGGCTGAGGAACGGGGACGCTTCTTCTTCAGATCCTAGCGTTGGAATCCAGGTAGGCTCTTATCTCCAGCCTTTTCATTCGTAATTAGGAACTTGCGTCATAACATTGTTTGTTTGTTGCTAGACCCCTGCTGGGCTAGTAGGGATCGCCTCTGTCCGCAGAGGGGATTTACCTCCTCAACACTCATCCTTGTCTTATATTGGACCTTCCTTTCCTGATTCCCAACAACCAAACACAAACAATCAAACAAACAACCCCGAGCCTATAACTAGCCTAACATCTTAAACTTTGAGCCTCAAAGACATATATACTTTGACAATCATATGGAGATCCCTCTCTGGACCTAGGAGGGCTAGATCCTAAGGTCTGAAAGTGGTTCTATGTTGTCTCATCTTTTGGTCTTGTCAACCTGGCCAAAACATGGGAACCCCAACATAATGGCGACTCCACTGGGGATTTATGAGGAGCTTATAACCGAAAACATTGTTAGTCTGTGTCCCAGCATCGTCCCAACATAATGGTAACTCCACTGGGGCTCATCTGAGTGCATTTCACCTTATACATTCCCAAGACTCGAAAACTTAGAACTCTGGTTAGGTTGATAGTAAGTCATTCCCTTCTTGAATCGACCTCCGTCATTGAGTGTCCATCATACTCTTAGACAAAGCCTGGAAAGGGCTAGGTAGCCTCCAGATCTCACCCTCTTCAGAGGTGACATATTTGGTAAATTCCCTCCCAGTCAATCTCTGGTTGGAGTCTGTTTTTTAGGAGATTCCTGAAGGGTGATAGTGCCTGAGCACTGTGGTGGACAGTGTAACCCCTTAGATATACTCTGAAACCCTCCACCTGGCGACTCCATTGTTCCTAAATGAAAAGACTCCACTGGTGATCAGTAGGCCTGCTGATTATCTTGGTTTCAAAATAGACTCCACTGGGAGACCAGCCCCTGAGACAACATCAACCACAGTAGAAGTAACAAGTAGGGTTAAGTTGCTTGGCTTAGAGACAGCATTCTAGCTTTCAGAACCATCCACACAAGAGCTTATCCCAACCCTGACCCACCTGAATAGTTAACAATCCGGAGAGTATCCTCAAAGGAGCCCCTGCGCCCCATAGACCAACTATTTCCAGCCACATTCATAGAGCTAACTCTGCACCGGAAGAACTAACAGCTCTATCGCATTTTCTCCCTGACCTAGACACACCTAATAGATTACTAAGAACTAGGTCATTCAATCACCTAGACCAGCAAGACCTCGAGCCTCACAGTACACCATCTAATAGTGGTCAGCACACTAGGGACAGAGAAACCCCTCCATCGACACCACCTGATATCCACTTCCTTCAAAACTTGGGGCTCTCCCAGCCTAGATCTTCTCAACAGACTTCTGCTGGTCCTAATATCCCTGTCATTCAAATACCAGCTACGCAAATCAATCATTCACCTCACCATAACATTATCATGGTAGCTTGGTATGCACCTTTGCTATTACCTCAACCCTTGTTACCCTTGCCCAATGATTATCAATCAAAAATCCCACACTTCACTGCTAAAGAATCCATCACGGCTAGCAACATGTAGATAAAATGGAGGATTCTTTTGATTATATGGAAATTGATGATGAAACAATCAAAATGAGAATCTTTTCCCAAAGCCTGGGGGGCGATGTGAAGAAATGGTTTAAAAGTTTACCCCCTGGCAGTATCCAAGATCTCCCTGCGTTATATCAGAACTTCATAGACAAATGGGAGGTTAGAGCAAACCCTCGCCAGCTCCTAGCAGAATACATGTCCCTTAAGAGGAACGTAGGAGAGAGCGTCCATGAGTACACCACTAGATTCAACAGCATTTACAATGCTCTCCCTCCACACATGAAACCTCCTCAAGGGATGGCCCTAGCTAAATATCCTGATGGATTTGATGCTGACATGGCCTATGAGCTTAGAGATAAAGATTACACTACACTGGAAGATATGCAAAAAGGAGCCATAACCATAGAGGCAAACTTGATGGAAAAAAGGGCAAGATTAAAAGCTGAGAAAAGGGTAACCTATAGGGATGACAATGTAGGTTCCACATCTGATCCCAAATATGATAGACTGTCTAAAAACGTGGAAGAGCTAAAAAAAATGATAAAAAGGATGGTTGTCCAAAACAGAAACCAGAACCAGAACCAGAACGTCAGAAGAAACAATGCCGCTCCCAACAGACAGAGAGAGTCAGATCAACAAGTAGTTCCCCCATTCCAAGAAAATTTCTTAGATGAAGACGAGGGAATCATAGAAGAGTCTGAAGGGAATGAAATAAACATGTTCGAAACAGAAGACTCAGTCCTTAACTGTGATTCATGGGAAGATCAACCCTCACCTTCATACTGGGATGAGGAATGGTTAGAAACTGAGGATTACATATTAGGATTTGAAAATGCCATGTTACAGGTCAGGGAACAATATGAGCTTAGGAGCAAAAGGAACCAAGATACTTCCAAAACCAAAGCTCCTGAGGTAACCATCAAGAAAAGACCTAATAAAACTTCCAAAGCATCTGCTGAAAGTAATAAATCAGCAGCTGAAAGTTCTGGTAAACACAAGGAAAAAGACAACCAAGACACTGAAAAAGAAAACCAACCAACCAGCAGTACTAGCACTTCAGTTAGTACTCCTGATACAATTGTTCCCGACCCTGTACATAGAGAGAAATCACAAATTGATTCAGCCACTAAGGCCGTATCGAATAAAACAAAGTCGAGTACTTCAAAGACACAGTCCACTTTCAATTTAGAGAGTGAGATTGAAAAAATCAAAATCTCTGTCCCACTCTCTGAGCTGGCCACTCAGGGTGTGTATAAAGGCCAAATTTTGAAAGCGTTGAATTTAGGGGAAAACAATGACACTGTAAATTTGAATGATGATCAACCTGCCCTCCTGTTTGGTCCAAATATTGAGGGAAAGTTTCAGGAAGGGGTAGTTCCACATTTTTATATCAGTCTCAACGTTCATGACAAAATACTCCACAATGCCATGCATGATTCCGGAGCATCACACAATTTAATGCCTAAAGTAGTGATGGAAAAGCTAGGCCTAGAGATCACACGACCTTACAAAGATCTATATTCATTTGAATCTAGCAGAGTAAAATGCCTAGGCCTAATCAAAGAATTGTGTGTGAGCTTGACCCATATCCCAGCTAAATGTATGGTCATGGATGTTGTGGTGGCAGATGTACCACCCAAGTATGGCATGCTATTGTCAAGATCATGGGAAGCCAAACTGCAAGGAACAATGCAGATGGATGGCTCATATGCCACTATCCCTATATTTGGCCAACTCAGAAGACTGTATAGAGAATCCCAGATGAAATTCCTAGTCAGTAGCCCCGAGAAACCTGAAAATTCATCATTATACTATGTACACACAGACCTGGATTCTTTCATTCTTTATAACGACCAATCTTTAGGAGAGCCAGAATCTGAATGCAGAAATACAAGCAAGGACACAGAGCCCATGGACTTTAGCATGATGGCTACCTTAGAAGAATACGATGAAGAAAACCATGGGCAGGGTACTGAAAACGAAACTCAGAATGAACCAGAAACAGAACGCAAACAACAAGGTAGCCAACTCTCTGAACCCCACACAGGCCATGAAGAACAAGATAACCCACAACCTAGTACAGACTCCTCAACGCAACATAATGGCGAACCCCTGTGGGAAATGAAATTTTATGGGTCCTGTACTAGGCAAAAGAATGTTGAGCAAAGGTGGCTTACGTAACATAGAAAATTACCACGCAATCCTTTCATTAACGGACAACTTGCCACAGCCATTTTGTCCTCTCCTTGACATAAGTTTCGCCAGACCTTGTCCCTTGAACTTTGAAATCCGAAGCTTTGGCTCTTTTGTCAAACTCGCCTCTGCCTTCCCGAACACTAACAAAGTGTGGCTACTTGGAGGTTTCCCTCTCAAAGTGGCTCATTTCTAAGGCGTTTATATCTCTTTTTCTTCTATTTTTGAGCCGGTTTACACAAATACGAAATTTGTTTGGATTCTAGGGTTTCACGTCTGCTGTGTCATCGTGGCATTCTCGCTATAAATTTTTTTCTCCAAAGTTTCCGTGTTTAAATTTAGGTGGGAATAAATCCTGAGGAAGAATGCTGAAAAACTTGTAGCTTGATCTGCATTATTTTTGAAGATATCATTTGTGGAAGTTAGGTCTTTTTTCAAGCTCCTAAACAGGTCATCGTGGCATTTTCGCTATAAATTTTTTTCTACGAAGGTTCAGAATCTGAAATTCATATGGTGCGAAGCTGAAATCCTTAGGAAATGTTTGAAAAAATTTAAGAGCTTGGTTCGCAAAATTTTTGGAGATATGATCTTTGGAAGGTAGTGCTTTTTCAGGCTCCTGAATTGCATCTCAAAGAGGTGATCGTGGGAAAAGTTCAATAACTCTCTCTCTGGGCATCGGATTGGAGTGCCGTAAAAAGTGGTCGCAAGTACACAGACTGTAGTTTATTGGCTATCAATTTCAGAGACAAAGGATGAAACAGTGACACGTGGCAAGTCGTACAAGTTCGCTCTACTGAACCAGTCCATAATTAGGTCATTGTGGGAGATTGGACACAACTTTGTCTTGGAGAATCCAAATCAGGTCATACCTGTGGCATTCAAAAGAGAATTCAGAGGGCTATTTCATTGCTGAATTTCAGATATTTAAGAGTCACAATCACGGATATAATCCAATTCCAATATTGAGCTCCTCAAAAGAAAGTAAAAGGTGTGTATTGTTTTTCCCGAATTGCATAAATCTTGCTTAAAAAATCAGTTTGAAGTGATTCCAAGGGCCTATTGAGCATATATTTCAGTATTGCATTCTGAAATGCCTCCTAAAAATAATTCAACACCCATTAAGCCCTCAGAAATATATACTATGATGCATGAAGTGGAAGAATTGCAGTATGAGATATCAAAATTACGGTACCAAGTGCAACAAATTTCGATCTTACGAAGAGCAACCAAAGATGAAATAGATGGTTTAAAAGAAGAAATGGAGGCTAAGTTGGATGGTTTGAAGGATAAAATAATAACTAATATGGATGATAAATTAGTGGAAGATGACATCGAGCATCAACAACAAGTTCTCCAACTCTCAAAGGATAACCTAACTTTGGTGCAGAATCTAATGAAACAACAAGAATATCAACATCACATCGAAAGAAGTTCTGAAGCAATCACAGAAACAATAACTTGACAAGTACGATCAATTTCAGAGTATCTCAGCAAGTGGAAGAACTTTCCTGTAGAATATTCCACATGGGAGGATGAGAATTTTATACAGAAGCATCAAGAAATAATCAAGCGTTGAGGACAACACTTGTTTGAAGGAGAGGGGAATGTTAAGTCCCTATATTAATAGTATAGCCCCTTATTATGTTAGTGTAGCCCCCCTTATTGTTATTATTGTACCCCTGTAACCCCCATATTGTTACTATTGTGCCCTTAAATTATTATTGTTAGGTCGGCTAGGATTACATTGTGGCCCACTAGGATTACATTATGGCCCCATGGACTCCTATATATAGAAAGGAGGTTTTGTAAATTGAATCATCCAAGAATTGTTCATTCATGTAATGTACTGGAGGTTGCCCCCTTGAAGTGGCTTATTTCTAAGGTGTTTATATCTCTTTTCTTCTATTTTTGGAGTTGGTTACACAATAATCTCAATGTCCCTCCAGAACTGTCCAAAACCAAGGCCAGATTCATAAAACTAAAAGCTAGAAACTACTGCATTTTAAATGAAAACCTATACTGGAAGAATCCAAATGGCCTATTACTGAAATGCTTGTCTGAAACTGAAGCTGAGAGAATCAAACAAGAATTTCATGCTGGGGAGTGTGGAGGCCACCTGAGTTGGAAAGCCACCGCAAATAAAATACTCAGGGATGGTTACTATTGGCCCAAACTCTTCAACGATGTCCATAAAATGATTCTTGCCTGCCACAAATGTCAGATCTTCAAAGGCAGAAGAAAGCTCCTCGCCCTCCCTTTACAACCTATCACCGTAGAAGGTCCCTTCATGCAGTGGGGCTTAGAATTTATAGGATAAATTCACCCTGCCTCCTCCAGACAACATAAATGGATCCTAACTGCTACAGATTACTTCACTAAATGGATAGAAGCCATACCCAC
This sequence comes from Pinus albicaulis, assembly GCA_034641835.2. Lineage (NCBI taxonomy): Eukaryota > Viridiplantae > Streptophyta > Pinopsida > Pinales > Pinaceae > Pinus > Pinus albicaulis. The sequence continues at coordinate 295,679,870 of CM076579.1, read as the reverse complement.
TAGGAATGCCACTGACTCTATCATCATTAGGTTCCTAGAAGACTTCATCCTGTCTCGGTTTGGCTGTCCAAGGAAAATAATTACTGACAATGCTGCTGCTTTCAGATCCAAGAGAATGGTTGATTTCTGTCACAGGTATGGAATAGCCCTTGGTAATTCAACTGCCTATTATCCCCAGGGTAATGGCTTAGTTGAATCATCAAATAAAAGCCTGGTTACAATCATCAAGAAGCTGCTGGAAGAGAACAAAAAGTCATGGCATAAAAAGTTGGTGCATGCTTTGTGGGCGGACAGGCTCACAAAAAAGAAATCCATCGGCATGTCACCATTCCAGCTTTTCTATGGAACCGAAGCAGTTTTTCCTACCCGCCTTGGAGTCCCAGTGATCAAGCTTGTCCAGGAAATTCAGACAGAGGAAAAAAATATGGTGAGAAGAATTAATGAAACTATCCATCTACAGCAAACAAGGGAGCAAGTTTACAGCAGAGCTCTCAGAGTGTAGGAAAGCATAAAGAAAGAGTTTGACAAAAGAGCCAAAGCTTCAGATTTCAAAGTTGGGATAAGGTTCTGAGATGGGATTCAAGGAGAGAGGACAAAGGTAAACATGGCAAGTTTGATAGCTTGTGGCAGGGTCCATATATCATCCAAGCCACTGTGGGCCCTAATGCATTTTTCTTACAAGAGCTTGATGGTACAGAGCTGTTTGGGGGTCCTGTCAATGGCAGGATGCTCAAACACTACTTCTGCTAATTTTCATTTCCAGTTCCATTGCCATTGTACATACCATTGCAGTTTTTGTTTTCAAGAAAAGAGAAAAATGTTTCAAAAAACAGAGAGAAAGGAGAGGTTCAGACATGCTCAAAACATGGACCTCTGGAGTGCAAATATTGGCTCTAATAAACTCATAATCTGAGCCAAAGAAAGTGAAACAGCAGGTCCTAACATGCTCAAAATCTGGATCAGCAAAGGAAAAGAAGAATCAGCTCTGACATGCCCAAAACCAGAGCTGAAAGGAAGAAAAGGAAGTGACTCTAATATTCTCAAAGCCCGAGTCACAGGAAAAGAAGGATGTTTCAAATTGCAGATTTCCAGCCTTCACAGTTTTGTCTCCAAGTTTCCAGCAATTCATTGTCCAGGAACGAAAGTTTGATACCTTGGATTCACAGCAAGTCAGACAGTTTAATCCTGGCTTCGCTGTTTTTAATTTCTTGTCTTAGAATGTAGGAGAAGAAACCTGTTGGACAGTTTAATCCCAACAGGTAGTAGATTAGGTAGAGAATCATGTGAGACCAACAGTCTAATCTGGTCTCATGGAGCAATAAGGGTAGATACAGAGTAGGTTTATTTTCTGTTATAAAATAAAATGATGTAAAGGGTCTGCTAGTTCAAATGCACACAAAGGGAAATGTTAGGACTGTAGTTTGGGTAGGTAGAACGGTTGGGAAAATATTTCCACTGATGTGTGTATCTAACATAGGGTGGTAGCTGAAAATAAAAAAAGAAGGGATGTGCCAAGCAGCAGGCATCTGGCCTACTCCAAAGATCATTTCTAGTTTCTTGACTCCTTCAAGAAGAAGCCATCCCCTTGTGGAGCCACTGTTAGCCCCCCTATGAAATTCTTGACAAGCAAGTTGGGGGTTGTATTATTTTGGAGACCTTCAAGGGATGCATCTCCCCTGAAGACACATCATCCTTGAATGTCTTCTGCAAGCCTCTACTTTGCAATAAAATCCCCTCTGTTGATTTCCCATCTAAAGCCTCACTGGTTATAAATGCTGCTCCTAAAAGACCAACATTGCCCCTCATACTCCTGCAAAACACCACATGGTTACCTCCTTTCCCTTTTGACAAAGTCCCTCTTTTCCCCTTTTATTTTCCCTATTAACCCCCTAAATCCCCTCTAAAAATCCCTACACCCTTCGTTTTCCCAATTTCCCCCTCCATCTCTCTATCGTTACCCTTTGGGTCTCAAAATACATTAAAACAGGCTAAAAACCCACCTTCCGCTTTATAACAGGGCTTAGCCCCTTACCGCAAGTCCCTTAACCACTTCCCACACATGCCCATGCGCTAGGACCGAGCGCTCAAGTCCTGAGCGCTAATCGCGTCTGAAGGTCGGAGCCAAATGTGAATCCCTTTGTAACATCAAAATTCCCGATGCGATTGGCTTTATTTATTAAGTCCCGCGGCTTGTTTTTTCAACTGTTGATCCGCCATATAAATCGGACGGCCCGCGTGCTCCCCGCCCAATCGCAATCACAATATTTATGTGCGTCTCTCCGATTAGCCCATCGCAAACACTTGCGATGCGATTGATCGCAACCCTATCTTCCGATCCCCGATTACTGATTGCATTCCCCACCATTGATCTGGACCCGAGATCAACGGTCAGCGCACAATCGCAACCCCCCGCCCGATCGCAATCGCAAGTCCCAGTGGTGCCGCCCCGGTTAAGATCTCCCGATCAAATCATAACCGTCCATCCTCCCCGCCGATCCGACGGCCATCGCACTCTCAGCTCAATCGCAATCGGAACTTCCAATCGCTACCACTTTCCTCCCTTTGCAATTGCGATCCACCGATCTGATCTCAACCGTTCGTTTAATTCAAGATCTGACGGCTCAGTGCTAATCGCATCATTGCTCATCGCCTCTCCACTTTTCCCTTCGATGGAGTGTGAGCCGTTGATCTAGCTCCCGGATCTAACGGCCAGCGCTCAATCGCGCTCCCACTTCCAATCGCAATCGGAACTTTTTGAATGTGTCACCTCTGCTCCCCCCGATTGCGATCCTCCGATTTGATCCTGACCGTCCATTGGATTTAAGATCTAACGGTTCAGAAGGAATCGCCCTCCGCCTCCGGCTGGGTCCCACCTCATCGCATTTCATTACATTCCGGTTGCATTTCTCTGTATTTTGTTCAAAAGTCAAGGTTTAAGACTTTACACCAAAGTATTATATTTCATAGTTGTTCCACCCCCTTTCATATATTATTTCGCCGCTCGATCTTCGCCGTTGATCTTTGTCCCCAGGCCATGATCTAACGGTGTGCGCTGCATTCTACCACCAAACCCTATTATTCGCGAGTTCTCACCCTTTCGTTCGCATTTTGTCACCATTGTGTAGTCAGCCCATTGTTCCTAAATGAAAAGACTCCACCGGTGATCGCAGGCTTGCCGATTATCTTGGTTTCATAATAGACTCCACCGGGAGACCAACCCCCCGAGACAACATCAACTACGTAGTATAACAAGTAGTTGTCGCTTTACGGAAACAACATTCCTCGCTTTCAAAACCATCCGCAAGAGCTTATGCCAACCCTGACCCACCTGAAATAGTTGATAATCCGGAGAGTATCCTCAAGGGAGCTCTTACACCTGAAAGACCAACTATTTCCAACCACATTCATAGAGCTAATTCTGCACCAGAAGACCTAACAGCTCTATCACATTTTCTCCCTGACCTAGACACCTAATAGATTACTAAGAACTAGGTCATTCAATCACCTAGACCAGCAAGACCTCGAGCCTCACAGTACACCATCTCATAGTGGTCAGAACAATAGGGACAGAGAAACCCCTCCATCGACACCACCTGATATCCACTTCCTTCAAAACTTGGGGCTCTCCCACCCTAGATCTGCTCAACAGACTTCTGCTGGTCCTAATATCCTTTTCATTCAAATACCAGCTACGCAAATCAATCATTCACCTCACCAGAACATTATCATGGCAGCTTGGTATGCACCTTTTCTATTACCTCAACCCTTGTTACCCTTGCCCAATGATTATCAGTCAAAAATCCCACACTTCACTGCGAAAGAGTCTATCATTAAATTTCTCAACAACATGTAGATAAAACTGAGATCTTTGATTATATGGAAATTGATGATGAAACAATCAAAATGAGAATATTTGCCCAAAGCCTGGGGGGTGTTGTGAAGAAATGGTTTAAAAGTTTACCCCCTGGCAGTATCCAAGATCTCCCTGCGTTATATCGGAACTTCATAGACAAATGGGAGGTCAGATCAAACCCTCGCCAGCTCCTAGCAGAATACATGTCCCTTAAGAGGAACGTAGGAGAGAGCGTCCATGAGTACACCACTAGATTCAATAGCATTTACAATGCTCTCCCTCCACGCATGAAACCTCCTCAAGGGATGGCCCTGGCTAAATATCCTGATGGATTTGATGCTGACATGGCCTATGAGCTTAGAGATAAAGAGTACACTACACTGGAAGATATGCAAAAATGAGCCATAACCATAGAGGCAAACTTGATGGAAAAAAGGGCAAGATTAAAAGCTGAGAAAAGGGTAACCTATAGGGATGACAATGTAGCTTCCACATCTGATCCCAAATATGATAGACTATCTAAAAACATGGAAGAGCTACAACAAATGATAAAAAGGATGGTTGTCCAAAATAGAAACCAGAACGTCAGAAAAAACAATGTCGCTCCCAACAGATAGAGAGAGTCAGATCAACAAGTAGTTCCGCCATTCCAAGAAAAATTCTTAGATGAAGATGAGGGAATCATAGAAGAGTCTGAAGGGAATGAAATAAACATGTTCGAAACAGAAGACTCAGTCCTTAACTGTGATTCAGGGGAATATCAACCCTCACCTTCATACTGGGATGAGGAATGGTTAGAAACTGAGGATTACAGATTAGGATTTGAAAATTCCATGTTACAGGTCAGGGAAAAATATGAGCTTAGGAGCAAAAAGAACCAAGATACTTCCAAAACCAAAGCTCCTGAGGTAACCATCAAGAAAAGACCTGATAAAACTTCCAAAGCATCTACTGAAAGTAATAAATCAACAGCTGAAAGTTCTGGTAAACACAAGGAAAAAGACAACCAAGACACTGAAAAAAAAAACCAACCAACCAGCAGTACTAGCACTTCAGTTAGTACTCCTGATACAATTGTTCCCGACCCTATACATAGAGAGAAATCACAAATTGATTCAGCCACTAAGGCCGTAGTGAATAAAACAGAGTCGAGTACTCCAAAGACACAGTCCACTTTCAATTTAGAGAGTGAGATTGCAAAAATCAAAATCTCTGTCCGACTCTCTGAGCTGGCCACTCGGGGTGTATATAAAGGCCAAATTTTGAAAGCGTTGAATTTAGGGGAAAACAATGACATTTTAAATTTGAATGATGATCAACCTGCCCTCCTGTTTGGTCCAAAGATTGAGGGAAAGTTTCAGGAAGGGGTAGTTCCACCTTTTTATATCAGTCTCAACATTCATGACAAAATACTCCACAATGCCATGCATGATTCCGGATCATCACACAATTTAATGCCTAAAGTAGTGATGGAAAAGCTAGGCCTAGATATCACACGACCTTACAAAGATCTATATTCATTTGAATCTAGCAGAGTAAAATGCCTAGGCCTAATCAAAGACTTGTGTGTGAGCTTGACCCAGATCCCAGCTAAATGTATGGTCATGGATGTTGTGGTGGCAAATGTACCACCCAAGTATGGCATGCTATTGTTAAGATCATGGGGAGCCAAACTACAAGGAACAATGTAGATGGATGGCTCATATGCCACTATCCCTATATTTGGCCAACTTAGAAGACTGTATAGAGAATCCCAGATGAAATTCCTAGTCAGTAGCCCTGAGAAACCTGAAAATTCACCATTATACTTTGTACACACAAACCTAGATTCTTTCATTCTTTATAACGACCAATCTTTAGGAGAGCCAGAATATGAATGCAGAAATACAAGAAAGGACACAGAGCCCATGGAATTTAGCATGACGGCTACCTTAGAAGAATACGATGAAGAAAACCATGGGAAGGGTACTGAAAACGAAACTCAGAATGAACTAGAAACAGAACGCAAACAACAAGGTAGCCAACTCTCTGAACTCCACACAGGCCATGAAGAACAAGATAACCCACAACCTAGTACATACTCCTCAACGCAACATAATGGCGAACCCCTGTGGGAAATGAACTTTGATGGGTCCTGTACTAGGCAAAATGCTGGAGCAGGGGTGTGGCTACGTAACACAGAAAATGACCACGCAGAGAGCCATGCTGTGAATATGCATTTCAAATGCACAAATAATATTGTAGAGTATGAGGCTCTCATCCTAGGTCTGAATTTATTGAAGAAATTAGGAGCCCATAAGATAGCTATGAGGGGAGACTCTGAGTTAGTAATCAAACAAGTGAATGGTGAATACGCAGCAAAACATCCTCGATTAAGAGCGTACAGGAATGATGCAGTGGATTTATTGAAAACCTTTGTTGAATATGAATTGGTGTTTTTTTCCCGAGAGTCAAAATATCAAGAGCTTCAAAATTAGATTAGACCATTAATCTTGCTAGTCCTTGGCCTTTAATGAGTTTAGTGGGCTTGATTTCTAAATCATATTCAAGTATCATAGCTATCCACTTTCCTCTCTTACCATCCGGGTCTGTGTTAAAATGTCTTTCACAACTAAGTTTGGCACACATGCAATTATGTGGGAGTGTAGAAATTAAACTCACGAAATCTTTTAAAGCTTTGAATAAAGCGAAAGGCTTGTTTTTCCATGACATTGTACTTGGAGGTGCATCTCTCAATGCCTTACTAAAGAATGCAATTGGCTGCTCTAGTCCCTTTAGATTTTTCTCGCAATAGGACAACAACCCTATCGTATGTTTTGATGCAAATGAAAAGATGTAAAAATATTTTGTAAAGTCGGGACTTATAAGAGCTGGTGATTTTTGGTTAATGCTTGTTTTACCAGTTCAAAATATTTCTTTGCTTCTAAAGGTCCATTTAACTCCTTCTTCCTTTTTCGAGAATGTTTGTTATGTTTATAAGGAGTTCAACTAAGTTTGGTATGAAACTTCTCAATAAATTAATCTTTCCAATGAAAGATTGAAGTTCTTTGATGTTTCTAGGATGATTGATTTGCAATATACCTTCAATCTTCTTTGGGTCTATCTTTATCCCCTCTTCGATATGATGTGTCCAAGTATTTTACCTTCTTGGAGACCAAACAATGTTTTGTTTGGATTTAAATATATCCCAAACTTTCTGCATTTCTCAAAAACTTTTCTCAAATGTTCTAAGTGCTCTTCATACGATTTCGGAAAAAAGCAGTGATATCATCAAGGTAAATAATGATGAAGTAGCCTAATTCTTTTGAGAATGCAATATCCATGGCTCTACGAAAAGTAGCACCAACATTCATTAAACCAAAGGGAATTTTCACATACATGAAAGTACCCCAAGGTGTAGTAAAGGTTGTCTTAAGTTGATCATCGGGGGATGTACTAAAATGCGATTGTATCTCGAGAAGCCATCGGAAAAGAAAGTCTTTTAGAGCCAAATACCCTTTGTAAAATGTGATCCATATTGGGTAATGGGTAGTTTTTCACTTTAATGAGGCTTTGTTTAAGTCCCTAAATTCAATACAAAGCCTTATTTCTCCTGTCTTTTTCCTCACTACGACACAAGATTAGACACCCACTCTGAATATCTAATATGAACAATAATACCAACCTCATACATCTTCTTGATTTCCTTCTCCACCAAAGGTAATTGAACGGGAGGGTTTATTCTGCGCAATTTTTGTTTAAATAGCTTTTGGTTTTCCTTGAGGGTATATTGTGCTAAATTATTTCCATGTCATAGGACTTTAGATCCTCATAACTCCATGCAAAAACATCAAAAAATTATTTAAACGACTCTATGTATTTCGGTTTGATATGAGCTTGTAAATTTTTCAGACATTTTGATCATCTTTGGTTTTAGTTCACTTTGCCTATGTTACACTCTTCAACTTTAGTTTCAACATGCTCCAATTTTGGTTTCTTGGCCACATCATTGAAATCAAACAACTCTTACTAAAGGGACAGAGCCTTTTTGGAAAACTTTGATTGTTAGATTGCAGAGTTTCTAAGTCTTCTTTGCCTAAATATGCACTAATTTCGTGGTATTTTCAAGTTTGTTAGAAAACGATTTATATCATCAATCTTTGGAGACTTTACTTCTTCATCAAGTAGTTTTTCTTCACTAGGACGAGTCATCTTCATAATCTAAATCCGAACTTGGTAGTTCAAATTCATTTCTAGATTGTAGGAAGTATTCTATTTGTTTGTCCCCATCAAATACTTGCCAATATTTCTCATTTTCACGGGACAACAGGTTTGAATTTAACTTGGGTTGTACATTTTTTGGTTTCATAAGGTGTTAAGCATGTTCTAGGAAAAAAAGCTAAGCGTGGACAAGGATATTTTGTTCTCTTGGGACAAAGATAAGTTGGGATTCCTCAAAATTTCTCGGTAATTCCATGACATCATTTCTATAGGCTACGAGTGCTGGGGTGTTTATCACTATATTCCCCATTCACTTGCTTAACAATTAACTTTGAATCTCCATGAACTTTTATCCTTTTGGCTCCTAATTTCTTCAATAAGTGTAAGCCTAAAAGAAGGGAATCATACTCGGCTATGTTGTTTTAACATTGAAAAATTAATCTGTAGGAATGGCCTTCGAGTATGATTATTTTTAGTGTTATGTATCCAAATTCTTGCACTTTGCATTTTTCTTAGTGCAAGACCCATCAAAACTCATACTCCAAAGAGGACTAGTTTCGGGTTCACTAGCTTGATTAATATCCTCTTCATCTTGTGCATTTTTATCTTGTTCTTGAAGATCAACACTTTGTTTCATTTGTTTTAATTCCTCGGGTTTTTCAATGTGTTGAGGAGTCGCTCTTTTGAGTCTCAAGGTTAAAAAAGCAATGTATGAGCGATTTGTAGTTCTATACATGTGTTTTGTTTGTTGTAGTTTTACTGGATGGGAAAATTGTTTTGACACTACTGTCTAGTCTTCCTCTTTCTCTATATCTTCCACTAATTCGATTAAAGTTACTTTCTCCTGAATGTTTCATCATTGAAAAGGATAAATTAGTCATGGCATGTATGTACAGAATAAAGAGGATATTTTTGTGGTCTTTCTTAGCTAGTAACCATGCATTGCATATGGGATTCCCTATAAAGTCTTCTTGTTTGATTAAAAACAGGAATAGTAGCATATGTCATATCCATTTTCATAGTTCCTTGTAATTTAACTCCCGATATCTTGATAACGACATACCATATTTTGGGGGGTACATCAACCACTACAATATCCATCACTAAACACTTGGCTGGAATTTGTGCTATGTTTACAAGAGGTCTTTGATTAAGCCTAAACATTTCACTCTACTTGAGTCGGAGTAAAGATCTTTGTAAGGTCGAGTGATTTCAAGGCCTAGGCTCTCCATTACGACTTTGGGCATTAAATTGTGAAAGGCCCCCTAAATCATGGATAGCGTTGTATAAATTTTTTTCATGAATCTTTAAACTAACGTAAAAAAGGAGGAAAGCTGTCCTTCTTGATATTTACCCTCAATATTAGGACCAAATATGAGCTACGAGTTGGTCATCATTAAGATTGACAGTGTCATTATTCTTCTCTATGTTAAACGCCTTCAAAATTTGGTATCTATACATATCTTGGGTAGCTAATTCGATGGAGAGGAACATAGATTTTGATTTTTGGCAATTTCCTTGCTCCAAACTAAAAGGCATCCAGATTTTTTGAAAATGCTTGTTTCAGCCTTATTAACTACCATTCTATCAGCAAAATCAGTTTTCTGATTTCCTCTACTTACATTTGTCGAAAATTGTTTCGATAGGAGCACTAGCTGAAGTACTAGCATCTGCTAAAATCTGCCTACTGTTTTTCATTACTTTGAGTGCTTTTTTTCTTTGTTTTTTATCAGAATTCACACCCATGTTTTGTCTTTTTGTTTTGTAACTTTGGGTTTATTTAGAGGGCTATTTTTTTGCAGAATTTTCATAGGTCTTAGTCTTGTGATTTTCTTGATTGATTTTACTCCTAAGGTCATATTCTTTTTGGGGTTTCTATGATGACATTTTCTAGCTCTTGATAGCAATATTCATCCTCTCGGTCTTTTATCATCATAGGGTGTGTATAGACCTTGTTTTCTATTGTAATGAACTTCAAAATCATCATTATATACTCCGAACATGTTTATGTCATCCTCCGTTGCTTGTTATATTTTTTTCTTCAACCTCACTTACATAGTTTTGATGAAAAGGAGGGAGTAAAGCCGTTGATCATCCTCCCTTGGTCCGTTTTAGTTGGTTTCTCCCAAAATTTTGATTTTGATTTTGATTTATGTTTTAAGGAGCTAATTGATTTTGAATTTCTTGTGCTCTCTCAAGTATGCTCATATTTTTCATCATCTCCTCCATCATTCTTTCCATCTTTGAGCTAGATGTGGAAGGTGTAGATTCCTCTCTAAAGAACACTTTCTTCTCATTCCTCATTCTGCTCTTTTTCTCCATTAAATTAAATTCCCACGACAAGAGCTCCTTTACGCATATCTTCAAGAGTCAAAGGATCTCTCTCTCTTAGGCGATAGGCCATTTCAGGGGATCAAATCATTCAAGAAAATTGTTTAAAGTCGAGCCTTGTGGAGGTTTTAAGTGCGGGGAAGGGCATTATAAACAACTTGTTGAACCTAGTGCAATAAGCTTGTACACTCTCCCCGGTGTTTCTTTGGAGATTTTTGTAATTAGAAAGTATTTGGAGAGGGTTTTTCTGACTTCCCATTTGTTTAATAATAATTTATGGAAGGCTTGGAGATCATTAATACTTTGTGAGGGGTTAAGCCTTTGAACCATTTTCTTACTTCTCCCCCTAAAATTTGAGCAAATAGTCTAAGTTTGATAGTTTCATCATCAATATCATTTATCGTCAAAGTAGTTGTTAATCTTATCCACATGTTGTGAAGCAGCAGTAGCACCACTTGGCATCATACAATGGTATCTTGGACTGATAGTCTGTGGAAGATTGACTAAAGGTAAAGGAAGGATAGGGGATAATACCATGTTGCCATGATAGGAGGTTGTGGAAAGCGATGGGAGATTTACAAGTGGTGGATTGAAAAGAGGGAAAGTGGGCTAGAATGGAGTGGTTTGGACATTGGATGTATGAAGAAAAGATGTGGATGGACTAGCAATAGATGGTTGAGCGGATCCGGGATGAGAGAAACCAAAATTATGAATGAAATGTGAATCAGGGTGGAGTAGTTTCTGCACTTGCTGGGATGTTCACTTATCATCATGGGATGAAAGTGAAGGATCTAAATTTATCCGATCTATATCATCAAGTGACCTAGTTACGAATGGATTTCTTAAGTCAACTTGTGATTGTTGTAGAGCCGCAAGGTTTTCGGGTGCTAGCCCCCCCTATGAAATACTTGACAAGAAAGTCAACGTATTATTTTGGAGACCTTCATGGGCGCATCTCCCGAAGACACATCATCCTTGAATGTATTCTCGCAAGCCTCTATTTACTAGTAAATCCCCCTCCCCGCCGATTTCCCATCTAAAGCCCAGGTTATAAATGTCGCTCCTAAAAGACCAACATTGCTCCCTCTTCCTCCCGCAAAACACCACATTGTTACCCTTTCCCTTTGGACAAGTCCCTCTTTTCCCCTTTTATTTTCCCTATTAACCCCCTAAATCCCCTCTAAAAATCCCTACACCCTTCTTTTTCCCAATTTCCCCCTCCATCTCCCTATCGTTACCCTTTAGGCCTCAAAATACATTAAAATAGGCTAAAAACCCACTTTCCGCTTTACAACAGGGCTCAGCCCCTTACCGCAAGTCCCTTAATCACTTCCCACACATGCCCGTGCGCTAGGACCGAGCGCTCGAGTCCTGAGCGCTAATCGCATCGGAAGGTCGGAGCCAAACGAGAAATCCCTTTGTAACATCAAAATTCCCGATGCGATTGGCTTTATTTATTAAGTCCTGTGGCTTGTTTTTTCAACCATTGATCAGCCATATAAATCGGACAGCCCGCGCTCTCCCCGCCCAATCGCAATCACAATATTTATGTGTGTCCCTGCGATCGACCCATCGAAAACACTTGCGATGCGATTGATCACAGCCCTATCTTTCGATCCCCGATTGCTGCCATCCTCCGATTGCATTCCCCACCGTTGATCTAGACCCGATATCAACGGTCAACGCACAATCGCAAGTCCCAGTGGTGCCTCCCCGGTTGAGATCTCCCGATCAAATCATAATCGTCCATTCTCCCCGCCGATCTGACGGCCATCGCACTCTCTGCTCAATCGCAATCGGAACTTCCAATCGCTACCACTTTTCTCCCTTTGTGATTGTGATCCGCCGATCTGATCTCAACCATTCGTTTAATTCAAGATCCCACGGCTCAGCGCTAATCGCATCATCGCTCATCGCCTCTCCACTTTTCCCTCCGATGCAGTGTGAGCCGTTGATCTAGCCCTCGGATCCAACGGCCAGCGCTCAATCGCGCTCCCACTTCCGATCGCAATCGAAACTTTTTGAATGTGTCACCTCTGCTCCCCCCGATTGCGATCCTCCGATTTGATCCTGACCGTCCATTGGATTTAAGATCTAACGGTTCAGAAGGAATCGCCCTCCGCCTCCGGCTGGGTCCCACCTCATCGCATTTCATTACATTCCGGTCGCATTTCTCTGTATTTTGTTCAAAAGTCAAGGTTTAAGACTTTACACCAAAGTATTATATTTCATAGTTGTTCCACCCCCTTTCATATATTATTTCGCCGCTCGATCTTTACCATCGATCTTTGTCCCCAGGCCATGAACTAACGGTCTACGCTGCATTCTACCACCAAACCCTATTATTCGCGAGTTCTCACCCTTCCGTTCACATTTTGTCACCATTGTGTAGTCAAAGCCACCACTCCGTCGCCACGCTACCATTTCATCCACCCTCCCATTACATTGCTTTCCAAGTCTAGTTGCATGTTATGCAGGGTGCAGAAGTAAAGGGTCGCCATGATATCACAGTCTTCATTACAGCGGCAAGATTTTGCAGATAAAGATATAAGTGAAGCGACAGAGAGTTTAATGCATAGAAAACCAAGTCATCAGGGCTGCCACATCAGTAGAGATGTTTCTCTCCATGGAAGGACAGCGCCCATACTGTTTTTACTCCATGCTGTGCTCCAGTGAAGAGATTTCTGCCCAGAACACAGTCCAAGCTACCAGAGCATGTTTTGATGCGGTATGGCAGACCATTCCATTTTTATTACCAGTTGATTTATCCACCCACAGTACCACAGAGTACTACTGCAGCCGGAGTACATCAGGACCATGTCAAAGTAAGTGGAGGTTGAAGAAGATCACTCCTTCATCCCAAAAGGGTACCAGGGATAAATGCAGAGATTTAAAATAGAATGGGTTCCGGCCCTCTCCTTCTCTTCCGTGTTTTAATGTTTCATTTAGTGCCCTACCTACCTCCTCGGCTCATCTTCTGCTATAAAACTCAGGAAGAAATTATTGTAAAGGTTGTTGATGAGATATCAGTGAAACGCAAGCATTTTCCTCTTGAGACAAGTTCTCTGTGTAATATTGTAAGATAGGCTAAGATTTGATGTATTGAGACTGAATGTTCAAGCTATGGGATATGATGTACCTGATTGGTGTTGTTTTTAATATGACAAGCATATTTCTTTGGATCCTGATCTAAAGCAGCTGGTGATGTTTTCTTATCTCTGTGTTTGATTTCATTTCATTCCATTTCTACTGGCTCGCATCAGAAGTTTGGCATAAGATTTACCCTTGATAGGTACCTTATGTTGCTGCTCTCCCAGCCCTTTATGTTTTATGCTTATGTGTGTATCTGAATATTGATTTCAATTGATTTAACCAGTGTAGTGGATGTTAGTGCCTGCTCTCTGATGTATGAATTAATGAAATCTATGTTTAGATGTTCTTGCTAGGATCTAGTTGAATGTGTTAAGAACACTGGGGGGTATAGAACCTTGTCTCTACCTCTCTAGGATCTTTCCATCCCAATTAGGCCTTCCTAAGATCCCTTGTCCTACCTCTGATTTTGTCCAAGCAGGCCTGTAGTTAAATGACCTCTGACCTTATCTATAGACAGAGTTGGTTGGTTCTCCTCCTTTCATTTTCAGTCGTTAATGTCCCATTCCAAATATCATCTTTAAGATCCAAATGCTCCAGATGACTAGCCCAACTGAAAGCTTGCACATTAATTACAAATAAATCCTTTCTTGACTCCATTGTCCAATGGCCTCGATGTTCCCTGAGTTGTCTGTCTTAGCCTAATCCCTTCTATGCTCATCCTTGTCTTATATTGGACCTTCCTTTCCTAATTCCCAACAACCAAACACAAACAATCAAACAAACAACCCTGAGCCTATAACTAGCCTAAAATCATGACTGAGAGCTTCAAAGACATACACTTTGACTCATCTAGAGAGATCCCTCTCTGGACCTAGGAGGGCTAGATCCTAAGGTCTGAAAGTGGTTCTATGTTGTCTCATCTTTTGGTCTTGTTAACCTGGCCAAAACATGGGAACCCCAACATAATGGCAACTCCGCTGGGGATTCTGAGGAGCTGATAACCGAAAAAATTGTTATTCTGTGTCCCAATCTCATCACCAACATAATGGCGACTCCGTTGGGGCTCATCTAAGTGCATTTCACCTTATACATTCCCAAGACTCAGAAACTTAGAACTCTGGTTAGGTTGATAGTAATTCATTCCTTTCTTGAATCGACCTCCGTCATTGAGTGTCCATCATACTCTTAGACAGAGCCTGGAAAGGGCCAGGTAGCCTCCAGATCTCACCTTCTTCGGAGGTGACATATCTGGTAAATGCCCTCCCAGTCAATCTCTGGTTGGAGTCTGTTTTTGAGGAGATTCCTAAAGGGTGATAGTTCCTGAGCACTGTGGTGGACAGTGTAACCCCTTAGATATAATCTGAAACCCTCCACCTTGCGACTCCATTGTTCCTAAACGAAAAGACTCCGCTAGTGATCAGTAGGCCTGCTGATTATCTTGGTTTCACAATAGACTCCACTAGGAGACCAGCCCCTGAGACAACATCAACCACAGTAGAAGTAACAAGTAGGGTTAAGCTGCTTGGCTTAGAAACAACATTCTAGCTTTCAGAACCATCCACACAAGAGCTTATCCCAACCCTGACCCACCTGAAATAGTTAACAATCTGGAGAGTATCCTCAAAGGAGCCCCTGCACCCCATAGACCAACTATTTCCAATCACATTCATAGAGCTAACTCTGCACCGGAAGAACTAACAACTCTATCGCATTTTCTCCCTGACCTAGACACACCTAATATATTACTAAGAACTAGGTCATCCAATCACCTAGACCAGCAAGACCTCGAGCCTCACAGTACACCATCTCATAGTGGTCAGCACACTAGGGACAGAGAAACCCCTCCATCGACACCACCTGATATTCACTTCCTTCAAAACTTGGGGCTCTCTCACCCTAGATCTGCTCAACAGACTTCTGTTGGTCCTAATATCCCTGTCATCCAAGTACCAGCTGCTCAAGCCAATCCTATACCTCATCAGATCATTATCATGGCAGCTTGGTCTGCACCCTTGCTATTAATATTACACTCAACCTTGTTATATTTGCCCAATGATTACCGGTCAAAAATCACTTCTTTGCTAGTCCATCCACATTTCCGAAGCATGTAGATAAAATGGAGGATTCTTTTGATTATATGAAATTTATTGTAAATAGTCAAAATGAGAATATTTGCCCAAAGCTTAGGGGGTGATGTAAAAAAATGGTTTAAAAGTTTACCTCCTGGCAGTATCCAAGATCTCCCTACGTTATATCAGAACTTCATAGACAAATGGGAGGTAAAAGCAAACCTTCGCTAGCTCCTAGGAGACTACATGTCCCTTAAGAGGAACGTAGGAGAGAGCGTCCATGAGTACACCACTAGATTCAACAACATTTACAATGCCCTCCCTCCACACATGAAACCTCCTCAAGTGTAAGGATTCTAGACACCACATATCTCCACAATGGTATGATATTGTCCACTTTGGGCCTAAGCCCTCATGGCTTTGCTTATGGGCTTTACCCCAAAAGGCCTCATACCAATGGAGATATTTTTCCATCCTTATATACCCATGATCCTCCCCACTTCTAGTCAATGTGGGACTTTGGTCGTATACCCAACAATCCTCCCCTCGAACAAAGGACCATCGAGCCTCCCCTTAAACGATTATCCATCCGTCCACTCTCTACCAACCAGGATTCTCCGCTCCAATGCGTTGGAAGCACACGCCTTACATGGAGCACCACCTGCCTCGAGAGCTTGCTCTATCCCAGGTCAACTCCTCTTCACCGTGTTGGGACCAGGACACGTCCATGAAAAATCCGGAGCATACCGCCTGTCTAATCGAGCTCATCCATGGATCCCATCGTGATATTACCGGGGCCCACCACCTTCGTTCGGCATTCGAGGATTCATCCACTTCGCTAACTTTGGGGCATGGCTCTGATACCACTTGTAAGGATTCTGGACACCACATATCTCCACAATGGTATGATATTGTCCACTTTGGGCCTAAGCCCTCATGGCTTTGCTTATGGGCTTTACCCCAAAAGGCCTCACACCAATGGAGATATTTGTCCATCCTTATATACCCATGATCCTCCACTTCTAGTCGATATTGGGACTTTGGTCATTATAACCTCCACAAGGGATGGACCTGGCTAAATATCTTGATGAGGCTTTGATGCGACATGGCCTATGAGCTTATCGATAAAGAGTACACGCTGCAACTGGAAGATATGCAAAAGGAGCCATAACCATAAGGAGCAAACTTGATGGAAAAAAGGGCAAGATTAAAAGCTGAGAAAAGGGTAACCTATAGGGATGAAAATGTAGCTTCCACATCTGATCCCAAATATGATAGACTGTCTAAAAACATGGAAGAGCTACAAAAAATGATAAAAAGGATGGTTGTCCAAAATAGAAACCAGAACCAGAACCAGAACGTCAAAAGAAACAATGCCGCTCCCAACAGACAGAGAGAGTCAGATCAACAATTAGTTCCCCCATTCGAAGAAAACTTCTTAGATGAAGATGAGGGAATCATAGAAGAGTCTGAAGGGAATGAAATAAACATGTTTGAAACAGAAGACTCAGTCCTTAACTGTGATTCAGGGGAGGATCAACCCTCACCTTCATACTGGGATGAGGAATGGTTAGAAAATGAGGATTACAGATTAGGATTTGAAAATTCCATGTTACAGGTCAGAGAACAATATGAGCTTAGGAGCAAAAATAACCAAGATACTTCCAAAACCAAAGCTCCTGAGGTAACCATCAAGAAAAGACCTGATAAAACTTCCAAAGCATCTGCTGAAAGTAATAAATCAGCAGCTGAAAGTTCTGGTAAACACAAGGAAAAAGACAACCAAGACAATGAAAAACAAAACCAACCAACAAGCAGTACTAGCACTTCAGTTAGTACTCTTGATACAATTGTTCTCGACCCTGTACATAGAGAGAAATCACAAATTGATTCAGCCACTAAGGCCGTAGCGAATAAAACAGAGTCGAGTACTCCAAAGACACAGTCCACTTTCAATTTAGAGAGTGAGATTGAAAAAATCAAAATCTCTGTCCCACTCTCTGAGCTGGCCACTCAGGGTGTATATAAAGGCCAAATTTTGAAAGCTTTGAATTTAGGGGAAAACAATGACACGGTAAATTTGAATGATGATCAACCTGCCCTCCTGTTTGGTCCAAATATTGAGGGAAAGTTTCAGGAAGGGGTAGTTCCACCTTTTTATATCAGTCTCAACGTTCATGAAAAAATACTCCACAATGCCATGCATGATTCCGGAGCATCACACAATTTAATGCCTAAAGTAGTGATGGAAAAGCTAGGCCTAGAGATCACACGACCTTACAAAGATCTATATTCATTTGAATCTAGATGAGTAAAATGACGAGGCCTAATCAAAGACTTGTGTGTGAGCTTGACCTAGATCCCAGCTAAATGTATGGTCATGGATGTTGTGGTGGCAGATGTACCACCCAAGTATGGAATGCTATTGTCAAGATCATGGGGAGCCAAACTACAAGGAACAATGCAGATGGATGGCTCATATGCCACTATCCCTATATTTGGCCAACTCAGAAGACTATATAGAGAATGCCAGATGAAATTCCTAGTCAGTAGCCCCGAGAAACCTGAAAATTCACCATTATACTCTGTACACACAGACCTGGATTCTTTCATTCTTTATAACAACCAATATTTAGGAGAGCTAGAATCTGAATTCAGAAATACAAGCAAGGACACAGAACCCATGGACTTTAGCATAATGGCTACCTTAGAAGAATACGATGAAGAAAAATAATAGGCAGTGCGAAAATCCCGATTCGAGAATGAACTAGAAATAGAGCATAGCCAAACAAGGTAGCCAACTCTGAACTCCCACAGGCCTTGAAGAACAAGATAACCCACAACCCAAATCTGAGACTCCTCAACGCAACATAATGGCGAACCCCTGTGAAATGAAATTTGATGGGTCACAATACTAGGAAAAATCTTGGAGCGGGGGTGTGGCTAAGTAACTCTGAGAAAATGACCACGCAACTATCCCACGAAGCTATCAAACTTGCCATGTTTACCTTTGTCCTCTCTCCTTGAATCCCATTTCGGACCTTTCCCCAACTTTGAAATACGAAGCTTTGGCTCTTTTGTCCAAGCGCACTCTTTATGCCTTCCCGAACTGCGACCAAGTGTGGCTACTTGGAGGTTTCACACAAGTGGCTCATTTCTAAGGCGTTTATATCTCTTTTATTCTCTTTTTGGAGCTGGTTACACAACATTTGGTATCAGAGCTTGGGATTCTAGGGTTTCGCAGCTCCAAAAAGGTCATCGTGGCATTTTCGCTATAAATTTTTTTCTATGAAGTTTCAAAAGCTGAAAATTTTAGGGTACGAGGCTAAAATCCTCAGGAAGAGTTTCTAAAAATTTCAGAGCTCGGTTCCCAATATTTTCGAAGATATCATCTGTGGAATTTAGGTCTTTTTTCAAGCTCCTAAACAGGTCATCGTGGCATTTTCGCTATAATTTTTTTTCTACGAAGGTTCAGAATCTAAAATTCATATGGTGCGAAGCTGAAATCCTGAGGAAATTTTTCAAAAAATTTCAGAGCTTGGTTTGAAATATTTTTGGGGATATGATCTGTGGAAGGTAGTGCTTTTTCAGGCTCCTGAATTGCATCTCAAAGAGGTGAGCGTGGGAAAAGTTCAATAACTCTCTCTCTGGGTAGTGGATTTGAGTGCTGTAAAAAGTGGTTGCAAGTACACGGACTTTAGTTTCTTGGCTATCAATTTTAGAGACAAAGGATGAAACAGTGACACGTGGCAAGTCCTACAAGTTTGCTCTACTGAACCAGTCCAGAATTAGGTCATTGTGGGAGATTGGACACAACGTTGTCTTGGAGAATCCAAATCGGGTGGAGACTGTGGCATTCAAAGATAATTCTTAGGGATATTTAATTGCTTAATTTTGAATATTGAAGTTATGCAATCGAGATAATTCAATTTCAATATCGAGCTCCTAAAAGCTAGTAAAAGGTGTGTATTGTTTTTTCCCGAATTGCATAAATCTTGTTTGAAAAATCAGTTTGAAGTGATTCCAAGGGCCTATTGAGCATATATTTCAGTATTTCGTTCTGAAATGCCTCCTAAAAATAATTCAACACCCATTAAGCCCTCAGAAATCTATACTATGATGCATGAAGTGGAAGAATTGCGGTATGAGATATCAAAATTACGGTACCAAGTGCAACAAATTTTGATCTTACGAAGAGCAACCGAAGATGACATAGATGGTTTAAAAGAAGAAATGGAGGCTAATTTGGATGGTTTGAAGGATAAAATAATAGCTAATATGGATGATAAATTAGTGGAAGATGACATCGAGCATCAACAACAAGTTCTCCAACTCTCAAAGGATAACCTAACTTTGGTGCAGAATCTAATGAAACAACAAGAATATCAACATCACATCGAAAGAAGTTCTGAAGCAGTCACAAAAACAAGAAATCGACAAGTACGATCAATTTTAGAGTATCTCAGCAAGTGGAAGAACTTTCCTATAGAAGATTCCACATGGGAGGATGAGAATTTTATACAGAAGCATCAAGAAATAATCAAGCGTTGAGGACAACACTTGCTTGAAGGAGAGGGGCATGTTAAGTCCCTATATTACTAATATAGTCCCTTATTATTGTTAGTGTAACCCCCTTATTGTTATTATTGTATCCTTGTAACCCCCATTTTGTTATTATTGTGCCCTTAAATTATTATTCTTAGGTCGGCTAGGATTACATTGTGGCCCACTAGGATTACATTATGGCCCCATGGACTCCTATATATAGAAAGGAGGTTTTGTAAATTGTATCATCCAAGAATTGTTCATTTATGTAATGTATTGGAGGTTTCCCCCTCAAATTGGCTCATTTCTAAGGCGTTGATATCTCTTTTCTTCTCTTTTTGGAGTTGGTTACACAATAATCTCAATTCCCCTCTAGAACTGTCCAAAACCAAGGCCAGATTCATAAAACTCAAAGCTAGAAACTATTGCATTTTAAATGAAAACCTATACTGGAAGAATCCAAATGGCCTATTACTGAAATGCTTATCTGAAACTGAAGATGAAAAAATCAAACAAGAATTCCATGCTGGGGAGTGTGGAGGCCACCTGAGTTGGAAAGCCACTGCAAATAAGATACTCAAGGCTGGTTACTATTGGCCTACACTCTTCAATGATGCCCATAAAATGATTCTTACTTGCCACCAATGCCAGATATTCGAAGGGAGAAGAAAGCTCCTCCCCCTTCCTTTACAACCTATCACCGTAGAAGGTCCCTTCATGCAATGGGGCCTAGAATTTATAGGATAAATTCATCCTGCCTCATCTGGACAACACGAATGGATCCTAACTGCTACAGATTACTTCACTAAATGGATAGAAGCCATACCCACTAGGAATGCCACTGATTCTGTCATCACTAGGTTCCTAGAGGACTTCATCCTATCTCGGTTTGGCTGTCCAAGGAAAATAATCACTGACAATGCTGCTGCTTTCGAATCCAAGAGAATGATTGATTTCTGTCACAAGTATGGAATAGCCCTTGGTCATTCAACTGCCTATTATCCCCAGGGTAATGGCTTAGCTGAATCATCAAATAAAATCCTAGTTGCAAGCATCAAGAAGCTGCTGGAAGAGAACAAAAAGTCATGGCATAAAAAGTTGTTACATGCTTTGTGGGCCGACAGGCTCACCACGAATAAATCCATTGGCATGTCACCATTCTAGCTTGTCTATGGAACCAAAGCAGTTTTTCCTACCAGCCTGGGAGTGCCAGTGATTAAGCTTGTCCAAGAGATTCAGTCAGAGGAAGACAATATGTTGAGAAGAATCAATGAAACTATCCATCTGCAGCAAACAAGGGAGCAGGTTTATAGCAGAGCTATCAGAGTTCAGGAAGGCATAAAGAGGCAGTTTGACAAAAGAGCCAAAGCTTCAGATTTCAAATTTGGGGACAAGGTCCTGAAATGAGATTCAAGGAGAGAGGAAAAAGGTAAACATGGCAAGTTTGATAGCTTGTGGCAAGGTCCATATATCATTCAAGCCACTGTGGGTCCTAATGCATTTTTCTTGCAAGAACTTGATGGTAAAGAACTATTTGGGGGTCCTGTCAATGGCAGGATGCTCAAACACTACTTCTACTAACTTTCATTTCCAGTTCCATTTCCATTGTACATACCATTTCCATTTTACTTTCAAGAAATCAGAGAAAAATGTTTCAAAAAAAAGAAGAGAAATGAGAGGTTCGGACATGCTCAAAACTCGAACCTCCAAAAGGCAAAAAGATGGCTCAAACGTGATCAAAATCTGAGCCAAAAGAAGCAGAATAGATGGTCCTAACCTACTCAAAACCTGGACCAGCAGTGAAAAGAAGAATCAGCTGTAGCATGCCC
The DNA here is from genome assembly GCA_034641835.2 of Pinus albicaulis. Taxonomy (NCBI): domain Eukaryota; kingdom Viridiplantae; phylum Streptophyta; class Pinopsida; order Pinales; family Pinaceae; genus Pinus; species Pinus albicaulis. Next base: position 295,657,950 of record CM076579.1, on the reverse strand, counting down.
AAAACTAGAGCTGAAATGAACAAAGGAAGTGACTCTAATTTGCTCAAAACCTGAGTCCCAAGAAAAGAAGGATGTTTTGAAACTACAGATTTCATGCCTTCACAGTTTTTTTTTCAGTTTCCCACAAGTCTTCACCCCAGCAAGTCAGACAGTCTAATCCTGGCTTGGCTGTTTTTTCAATTTCCTGTCTTAGAATGTAGGAGAAGAAATCTGTTGGATAGTTTAATCCCAGCAGATGTTAGATTAGGTAGAGAAGCATATGAGGCCAACTGTTTAATCTGGTCTCATGGAGCAATAAGGATAGATTTAGAATAGGTTTGTTTTTTGTTTTGAAAATAAAATGTAAAGGGTCTGCTAGCTCAAATGCACCCAAAGGGAAATGTTAGGATTGTAGTCTGGGTAGGTAGTTTGGTTGGGAAATTTTTTCTGCTGATATTTCTAACATATTATGGCAGCTGAAAATCAAAGAAAGAAAGGGATGTGCCAAGAAATAGGCATCTGGCCTACTCCAAAGATCATCTCTAGTTTCTTGACTCCTTCAAGAAGAAGCCATCCCCATGTGGAGCCACTGTTAGCCCCCTATGAAATTCTTGACAAGCAAGCTGGGGACTGTATTATTTTCGAGACCTTCAAGGGATGCATCTCCCCTGAAGACACATCATCCTTGAATGTCTTCTGCAAGCCTTTGCTTTGCAGTGAAATCCCCTCTGCCAATTTCCCATCTAAAGCCTCACTGGTTATAAACGCTGCTCCTAACAGACCAACATTACCCCTCACACTCCTGCAAAACACCACATTATTACCCCCTTTCCCCTTTTATTTTCCCTATTAACCCCCTAAATCCCCTCTAAAAATCCCTAAACCCTTTGTTTTCCCAATTTCCCCCTCCATCCCCCTATCGTTACCCTTTAGGCCTCAAAACACATTAAAACATGCTAAAAAACCCACTTTCCGCTTTACAACAGGGCTCAGCCCCTTACCGCAAGTCCCTTAACCACTTCCCACACATGCCCATGCGCCAGGACCGAGCGCTCAAGTCCTGAGCGCTAATCGCATCGGAAGGTCGGAGCTAAACTAGAAATCCCTTTGTAACATCAAAATTCCCGATGCGATTGGCTTTATTTATTAAGTCCTGTGGCTTGTTTTTTCAACCGTTGATCCGCCATATAAATTAGACGGCCCGCGCGCTCCTCGCCAAATCGCAATTGCAATATTTATGTGCGTCCCTCCGATCGACCCATCGCAAACACTTGCGATGCGATTGATCGCAGCCCTGTCTTCCGAACCCCGATTGCTGCCATCCTCCGATTGTATTCCCCGCCATTGATCTGGACCTGAGATCAACGGTCAGCGCTCAATCGCAACCCCCCACCCGATCGCAATCACAAGTCCCAGTGGTGCCGCCCCGATTGAGATCTCCCGATCAAATCATAACCGTCCATCCTCCCCGCTGATCCGACGGCCATCGCACTCCCTGCTCAATTGCAATCAGAACCTCCAATCGCTACCACTTTTCTCCCTTTGCGATTGTGATCCGCTGATCTGATCTCAACCATTTGTTTAATTCAAGATCCGACGGCTCAGCGCTAATTGCATCACCACTCATCACCTCTCCACTTTTCCCTCCGATGGAGTGTGAGCCGTTGATCTGAAAGTCCCCGGATCCAATGGCCAGCGCTCAATCGCACTCCCACTTCTGATCGCAATCGGAACTTTTTGAATGTGTCACCTCTGCTCCCCCCGATTACGATCCTCTGATTTTATCCTGACCATCCATTGGATTTAAGATCTAACGGTTCAAAAGGAATCGCCCTCCACCTCCAGCTGGGTCCCACCTCATCACATTTCATAACATTCTGGTCGCATTTCTCTATATTTTGTTCAAAAGTCAAGGTTTAAGGCTTTACACCAAAGTATTATATTTCATAGTTGTTCCACCCCCTTTCATATATTATTTCGCCGCTCGATCTTCGCCGCCGATCTTTGTCCCCAGGCCATGATCTAACGGTCGGCGCTGCATTCTACCAGCAAACCCTACTATTCATGAGTTCTCACCCTTCCGTTCGCATTTTGTCACCATTGTGTAGTCAAAGCTAGTTTTCCTAAATGAAAGACTCCCTTTGGTGATCATTAGGCTGCTTGATTATCTTGGTTTCAAAATAGACTCACTGGGAGACCAGCCCCTGAGACAACATCAACCACAGTAGAAGTAACAAGTAGGGTTAAGTTGCTTGGCTTAGAGACAGCATTCTAGCTTTCAGAACCATCCACACAAGAGCTTATCCCAACCCTGACCCACCTGAATAGTTAACAATCCGGAGAGTATCCTCAAAGGAGCCCCTGCGCCCCATAGACCAACTATTTCCAGCCACATTCATAGAGCTAACTCTGCACCGGAAGAACTAACAGCTCTATCGCATTTTCTCCCTGACCTAGACACACCTAATAGATTACTAAGAACTAGGTCATTCAATCACCTAGACCAGCAAGACCTCGAGCCTCACAGTACACCATCTAATAGTGGTCAGCACACTAGGGACAGAGAAACCCCTCCATCGACACCACCTGATATCCACTTCCTTCAAAACTTGGGGCTCTCCCAGCCTAGATCTTCTCAACAGACTTCTGCTGGTCCTAATATCCCTGTCATTCAAATACCAGCTACGCAAATCAATCATTCACCTCACCATAACATTATCATGGTAGCTTGGTATGCACCTTTGCTATTACCTCAACCCTTGTTACCCTTGCCCAATGATTATCAATCAAAAATCCCACACTTCACTGCTAAAGAATCCATCACGGCTAGCAACATGTAGATAAAATGGAGGATTCTTTTGATTATATGGAAATTGATGATGAAACAATCAAAATGAGAATCTTTTCCCAAAGCCTGGGGGGCGATGTGAAGAAATGGTTTAAAAGTTTACCCCCTGGCAGTATCCAAGATCTCCCTGCGTTATATCAGAACTTCATAGACAAATGGGAGGTTAGAGCAAACCCTCGCCAGCTCCTAGCAGAATACATGTCCCTTAAGAGGAACGTAGGAGAGAGCGTCCATGAGTACACCACTAGATTCAACAGCATTTACAATGCTCTCCCTCCACACATGAAACCTCCTCAAGGGATGGCCCTAGCTAAATATCCTGATGGATTTGATGCTGACATGGCCTATGAGCTTAGAGATAAAGATTACACTACACTGGAAGATATGCAAAAAGGAGCCATAACCATAGAGGCAAACTTGATGGAAAAAAGGGCAAGATTAAAAGCTGAGAAAAGGGTAACCTATAGGGATGACAATGTAGGTTCCACGGGATGGCCCTGGCTAAATATGCTAATGGATTTGATGCTGAAATGGCATACGAGCTTAGAGACAAGGAGTATAACACTTTGGAAGACATGCAGAAAGGAGCCATAGCCGTAGAGGTAAACTTGATGGAGAAAAGGGCAAGATTAAAAGCTGAGAAAAGGGTAACATACAGGGATGACAATGTAGCTTCCACGTCTGATCCCAAATATGATAGACTGTCTAAAAAAATGGAAGAGCTACAACAAATGATAAAAAGGATGGTTTTCCAAAACAGAAACTAAAACCAGAACTAGAACATTAGAAGAAACAATGTTGCTCCCAACAGACAAGGAGATTCAGATCAACAAATTATTCCCCCATTTCAAGAAAACTTTTTATATGAAGATGAGGGAATCATAGAAGAGTCTAAAGGGAATGAGATAAACATGTTTGAAGTGGAAGACTCGGTCCTGAACTGTGATTCAGAGGGAGATCAGCCTACACCCTCATACTGGGAGGAGGAATGATTAGAAACTGAGGATTACAGATTAGGATTTGAAAATGCCATGATGCAGGTTAGAGAACAATATGAACTTAGGAGTAAAAAGAACCAAGATACTTCCAAAACCAAAGCTCCTAAGGTTACCATCAAGAAGAGACCTGACAAAACTTCTAAAGCATATGCTGAAAGTAACAAATCAACAGCTGAAAGTTCTGGTAGACACAAGGAAAAAGACAACCAAGACACTGAAAAACAAAACTAGCCAACCAGCAGCACTAGCACATCAGTTAGTGCTCCTGATAAAACGATTCCTGACCTTGTACATAATGAGAAATCACAAACTGATTTAGCTACTAAGGCAGTAGCAAATAAAACAGAGTTGAGCACTCCAAAGATACAGTCCACTTTCAATTTAGAAAGTGAGATTGCAAAAATCAAAATCGATGTACCATTATCTGAGCTGGCCACTCAACATGTGTATAAAGGCCAAATTTTGAAAGCATTGAATCTAGGGGAAAACAATGATACTGTAAATTTGAATGATGATCAACCTACCCTGCTGTTCGGTCCAAAGATTGAGGGAAAGTTTCAGGAAGGGGTAGTTCCCCCTTTTTATATCAGTCTCAACATTCATGAAAAAATACTCCACAATGCCATGCACGATTCTGGAGCATCTCACAACTTAATGCCTAAGGTAGTGATGGAAAATCTAGGCCTAGAGATAACCTATCCTTACAAAGATCTGTATTCGTTTGACTCTAGTAGAGTAAAATGCCTAGGTCTAATCAAAGACTTATGTGTGAGCTTGATCCAGATCCCTGCTAAATATATGGTCATGGATGTTGTGGTGGCAGATGTGCCACCTAAGTATGGCATGCTACTGTCAAGATCATGGGGAGCCAAACTGCAAGGAGCAATGTAGATGGATGGCTCATATGCCACTATCCCTATATTTGGCCAGCTGGGAAGGCTGTATAGAGAGTCTCAGATGAAATTCCTAGTCAGTAGCCCCGAGAAGCCTGAAAATTCACCATTGTACTCCGTACACACAGACCTGAATTCTTTCATTCTTTATAATGACCAATATTTAGGAGAGCCAGAATCTAAATGCAGAAATACAAGCAAGGACACAGAGCCCATGGACTTGAGCATAATGCCCACCCTAGAAGAATACGATGAAGAAAACCATGGGTAAGGTACTAAAAACGAAACTCAGAGTGAACCAGGAACACAATGCAGACAGCCTATTAGTCACACCCTTCAAACTAACATGCTACATGAAGAACAAGTCAACCCACAACCTAGTACAGACCCCACAACGCAACATAATGGCGAACCCCTGTGGGAGATGAATTTTGATGGGTCCTGTACTAGAAACAACGCTGGAGCAGGGGTGTGGCTACGTAACATAGAAAATGATCATGCAGAGAGCCATGCTATGAATCTGCATTTCAAATGCACAAATAATATTGCAGAATATGAGGCTCTCATCTTGGGTCTGAACCTATTGAAAAAATTAGGAGCCCATAGGATAACTGTGAGAGGAGACTCTTAGTTAGTAATCAAACAAGTGAATGGTGAATACACAGCAAAACACCCCAGGTTAGGAGCATACCGGAATCACACTCTGGATTTATTGAAAAAAATTGTTGAATATGAGTTAGTGTTAGTTTAGGAATCAAAACGTC